>OZ018334.1:83704579-84049579 GCA_963969495.1 Ceratothoa steindachneri
CAGCCGCTTACGTCTTGGAAAAGTTAGAAGTTAAAAGTATATAGTTAGAGTAGAGTGGATAGTAATCATTAAGGTACAGTGGTGAAATGGAATGAGTAAGAGTTAGTGCAGGTTGCTGGGTGACCAACCATCACTTGTGTTCTTGTCTTTAACTTTTATATCCTATCATTTATTCAATTGTGTAGGGGCTCTCGCACCTCTATTCTTCTTCTAAGATTATCTTTTGTTCTATTTGAATATTTCGCAGTTGTTGGTAGCTTTTATGCTTTGTTTGCCGTTCTGTAGGGATTCCTACGCTATCTATGGGTTGACTCCATTTAACGGTTTTCCGCTCCTAAAGTTTCCTCTATTGATTGCTCTATGCTCCATTAGGATCTCCATCTTCCTCTTTCCTTCTTCGTCTAGAAGTGTTTCTAGTTTATCCCATATTCTGACCGCTCTTTTATGTAGGGATCCATTTACTGGCTCCATCTCTATTCCATGGTGCAGATCTATCTGCCTCTTCCGCTCTCTCCTTCTTGTATTTGTAATTAGTAGTACGCCGCTGTTCTGTACTCTCTGTAATTTCACGTTGTTGGTTTTATTTAGATTGCTGAGTGGAATTGCGGGATATAATAATACTGATTTACACAGAAGGTTGTATATTTTGATTTTATTTTTTTATATTTAGGTTTTTTAACTGGTAAAGTTTCGTTAAGTTAGCTTTTGCTAGTCTGATTCTTTGGGTGGTGTGTTTTAGGTACCCGTTTGAAGTTATCTTTGGTCCTAGGACCTTGCCTTCCTTTTGGTATCTGTACCTTTCTTCGTTAATCGTTATTCGTGGGTTTTTTCTTCGTCCGATAGGAATAATGTTAAACTTGTTTGCGTTTGTCCTTATCTTCCATTTTTTCCAACATTATTTATGTTCTCGATTTTTGCCGCTGTGATTCTGGCTGCCGTTGGTGGGTGCTTGCATAGACTATTAACGATTATCGAGATGTCGTCTGCGAATTGAACGTATTTGGTGGTGTCGTAGATTGGATTCGGAAGGTCACCTGTATATATGTTATATAACGTCGGACTGAGACATCCTCCTTGGGGAACGCCTTGATTGATTTCAAAATCGGGTCCTCGAGATCCTTCTATGCTAATGAATGCTGTGCGGTCTGTGATGTAGTCACATATGCATTTTGTTGGGATATGTGGAAGTCCTAATCTCTTGACCTTGTATTTTAGGCCTATTCTCCACACCTTATCAAAAGCCTTCCGCACGTCTCTTAAAACCAGATCTGTGTATTTTCTGTCATATTTGGCTCTGGCTATTGTTTCTACTATTATGGCCAGTGCCTTCTCGGTACTTCTACCTTTCCTGAACCCGTGTTGGTGGCTAGGGATTAGATCGTTGTCTTCTAGGTGTTGGCTCAATCTCCTGCCGATCAATTTTTCAAGTAGTTTGGCCACTGTTTCTAGAAGAGTTATCGGCCTGAAGTTTCCTGGTTGGTCAGGAGGCTTGCCTGGTTTGGGCAAAACTACTATTTTACCTCTTTTCAGGGCGTCAGGAAAATACCCGGCGCTTATTGCCGCATTGAAAATTTCTACGATTTTGGCGCCCTTACCAGATTTTCGCAGGATATCCCTGTGTCTCCAGGAGCTCTTTGCTTGGTGTTGTTTAGAGTATTTTTAAATTCCTTAAATGTTATTGGGCCTACTCCTTGTTCCATCATTACTGTATCAGAAGCAGAGTGATTGGGTGTTACTTCTCCTCTGTTTCTATCCATCTCTTCAACTATTCTAAGTTCATGGTCGAGGTCAAAATCTTCGTTTTCTTCAGGTGATATGTTGAAAACGTTATTCGAGTGTTCTCTAAACGTGGCCCCCAAGTTGTTCTGTTCTAGCGCATCTACTCCATTGTCTTTGATGGCTATTTTTGTTATCGGCTTTTATTTCCTCTTACCATGCTGATCTTTTGTCAGAATTTTTTAGGATTTAGTTCGGAGTCTATCCCGTCTATTATCTGGTCCCATCTTATGCCTTTCTCTGTCATAATTGTTGTGTTCATTTCCGTCCTAATGTTGAGGGGGTGTTCTCTGTCACCTCTTCCTGGACCAACTCGCTCTATCTTTTCTCTTAGGTTTAAATATCTATTTTCCAAATCTGCTAATTGCGATGTATACCGATGATGTGGCAATGTTCTAAACGTTTTTCTAGGTATATGATTTTTGTCTGTATCTATCAGCTTTTTCATAATTTTATTTAGTAACAAGGAGTAACAAGGACAGAAAGTACCCTAGAGACCTTACGGTCCATTCAAGGAAGGTACCTTTGGACTAGCAATGGAGCGGGCACATGACTGCTCAATTGTTTTGCGTCCCTAAACGGCCACTTTTCAAGACCTTGTCTAGTCTTGACTTGAACTGGTCAACAGATTCACGGTTGACAACTTCCACTGGAAGTGCTTTTCACTTACCGCAGATACTGTAGGTGAAAAATTTTCCACACAGATTGCGGTTGTAACGCTTCAGTTCAAGTTTGAAGCCGTGATTGCGCGTTCTGTTCTCACTCAGTGTGAAAATATCCCGGTAGTCAACATTGTCGAACCCTCGAAGTATTTTGAAAACTTCGATGAGCTGACCACGCAGTCTACGGGTTTCCAGCGAGAACAGATCTAATTCCCTTAGTCTATCTCTTCCAAGGTTGCATCGTTTAGATCTGGTTGCTGGTAATTTGCTAATTCTTCGGCGTAGCCGCGCCAGCCAGCCTTTTTAAAGCTTTTTCTGACTGGGTATTTTATTTGTATAGAGTCTGCGGAGAATGTTACTACCACCATTACGTGATCACTGATGGTGGGTGGGCCTCTATCTATCAAATAGTTATATTGAAATTTAGGGAAAGATAGCACGATATCTGGTTTAGTTACTCTTCTTACGCTGATGTAGGTAGGGAATTCCGGTCCGATCCTCTCAACTATGCCTCTTGCTATTAGCAGATGTACATTTCTTCCGCTGTTGTTGAAATGGGCTGTATACCCTGAGGCTCTTGTTCGGGCATTCAGGTCTCCTAAGAATAATACCTTTTCATTTTGTCCAAATATATCCATGAAGTTATGTATAGGCACATATCCCCTCCTTGGGGGTTGGTACCCTGACATAATTATTATATTTCGTGTTCAAGTCTTTACTTTGATGGCTAAGTAGTAGGGTGGATCGATTTAAAAATAATTTCGAGTTCCATATTCTAATAGAGACAAAAACTTACGCATGCATGAGAAAATAGACTGTGCAAAATCTTAGTTAAATAGGTAACCATCTTCTGCCCCCGGCAGAACAATGAAAATCATAATTAGTAGTCAAAAACGTATTTTTTCTTATAATTTTCAAAATATTTCAATATGCATCAAAATTGTTCCTAATAACTATAAAATCGCTGAAAAGCACCTCAACAATATTTTTCCAAGCGCGTTGTCGTACGTTAATATCTTTTGCCCCCGGCACTGGCAACATGTTTTTTTTATATAGAGCCCATCTGGCAACTGCCCACTTGGGCATAAGTCGCCGAAAAACACGACAGCCTAGAACTAGGCTACTTTAAAATAAAAATATGAAAACTTAACAAAGATATAAATTGGAAAAACTTAACAATCAGGAAGCAATCTCCGGCAGCGGGGGGAGGTCCCCCTCACCCCGGTGCAGGAGAGTGCAATCTACAAACAAAACAATAACAAAAAAAAGAACCTTAAATAAAGGGGAGAAGCCCGGCCTCCCCCCCAAAGTCAACAAGTCCACAAGTCAATGTGCACGAATCTGTCCCGAGTACAAGGGACAGGCGGTAGCGACCCCGCCCATCCGGTACCGGGACAGGTATCGTGCGCGAAGATCACCCAGACTGGGACATTCGACAAGAATGTGCCGAACAGACTGGGGGACGACGCAGTCGTCGCAATAGGGCCCAGGCGAGCGCTCCATCAAATAGCGATGCGTCACACGAGTGTGTCCGATTCGAAGACGACAGAAAGCAACCTGAAGCCGCCGCGGTATTGGGGGATAGGTCCATGGGAACAGTCGCGGCGCAATGGCACGCAACTTTAGGTTCCCTTCGACCGTCTCCCATCTTCTTTTTCCAAGCAGTCCGAAGAGCTGCCCGTATTCCTGCCATGTAGTCGGTGTGAGGAAGAGCGAAACGCTGGTCCGGTCGCAGAGTCCTCGCGGACTCTTTGGTGCCCTCATCGGCGTACTCATTCCCCGCAATTTCTACATGTCCAGGAACCCAGCAGAAGATAATCTCGACATCTGCCCGGCTCGCCAAAACCGTGGCGTCACAGATATCACGAACTAGGGGATGCGGAGATTCCAATGCCCAGAGAGCACTCAGGGCGCTTTGTGAGTCGCTATAGATCACAATCCGGTCTCCGAACCGGGCATGTCGCGTAATCTCCAGAACCGAGTGGTGTATTGCCACCAGCTCGGCCGTGAAGACACACGCAGGGCCTCGCTGCCTTCAAACAGAGGGCATACGGCGTGGAAGCCGACCCCCTCTTGGGACTTGGAGCCATCCATATACACTGGCACGGTTATAGCGTGACACGAGGTGTGCTCCAAAAAGGTCGAACGCAATACTCCCGGCGCAGTACAAGCTTTGGGAGCAGAGGCGTGGCGACAAATAGCCAAATTTGGTACCCTCCAGGGTGGCGTCCTGGGCAGAACCAGGGGTGCCACCGGCCCGAGAGCTATATCTAGCTCTCGAAAGAGTTTCCTGGCCCTAAACCCAAAGGGCTTAGGGTATGACTGGCGTCTCTCGGCGGCATAGGCACCGTCGAGATCAGCTGCGGATGCAGTGAAAGCTGTTGGCGACTGAGGGAGGCGCCGGGCTCGCGCGTACAGGCGAGTGATGCACTGCACGCGGCGCAGAGCGAGTGGCATCTCCCCAGCATCGACCAACAGGCTCTCAATGGGGGAAGTGCGGAAGGCACCGGTCGCAAGTCGAAGGCCGGTGTGGTGGATCGAATCCACCTTCCGCAATAAACGCTCGGCTACGGATGCATAAAACTCGCATCCGTAGTCGAGCTCCGAACGAACAAAGGATCGATAAAAAAGTAGGGCAGTAGCCCTATCAGCGCCCCAAGCGCTGAACGTCACGGAACGGAGAATGTCCATGGCGCGGGTACATGAGACCCTATTGCTGCGAATATGAGCCTCCCAGGTGACGCGTCGGTCGAATACAAGACCGAGGAAACGGTGCGATTCTACCACATCCAGGCGCACCCCATTAAGAAAGGCACTGGCAACAATGTAACGTCTAGTGCTCACTGCGCAGTTTCTTCAGTTGCCTTTTGACAGCATTGAAGGTAGGTGTGTACTGGGTGTGTATTCTGCATCTGGGTCCTCGAGTCCTCAGTGTGTGTGTGTGTGTGTGTATGTGTGGCTCCTCAGTGTGTTTAATCTCGACTCATATCCTTGTTTGTTTTTTTCTGATAACATTATTTTCGGTTATATTGTTAACAGAGAAATACATTAGTATTTAATATCTAGAAGATGGCGACCGCTAAAACTAGAAGGTCGGTTGCGTGTCCAATATTTGGTGCTGGGAAAGATTTGAATTTGCGATGTTTTCTCACATGTGAAGATGTGATGCGATACTACCATCATGTGAAGACTGAGTTGAGATCATCAACCAAGGAAACTACATTCAAAGACGTGGCCGCTGTGGTCACGAAGAGACTGGAATACTTGTGGAAATTAGCTTCCATTCCAACAGTTTCGAGGGTAAAATGTTGAGAAGCTATCGTGATAAAATCGCTAACATCATTAAATCACTGAACGAGAAAAAGAAGAACAAATCGTTACAGAGGAACTTTGAGGCCTTCAAGAAATCAACTAAGACCTTATTTGACATATCGGCTTGTAAATGCCCTGATTTGACAAAATGCCGCTGCCCCTCCTGAACGACGAGTACGATTGAAAGAGCAACAGTTTTTGCTCGACCAAAGAAGTGAACGCAAAATGGCAATAGGAACTTTGGATGCTGAAACAACAAATATAAACAAGCAGACACTTGCAAGAAGATTGGCGTTATTGAAACAAGAAAGAATAGCAGAACATCAAGAAACCATCGTCTAGTAAACAACAAGAAACTTCTCAGGAACAACCTTCTTCGACACCGACAGCCTCTAGTGAAACCGAGGATACATCTACAGAATCATAGTCATCGTATGAACTAACACTGATACATAGACATGACATGAAAAATAAACAAGAATTAAACTCCAGTGATTGGTCGAAAGAAGATAAGAAGAGCCAGAAAAGAGTTTGTTTTAAGCATCAGCAGGATGACAAGATCACGCTACCATTACAGGGCATTTTCTTTGAAGGAGGGAAAGATAAAACAACGACACGAGAAGAAATAGACCATGTGAAACAGAGAGGAACTGTGGTAGAAGAGCATATAGTTTTAGTTTAAGAACCAGAATCCCAGTACATGGGACATTTCACTCTTGCATCAGGTTCTGCCACTGCAATAAATCAAGTATCATCAACTTTCTAGAGACTAACAATATTAACACGGGCGACATTGTGGCTATGGGTTGTGAATGTACTGAAGTGAACACGGGTCGAAAGGGTGGAGCCATTCGTATGATTGAAATGATACTACAAAGTCCAGTTCAGTGGATCATATGACTGTTACACGGTAATGAATTATGACTGTGACATTTCATTGAAGACTTGGACGGCAAAACAACCCGGCCAGTGGTCTTTACTGGACCACTTGGGAAACAACTAAATGACTGCGAAAAACTTCCAATTACAGAATTTGATGCCATTCCATCTCCTAACATTGACATAGATGATGTCGAGTTGAGCACTGACCAAAAGTATTTGATAGACATCTACAGAGCAGTGTCGAGCGGTAGCTGCTCTTCAGCTCTCGCTGCTCGAAATCCAGGTAAGATGGCGCATTCCAGGTGGCTGACAACAGCGAATAGACTTTTGCGCCTCTATGTTTCAACCAGGGAACCCTCCAGCATGTTAAACGAAATTGTACGATTTATTATGACAGTTTAAGCACCAATTTGGTTTAAGATAAAGAAAAACTCCAGTTTCACTGAGGGCGCAAAACATTTTTTTCGAAATGATGCGTAGCTCTCAGACCACGCCTCAAAGATCTAAGACAATTGCCAACAAAGTCCTCCATAGAAATTCTTTCTTTGCTCACCCAGAAAATATTTTGATCTCCATGCTACACGACGATGAGCAACACATACGACAATTGGGATGGAGAACAATATTAAAAGCACGATCAAAACAATCATCAGCGGGGAAATTCGAGTCTTCGCCATACCTGAGCTGCGCTACGATAGTCAAAACTATTACCAAATGATCAACTGGCAAACGAGCAATACCTGATACTCAAATAAAAGAGTTTATTGAGACGGGAGACAAGCCTGATGGACTGATCCCACTATTCCCTTGTCATACTCAAGCGGTCGAGAGACTCATCAAGTTAGTAACCGAAGCCTCTGCCAGTGTAAGTGGAAGAGAAGAGAGGGGCGGATTCATCCGCTCCCGTCTTCACTCTCGGAAAAAAATTCCACGATTTGAATCAAAGAAAGATGACCGTATGTAAATCGACATACAGCCAAAGCAAGGGTGGTTGGGGCTGGATAGGGTGGAACTCGACGTACAGCCACCTCCTTGTGGTGAGTTCTGGGTTGCTAAATTTATAAAATTAGCAAGCGAAGAGCTGTACTTACTACTTATCGTACTTATAACATCATGTGAGGTGCTTTTCATCGACTTCATAGTTATTAGGAACAATTTTGATGCATATTGAAATATTTTGAAAATTATAAGAAAAAATACGTTTTTGACTACTAATTATGATTTTCATAGCTCTGCCGGGGGCAGAAGATGGTTACCTATTTAACTAAGATTTTGCAGAAGCTATTTTCTCATACATGGGCAAGTTTTTGTCTCTTATAATATGGAAATCGAAAAAAATTTAAAATCGATCCATCCTACTAAGTAGGCCTCATCTAATTCTTTCAGTCTTGTAAATTTTATGTCATTTCAGACGGCTATGGCTACTCCGTCGTAGTTTATATCTTCTGTTGTCTTGTAGATTGTCGTCTAATTAAATATTTTAATGGGGTTCATTTCTGGATCGATGTTGATTTCATTTAGTAGGATGATCTCAGGGTCAAGTTTGAAGTAGGAATTACAATGCGAGTGCCTTTTGGCATCCCAACCTGACACATTGTGACTTACTATTTTAAGATTTCTTTTCCTTTCCATTTTGTATCTTATTATTCCAGTGAAGATCTTCTCTCAGTTTTCTTTAGCTCTCTTTCGAAGGGGGACTTTGTTCGACCGCTTCTTTTCTTTTTAAATTCTTCTTTCTTTATATTAAAGCATCTCTCTTTCGGGATTATTATTCCTCCACTCATTAGACATTTGTGGACTTCCTTATCTGAATACGGGACTTCGAATTCGTACTTAAAATGCCCCTTTTTAATCTCTATGATGATTTCCTTATTGTTTCCTATGGGTATGGGTCTATATTCAGGGGCATATACTCTCAGATTAATGCGCTTTTTTTTCCTTATTTTCCTTCTGGGTTTGGTGGTGGGATTCCTCGTTTCCTGCTTCTTCTATTGCTTTAGCAGCCACAAATTTCTCCTGGCACTTTATATACACGACTCATTTTCAATATCCCCCCCCCCCGATTCTTACTCTTCTCTTATTCTATACTTTATTATGTAAAACTAATTCCCCTTTCGCAATTCACGCAGTGAATATCTCTGAGGAACGACTTTTGCTTAAGTACAAAACCTTAGTAAATATATTATATATATATATATATATATATATATATATATATATATATATATATATATATATATATATATATATATATGAGCGTTTTTGAGAAGCAATATCTCAATAACCTTTGTAGTTAGAGACATGAAATAAAAACAAATGAAAGATGAATCCTTTATTACTTATTTCCTTGTAAAAAGAAGAATTCCCCAAACGGAGATCACCAATATATTTTGAAAAATCGAAAGAGTCACGTAAGGTGAAATGATTGTGTGTCAGAGGATTAAAAAGCGGAACAAAAAATTTAGCTAAGTTGTAGCTTGGAGTATTGACTGCAGATAAGATAGGGCGGAGAGGTATTTTATTTTTATGAGTTTTAGGTAAACCATAGATGAACCCAGGGGATGAACCAGAAACAAAAAGCTTATGATAAACATCAATTAAAATATTTCGTTTAGTAAGAGAACGTAGAAAATTATTAATTCTATCTTCAATTCTCATAGGACTGGGATTCCCATTTCTAAACCTGAAGCCTCTTCCATCAGGCAACATTCAGAGTATCACCATCATCCTCTTAATTCTAATTCATTTACTATATTATCTTCAGCCTTAACTTCTCTCGATTTGAAAATCTTAGAGTCACTATATATCATTAAAATAAATCCAAAGTTAAATAATTACGCCTCCTCAATTAAATTATTCACAATATAACCAACCAACACTTCAATAGATTAACTAGCCAACCGACCAACCGATTAAATTTCGTCAGTAATTTTAAATGTTTAGTTAGTTGATTTCTCAACTCCCAAGTTAAAGGTCAGTCCCTTTGTTCATTCTGATTTATTTTCGGGTTTTTTGTCTTTTTTTTAGTGTGTTTTTACAATTTAATATAATGTTATTTTTTGTTTACTTCAGTAACTTTTAATACGTGATAATCAAGTCAGTTTGTTATAATTTCACTTTCTATTTTTTTTTAAATACCACTGGGTAATATTATTTAATTCTATATATTATTAGTGTTTTTACTTTAATTTTAATTATTGTCAATTTTATTATTTTAACTTGCCTTCTTCCGCTTTTTTTTTAATGGATTCTTTTAAGTGTTATCAATTAATGTTACATTCCCTTCTCATTAGACGATATAGTCGCTGAAGATGGTCCGAGTAAAGGTCCGAAACGTCCGGCCAATAAATGATTAGTATAATCACCTGTCTTCATATTCCTGCTACATATCAGATTCCCAAGGAACAAATCAATTACCAGTATTATATATATATATATATATATATATATATATATATATATATATATATATATATATATATATATATATATATATATATATATATATATATATATATCCAAACGATGCTTGTTGCACGAGGTGGGACTGCGGTAGGGGACAAGAGGAGAGGAAAAAGGCATTCCGCGAAGCCTTCATGAATGCAACACACCAGACGCAAACATCATCTCCATTCCCTGCCTCGGATCTGCAGAGGTCGAGAGGCGCCCCTCAGGGTGTGCTCCGATCTCCAGATTGTCTCCCACGGGGTCCTCCTTAACTATCAACGCACTCCTTTCATTTTCCTTCCAAAGAGTGGAGATGACCCAGCCATCCCATCCCCTTTCTCCTCCAACGCGCTGAGGACATAGAACTCAATCACCACCCCTCTCTTCCCAACTACCACCACCTACTCATGTGGCTCATGGCAACAAACAATACACAGTAGTCATAGCTACTACGGCTACTACGCAAGGTGCGAACACTGGCTACATTTTTGTGTAAGCAGAGCCGATCTAGCAGCCTAATGCTAGGCTAGATTCAAAACCAAACGAGCAGACATAAAAACCAAACAAAACCACCAAAGGCAAATAAAACCAAACAAAAACAACACTGGCTACACACACTCTTCTCTGACCTCCCCACCATAGAACAATACAACGCAATTGGACATGCAACACGTGTTCACACCAGTCACCCACCGCAAACAATAACCTGACCAACACACTATGGACATCCTACAACTAAACAAACTCCATCTACCCCAAACACGCTGAACTACAAAAGTTCCTGCACAAATACAATAAACATACTTAACACCTCAATCATCGACCCCATTTCTACCACTATACCACACAGACGAATCACCGCCTCCAGAGGACAAGGGCTCAGGACTCTTATACCATTTACCAGAACCGTCTCTCATACCGAGACTGAGGGCAGCTCTGAAGATGTCAGAGAAGGAACCTCGTTGCCGCATTCAGAAGGTAGGAGGGGAGCTCCTCTACCTGACAGAGTGGTGTGTATCTTAGCTTCTCGTCCATCCCAACAACAAGGTAGGGCGAGGATTGAAAGAAGGGGACGTAGTCCGATAGTATGTGAAGACCCATCAAACAACAAAAATTCCTACACATGTGATCACAAAAGGATAAAGGTGGGGTTGTGGGCTATATCCGTCCCCCAGCCACTCTCGCCTGTCCTGTTTCGGGTTTTCGGACCTTTCAAGGGTCCGCCCTGGGTTCGTTAAAGCAAGGTGTCCGAAGCCTAGGACGACTCACACCAACCAGAAGTCAACCGGTCGTTCCCTAAAGGAAGTGTGACAGGGCGGACATCGTTACTGGGACGTACTAATCGTCGGCAGCAGCTCCAGGATCTGAAGATCTGTTGTGGCAGACCCAGGGACGGGAATTCGAGACTTTGAGTCGCCCTGGCACCCAACAAGGCAATAGATCCCGCCAGCCTTAAGCACCAGAACGCCCACTGATAATCCAATTATTCGCACCTTAACGCCCACGATCCCTCAAGGCCTTGTCTCTTGCAACCTGGGGAAGTTAAAGCCCGTTGTTTATAGTGGTTCCAAAGCCTAACTTCTGACACGGCATGAGGTAGCTGGTCAGGTCCTTAAGCCTAGACAGAGGGTTGAGGGGAGAGTGGTGGAGCAAAAGGAATGCCGAGAGGGAGCGAGGAGGAAGCGCACCAACAACTTCCCCAGGCCCTGTCAGAGTTCAAATCAACCCAGTGAGGACGGGGCTTCCCTAATTTGCACCCAGGCCCGAGGGCGTTCAGCTCCTCCACTTACCAAGAGTAACAATCTACACAATGGACCTCCCTGCGGGGTCAAATCGTCCCTAAAACTCCAAATCCACCTGCTTGGACAACAACTCCAACACACACCTTAAATACTTAGTCAATTCCGATCTTCGCTATCACGCGAGTATCCAACCACTCCTGGCTAAACAATGCAATCACCTCAATCTGTTAAAATGGCCACATCATACCGATACTCAAGCCACTCAAACCGCTCCATCTCACTACTGGACACATTATCCCAAATACTTGAAAAACGAATAGACTAAAGAATAAGACAAAATACCCCCCCCCCCCTCCCCTTACTCAAAGACAACATGGTTTCCGAAAAGACCACTCAACCACGACGTTCCTCACACGACACACACTCGATGGCTTCAGCAAGCAAACACACTCACGTACAATCTTCACCACCATAGACATAAACAAAGACTTCGACACAGTACCAAAACACACACACACACAAAATTGTGACCACCACCTTCACTAACGAGAAAATATGGGCAAAAAACTGCATCTTCCGCAGACAAGGACAAGTGACATAGAACACACAAACCACACACGAGTCCGCTTCACAATGCGGTCTCTTAATCAACCATACACTCACCCTTACTTTTAACTTATTCACACACATCCCACCGCCACAATACCCATTCATCTAAACCAACACTTACGTGGATGACATCTCAATCACTGCACATCACCCTTCAGTACATACACCAAGCAGAGCACCACAACAACAAATAAACACAAAACCGCGTGACAGCCTCGTCCCCCCCTCCCCCCCCAATCAACCATCACACACGACTACCCAAGATTCCAAATAGACCCGCCCCCAAATCAACAAGCAATTCATTCAAGACACACTCATTTACGCGGCGCCAGCATGCCCCCCCCCTCCCTTCCCCACCAACTTCCACACAAACAAAAACCCAAGCCACTCACACACAGTTATCACAGCATGCACTCGCACCACACCCATCTCACACCTACACGCTGAAACATAAATCTTCCCACTCAACGTTCACTTGCGAACATGATCCAAACTCAACACTTCAGCACCACAAAATACATCCGCACCTACCTCACCTAAAGACACTACTAGCAAACCATATTCTACCCCCCCCCCAATAAACCAATCATGGAAATCACTACACCGTGCACAGGGTCATCCTGTCCCAACTAAAGTCAGGCCATACCACATTACTCCAACAGTGCAAATGAAATAAACCTCACCCCGTCACCAACAGGCACCAGATGCAACCAACACACTGACAACACCAAACACCTCCTTGACTGCCCAAATCTCTGACACACACGCAACACGCACAACATCTCTTAGGGACCTGTGGACGAGGTGGCCTTTCTAAAGGCCATCCAACTGCCGAAGAGGTGTGTGGGGGGGGGAGATGGAACTTTTATATATATATATATAAATATATATATATATATATATATATATATATATATATATATATATATATATATATATATCAATGATCAGTGTATATTTCTCATGAATGCGAGATAATGATGAAATGAATAGGCCCATTTGATCTCTAATCGAAACTAGGTTTAATTAGATTCCGAAGACGTTGTGGGCAGGGAGGGGGGGTAGGATGGGGTAGGGAGCAATGTCTTCAAAACCAATAAAAGGACAACATTTAAAAATATAAATTCCTCGAACAATATTTTTGGAGGAAATTAATCGGCAAATGAAAACTTCCTTCAACTCTTCAATAAAGCTCTTCATTACCGCTTTCCAGGCGATAAAGGAATGTCAATTAAAGTTACTTTTGAGCAATGCTTAATTATGTAGATCCAAGCGCACTACTTCCCGAGACCCCGTCTCTAATTGCAAGATATCAGCGTCCAATATTTGTAGGGCTTCGAAATCTCCATCTCAGATCAAGCGCGCGCACCTTCCAAGTCTCAGTCTCGCGTTTGTTATTTAATCAAAACGAGCGAAACCAAATGGGGTCGGGGTGGGGGGTGGGGGGTACCTCGGGCAGAAAGTGTGTCAGGACCCCTTCAAAATTGGTTAAGTCGCGAAAGTAGAAATGATTGGTAGGGGTCGAACTTGAATATTCCAAATAGGCGACTAACTGTAAGACTGACTGTCCGGGAACTTCCCAACCTCCATAACTAAATCAGCATTTTTGCCACCACTGCTCCACTTTGGGGGTGGGAAATGAATGTCCCAGCCTCAAATAGGTCGACATCTCAAATTGCGAGGCGGCGAAAACATCAATTGGGCGGCGGGCGACCTCCCCTAAGAAAAAATCTCGCTCTAAAGCAGAACTCGAAATCATTTCCAATAAGGGCAGTGAACATCTTCAACAGCTTGGTTCTTCTGTACCTAGGGCTTGGGTTAAACCACAATTGGCAACCCTTAATATCAAGAGGACTCAAAAGGGCAACAAGTCTTCGGCAATTTGGAGCAGCCTGCATTTTTATAACGAGCACAATTTTGCTTTGTGTTCAGAGAGTGGACGCCTATGAGATTGAAGGTTATCTGGCCATTTTAATTCAGGTCTGCTACAGTCGACGGTTAATCGTAACAACGTAAGTATTAGCGAACAAAATTCAGAATGATTCACTTCAATCTCTGGTAGTCTCGGGCCAATATTATCAAATATATGTTAGTATTATTATGGGCCTAGAAGTCGGGGGGCGAATATCAATGAAGTTATCCAGCCCAAAAGGTTTTTTTTTTATCGGTGGGGGTTGATCGCCGATTGACGCATATGCACCCAGAAAAGTGAGCAATGCAAAGGAAGTGGTGAATAGTTTCTTAATGTTAACCGTTCTATTTAGGAGGCCACCGAGAAGAGGACGGCCGTCGAATAAAAAAGAAAACAATGGGTTAATTTAAAATAATAACAAAACAATAACACGAAAGCAAACAACTAGGGGGGTGCTTGGCGTTTCACCTCCTTCGGGGACTCAAGCGTCAAAACAAGAATTCAAAAAATAATATTGAGGAGGCCAAGCTCGTCCAAGAAGTCACTTGTCACGTTTAACGCGGAATTTGTTAAGTAACATTTTTAGGCAAACCCGCGCAGTTTGAGGAACAAGAACGACGAATGAAGGGCTCAGTAGCAACATAAGATTTGGATATGGCTGTAGCTGTAGAGACATATTTAGTTCTAAAATGGACCTAATTACAGAATTCTGGTTAGAACACTTTTAATAAGGATATATATAGAGGAAAATGTGGTTATTTTATAGATAAAAAAAACAAACGAATCAGCGATGATTATTACAGTTGCTATCAAACTGTTCACACACCCTCAATTTTAGTTTAGTGGTTTTGAATATATATATATATATATATATATATATATATATATATATATATATATATATATATATATATATATATATATATATATATATATATATATCATCACTTTCTTAGCTAATCTAAACACAAATGATGGCATTTAATAGTTTATTGAGAAATTACATTTCGATTGTATTTGAGCTAAAGTCCATATACAAATTTCTCCTTCATCCAGGTAGCGATTCCATTACAGGTGGATCTTGAATCGTTGAGCTTGGACGTGGTGTTGGTCATCTTGACTCAATAGCCGGCAAAATTGAACGATTTCTTACAGGGAGGTGAATAATTTGAGTGATAGGAAATTAAGCAAATTTGTATATGAAGTTTAGTTCAAATAGTTTAGTTTAAGGGAAAACAAGGTGGCAGGTACCCAATCCTAATGGATTCTTAATGTTAGTTCAAATATATAATCAAGCTGTAATTCGTCTTAATAAACTATTAAATGCCATCCTTTGTGTTTAGGTTCTATAAGAAAGCGATAGTATAAATATTTCCTCCCAAATTCATGAAGATTGATGGGTGTGTGGCCAATTTGATAGGAACCATAAACACAATAGAGATAAGACGTTTGCGATTTTAGCTGTCAAGTGCGTGATAAATAAAGAGGGCGTCTAGGAATGTTGACCTAGACTAAATGGGTTTAAAAATAGAATGGATAAATATTACTTTTAAATAGGATCTTTCACAAATTTTGAATTGGGGAATCGAATTCTTTAACCTTAAACAATCTTTCTTTACTTATCCTTCACTCTCACTTACACCGCTTCCACTCTTTGGAGGAACTAGCGTCGAGTAGATCTTAGGGTCTTTGCTGGTTCATTACTCTCTATTTTGGCACTCCGGGTGAGATTTTGCACTGATTTTGGCACTTCATATGATATTGCACTCAATCTGGCACTCCATGTGTGATTCTGCACTTAAATGGGCACTCCGTGTGATTCTTCCATGAATTTGGCACCTCGTGTGTTATTCTGACCGTAACCTGGCGCTCCATGTGTGATTGAGCACTGAATTTGTGCCCTATGTGAGATTCTGCACTTAATTTGGCACTCCATGTGTGATTGAGCACTGAATATGGCACTCCATGTGTGATTGAGCACTGAATATGGCACTCCATGTGTGATTGAGCACTGAATTTCTCATTCCGTGTGAGATTCTGCACTGAATTTGACATTATGGGTGTGATTCTGGAGTGGATTCGGAACAACCACGGATGCATGAATGGAAACGGATGCATCCAAAACTTTCTCTCGTCCGCCTAAGTGGAAAAGGCGTTGGATTTCCTCGTTTGGGTGTCGGGTTCGATTCCCGCGCGAGGGGAAAGGACACAAATAAAGATCAGCGCTTGTGGGGAGCTGCCACTCGGAGGGGCTCTGAATCAGATCCATGGGCGCCGGCACCTCCATTTACACACACCATCACAGACTCAAAAGACCACAGTTTTCTTCTATATCTCCTCCCTTTCTCACATACACAACGCATCAATCTTGCGCTACGGAACGTGCCGAAGGGAGCTATATATATCCGCACGCCCATGCCGCGGAATGGGTGGCTTACACTTGGGCCACGACGGGTTCCCTGCTGGTTTGTAGGTGGAAAAACACGCTAATGACGCTCTCCCTGCACGTTAGTCTCCCACGAGTGTAAGTACGCTCGCTCCGAGTAGTCTCTTCTGTAAACTACTCTAAATACTTTCCACACATTTGGCCTCTTGAACCAATTTTAACACCTGTCCTACTAATTAATCCTGTTCGTGTCGGGAGAAACCAAAGCCAGGTGGAATTTAAGACGCAAGACTCGATGTCCTCTTGACATCACGTGCTGCATCCCAACACTTAATCACTTCCCCAACCACACCCTGATGGAGCAACGCCATTGTCCCAGGGTCACTTTTTATAGAAAAATAATCCTGGCAAGGGTGAACTCGAGAGGGATCCAGTGTGGTTTCATAACCAAATTTGTCCAACCCAAGATTCCATTATATAATAGACGAACAAAAAATTGGTGCGAGATTAAGACAAGAGGATTAATGGAATCAAACGTGAAAAATTTGCAGTGGCGATCCTCAAGATTTTAAGCCTCGTACAAATACCTGGAATCTCCAAAGAACGATTCAGAATCAGTACCGATGTTGAGCCTGAATATCAAATCACAGAAACAATAAAAAAAAAAATCAGATTGTTCGCAAGTCTGCGTACACGAACTCGTCCGAGGACAACGGACAAGCGGTAGCGAACCCAAGTAACGTGCGCGAAGATCGTCCAGACTGGGACATTGAAGAAAAATGTGCCGAACAGTCTGGGGGACAACGCAGTCATCGCAATAAGGTACTTGCAGTGCGTCCCGCGAGTGTATCAAATACGGAGACGACAGAAAGTGATCTGAAGTCATCGCGGCATTGGGGATAGGACCATGGGAACAGTCGTGGCGCAATGGCACACAAAGTAAGTTCCCCTCGGCCATCTCCCATCTTCTTTGCCAAGTAGCCCAGAGAGCTGCCCCGATTCCTGGCATGTAATCGGTGTGAGGAAGAGCCAAACGCTGGTCTGGTTGGCCAGTCCTCGCGGAATCTTTGGCGCCCATTCCCCGCAATTCCTACATGCCCAAGAACCCAGCAGAAGATAATCTCGAGATCCGCCCAGCTCGCCAAAACCGTGGCGTCACGGATATTGCGAACCAGGGGGTGTGGAGATTCCAAAGCCCCAAGAGCACTCAAGGTGCTTTGTGAGTTGCCAAAAATCACAATCCGGTCTCCGAACCGGGTACGGCGCATTATCTCCCGCACCGAGGGCTGTATTGTAACCAGATAAGCGGTGAAGACGCAACACCGGGTAGAACCCGCTGACTCTGACTCCAAACAAGAAGCATCCGGTTTCGAAGCCAACTTCCTGGCAAAGATCCAGCGTGACAGGGAGGGTGCTGCAAAAAGGTCGATTTTTAAATTTTTTAAGAGCTCATCTGGCGACTGCCTACTTGGGCATAAGTCGCCGTACTCCACACAGTCTAATTACTAGGATATATTAGAAAATAAATAACAAAACAAATAATATGTAACTAACAAATAACTATAAAAATAATGAGAGGACAAGAAGGAAGCATGCTCTGGAGTCGAGGGTAGGCCCGCCTCCCCTCAGCGCAGGAACATGCGACCTACAAAAAGCACAAAAAAGGTAAAAAAAAAGGGAAGGCCAGCCACCATCAAAAAGTCATAGTCCATAAGTCAATGCGCACGAACCCATCCCGAGTACAAAGGATAAGCGGTAGCGACCCCGCTCGTCCCGGCGGAACAGGTAACGTGCACGAAGATCACCAAGACTGGGACATTCGCCAAAAATGTGCCGAACAGTCTGGGGGACAACGCAGTCGTCGCAATAGGGCGCAGCCGAGCGCTCCATCAAATGGCGGTACGCGCGCGAGTGTGCCCAATTCGGAGACGACAGAAAGCATCCTGAAGCCATCGCGGCATTAGGGGGGTATGTCCATGGAAACAGTCGCGGGGCAATGGAGGGGAACTGTAAGTTCTCTTCGACGGTCTGCTATCTTCTTTGCCAAGCGGCCTGAAGAGCTGCCCGTATTCCTGCCATGTAGTCGGTGTGAGGAAGAGCGAAACGCTGGTCCGGTCGCAGAGTCCTCGCGGACTCTTTGGCGCGCTCATTCCCCGCAATTCCTACATGTCCAGGAACCCAGCAGAAGATAATCTCAACATCCGCCCAACTCGCAAAAACCGTCGCGTCACTGATATCGGGAACCAGGAGATGAGGAGATTCCAATGCCCCGAGAGCACTCAGGGCGCTTTGTGAGTCGCTATAGATCACAATCCGGTCTCCGAACCGGGCACGTCGCGTGATCTCCCGTACCGAGTGGTGTATTGCCACCAGCTCGGCCGTGAAGACAGACGCAGCGCCTGGTAGAGCCACGCTGACTTCAAACAGAGGGGATACGGCGTGGAAGCCGACCCCCTCTTTGGACTTGAAGCCACCCGTATACACTGGCACTGTTCCAGCGTGACGAACCAGGAGCACCACCCGCCCTAGAGCTCTACCTAGCTCTCGAAGGAGTTTCCTAACCCTAAACCCAAAGGGCTTAGGGTATGACTGGAGTCTCTCGGCGGCATAGCCACCGTCAAAATCAGCTGCGGATGCAGTGAGATCTGTGGGCGACTGAGGGAGACGCCGGGTTCTCACGTACAGGCGATTAATGCACTGTGCACAGCGTAGAGCGAGTGGCATCTCCCCAGCATCGACTAGTAGGCTCTCAATGTGGGAGGTGCGGAAGGCACCGGTCGCCAGGCGAAGGCCGGGGTGGTGAATCGAGTCCACTTTCCGCAATACACGCTCAGCTGCGGATGCATAAAACTCGCATCCGAGGTCGAGCTTCGAACGAACAAAGGATCGATAAAAAAGTAAGGCAGTAGCCCTATCAGCGCCCCAAGCGCTGGACGTCACGGAACGGAGAATATCCATGGCGCGGGTACGAGAGACCCTAAGGCTGCGAATGTGAGCCTCCCAGGTGAGGCGTCGGTCGAATACAAGACCAAGGAAACGGTGCGATTCAACCACTTGCAGGCGTATCCCATTAAGAAACAAGTCTGGGTCAGGGTGGCGCCGTGGATGGCGGCAGAAGTGCACCACCTTAGTCTTGGCCAAAGAAAACCGAAACCTGTGCGCTTCAGCATAGCGAGAGACGCGGTTCAATGCCTGTTGGAGCCGACGCTCCAGAGTTGGCATCTGGGCCGCGCCAAAAGAGATCGAAAGGTTGTCCACGTAGAGAGTAGCGAGAACATCTTCTGGAAGCACCGAGGTGATGCCGTTGATGTTAAGGGCAAAGAGTGTGACACTGAGGACACTTCCCTGTGGGACACCATTTTCCTGCTCCATTGGGCCGGAGAGGGCTCCCCCCACCCGTACGCGGAATCGACGATCTCGTAAAAATTAATATATAAAGTGGAGTCTCCATGATACCGTATCGCCATGAGGTATCATAGGCCTTCTCCAGCTCGAAAAACACCGTGGCGTAGTGCTGTCTACGAAGGAAGACCTCGCAGACGGCATTTTCCAGTCGGAACAGAGCATCCGACGTGGACTGAAACTTGCGGAAGCCGTACTGCGCAAAACACAAATGGCATCCGCTGTCCAGAAAAAAAAGGCTAATCTAACATTTACCAATTTCTCCATCTACTTACACATGCAGGAGGTTAGAGAAATTGGGCGGAAACCAGCCGGAGTAGAATGAATTCTCCCCGGTTTGCGAAAAGCTAGCACAGTAGCGATTAACCAAGAGTCTGGAAGGTTACCCTATACCCAGATCTGGTTGAACAATACTAACAGAAAGGCCATACCTCGCTCACCCAGGTGTCGCAGCATGGCGTACGGGACATCGTCCGGACCATAGGCGGTGTCCGCGCACGAAGCACGAGCGGAACACAACTCACTCAGAGTAAACCTGTCGTTGAAGGGTTCTCCGCCTCTGGAGGTAAAGTCCAGCCGGCGGCCTTCCGCGACATCACGACATGCATTGAATGCTGGCGGAGCACCATCCTGGCTAGAGAATGCGGAAAAAGCGGTCGCGAAGGATTCCGCCACGGATGCGGGGTCCGAGATTGCGGTCTCAATCTCCTGGAGAACGGGAGAGAGGCCCTACGAGAACTTGCCCCGAATCCTTTTGACTCGCTTCCACACCTCTGCTAGAGGGGTCTTTCCCGTTAAGTGAAGACACGTATGCCCGCGAAGAAGAGCGGCGGGCGTGCTTCGAAATATACCGGAACCTAGCCCTAGCCCGACGAAATTCAGCGACAGTGAAATCGTTCGGGCGGCGCTTATAGCGCATGTAGGCATAACGCTTCTGTTTCAGGGCCGTCTCTAGGCTGACCACCATGGGAGTGGTCGACGTGCAAAACGGCCAAACCTAGGAATAGTAGTTAGGCCCGCGGCGATGAGGTTGCTGGAGAAGAACTCAACGGCCTCATCTCCCGACCTAAACTCCTCGACTGAGATAGGGAATTCAGTCATTTCCTGAAACGCAGACCACCGCAGCCGAGCGAAGCACCACCGGGGCGGGCTCTCAGGCAGCAGCAGCCCATAAAATGATATTTGAATGGGAAAGTGATCACTACCATGGAGGTCATCGACCACCCCTCAATTAAAATCTGGTTGTGCATCCGGAGAGCACAAAGATAGATCGAGGCAGGAAAATGAAGCGCTTCTCACCCAGTGATGCGTAAACTCATCCACATTTAGGAAACCATCTCAAGCTCGTCGATCAGGTCGGCAAGGACTTGACCCCGGAGATTAATAGAGTAGTCTATCTAGAGGGGGTGTCTACCCTAAATCTCCGAGCGAGAGAAAGGGCCTGGGCAACCGTGCCACGACGCGGCGGTAGTCCCCCGCGTCGAAGTCGGCTGACGGTGTAATGTACGCTGAAATAACAGTATACTTCCTAGCACAGCTACTGCCTCAAATGAGGTATCTAAAGCGAAGAATAGAACGGAGATATCATGCAGGGTGAAATTGCACATCCTGCCGCCGGCCCCCATCCCGTGTTGGTGGGCTCACAAAACCTTTATACGCCGGCACGGTGGGCAAGGGGTATGCGCTCAGCATGGTCTCCTGCAAAAAGATAGCTAACAGGGAACGGGACGAGACGAGCCTCCGCAGCTCCCCCCAGTTGGCCCGGAGTCCGCGGCAATTCCCTTGAAGGAATATGCCCTGCAGGCCTAGCTCGGAGATCCGGGGACCCTCATCGAACAGAAGACCCTCACGGGAATAGCCTTACGCTTACCAGAGATAGAACTACGGGCGCTGTTGTCCGGACAATGCGCTGAAGGCGCTGTCGCCTTAGATGACTTATTGGGATAGGTTGAGCTCGCCATGCGAGTCTTTTCCTCCCTCCGCCTCGAAAAGTTAGGATGGCGGGGCGACTTCCGAGGAGGGGGGCCCTCTTTTCAAGGATCCAGTCTCCGAGCCACCCAGCCCAACACTATGCGTGGGCGAAGGAGCCGAAGCTCCTTTGTTGCTGTCCTCCTTTCGGGGGGCAGCTTTAGGAACCCCGGAAGATGGCGTGGCGACCAACTTCAGGGGTGTTGCCTCCTGTTACTCTAACGACTCGGTGGAGGCGCGTGGCCGTTTCGCCTTACAATAAACGGTCACGCTGGGGGAAAGGGATGGGGGAGCCCTGGTTTTAGCCGGGGCTGGGTGTGGACCCTTTGTGCCGCTAGCTTTACCAGGAGAGCGCCCAGGGTGAGTAGAACCGGCAGAAGGCTTCCGAATGGGGTCGGAAATTAGTCAAATTACCGTACTCCTAGGCCTGGATGGGCCAGGAGCAGAGGGTGTCCTTTTCAACATTGAGGTATAGGACGTCCCGTGTAGGGCCAGGCGAGCCAGGACCAAGTCCTTAGCCTCGCGAAACGAGACGATTCTGAGCCTGAACTGCCAGGATTTCCTTTTCAAGGAGATACGCACCACATTGCTTCGAAGAAGCGGGTTCCGGCTCTCCGCAATTGACACACTTCGCATTCGCCAAAAGGCTCCCGTCCGAGAAACGGGTCACCTTCGGCTCTCTACCAATCACACTAGCTAAAGCTCTCCTTTGATAGATCATGTTGCCCTTAGCCAACATGGTGCCATCGGTGGAGCGAATAACCAGGAAGCGTTTGAAGTCATCGGGCTCGAAAACGCTGGGTAGTCTTTGAATGAGAGTGTCGTAGAATGGACTCTCGACGATATACCATATATGACTATTCGTTGAGGAAACTATTCAATTATATTTAGAGTGCGTGGTTATCTGGTTGACCGTTGTTATTTATCTTCAATATGCTTAAGAAGCGGAACTGAGCTCAAGGATAATAATATGGCTACCATTAATAAAATAGTTTTATTAATAAAACTATCAACAACACACAAACGGAAAATATTGACATAAACAGAGAATGGAAAGGGTCGTAGGAAATCTGGCTAATCCGAGGATTAAGATTTGGGAGAGATTTAAAAAGGTAAAACAAATCAAAATTAAAGAGATGGGATGGTTCGCTAAACCATTTAAAGCACATGATAGGGTTGACAAAAAGGTTAAATACTCAAAGGTAATGTTCAGCTTACGTAATTAAAAGTTGTTGTGCAGAGGAAGGTGACGCGAAGGAATCTTCGGTCCGCTGGCGAGTTCCAGCCGAAGGGGGAGGGATTAAATGATCCTGACGTGACGTCTTGGGAATGAGAACCGTTTCCTTACGAACGGGCTTGAAGAACAATGGCTTTTCTACGTTGTTCTCTTCTGAACAACAGGGAGGGTGAGAACCGTCTCTTGTCTACGGGCTCAAAGAACAATGGCTCTTCTAACGTTGTTCTCTTTCTGAACAACTGGGGGGGAGGGTGAGAACCGTTTCTTGTCAACGCGCTCAAAGAACAATGGCTGTTCTAATGTTATTCTCTTTCTGAACTACAGGGAAAGGAGGGTGAGAACTCTCTCTTGTCAACGGGCTCAAAGAACAATGGCTGTTCTAACGTTGTTCTCTTTCTGAACAACAGGAGAGGGGAGGGTGAGAACCGTTTCTTGTCAACGGGCTCAAAGAACAATGGCTGTTCTAACGTTGTTCTCTTTCTGAACAACAGGAGAGGCCTTGTGGACTTGGCGTCTTGAAGGCTCGAACCTTGGCACTCAAGGGATACTGTCCTCTTCTGGACAATGATGGCGGATCTCGAGGTAGAGGGCCCTGGTGCACAAGGTGAGACCGGATCGGCATAATGTTTCGCGAAGAAAATCTGGATCTGAATCTCCTCTTATTGGTAAAGTTTCCATATAAATAGTCGAGCTCTTCCCTTGGCGTAGGGCACAATGGTTTGGGGGCTTCGAGGGAATGCCCAGCCGCGCCATGAGAACAATACCTTATCTGCCCATAAGCCTAACTCAATCTGGCGAGGTCGGCGCATGGGGCGAAACGGGGGGGGGGGGACGGGGATGAACCTCCTTGGTTAAATATTGACTCAGGTGGGTGCGATAACGCGCCCGGCTTCAAGGCAAAGATGCACGTGGGTAGCAACGTGTTTCTAAATAACATGTGATAGCGGTTGAAATTAAGCGGCCTCAAACCGTTCTATCACAGAGGGGCTCCTATATAATCGACGCTCCACTCCGCGCACAAGAATTTTTGGTCTTAGTCAGGGGCTCCGCACCCGGGGGGGGGCAGAGGGGCCAGATGGTTAAAGAGATTTGGAAGGACCCTGCGAGAGCACAGGGGGAGGGGGGGAGGACGTAAATTTTTTTTGTGAAGCTGCCCGAGGGGAAATTAAGGGGATTTTTTTTAACTCATCATTGGACATGGTGACCCTTTTTTATTTACGGTGTGCAGATGCTAATCACACCTCGCAGTAGCCCACTCTGCAAGGGGTGTGTAAAGGGCCTGGCAGAGCCAGGTGCCACCATTTAAGGCCACCCTTCCCGCCCGGTGACCTGGCAGCCCTTCGGCATGGTGGCTCCACCTTGGGCACGGCGTAAAAAGGATAGAGTGCGAAGCGAGAAGGAATGGGTATGTGAGCTCAGGGGTTAGGGAACATTGTCCCCTCCCCTCTCAGCCCTGATCCGGGATAGTTGGCTGAGGTCAGCATATACCCTGTGAAAATAGAGGCTGACCAGAGAAAGTTGTGGGAGAGGTTGTAGGGGAGAAATACAGGCTGTCTGAAAGAAGAAGAGGCTAAGCTGGGGCCGGACGAGGCGCTGAGTCCCGTCAGCACGGCGGCCAGGAAGGCAAATCGCTGCGCCCCTTACGGGGCTAAAAAGGTCGAACGCAATACTCCAGGAGCTTTGGGAGTAGAGGCGTGGCGACAAATAGTCAAAGGTGGTACCTTCCAGTATGACACCCTGGACAGGACCAGAGGCGTTCAAAAGGTGTTGCCTGGCCTTAAATCATTTAACCCTATGACTGACGCCCCTCGGCGTCATGGCAACGGTCGAAATCGGTCGCGGATTCAAGTTGAGAAGTTAGCAACTGAGTGAGACGCCGGACCTACGAGTACAAACGAATAACACGTTGCGTACGGCACAGAGCAGGCGAAGACACCGGCTGCTAAGCGGAGACCGGTGTAGTGGATCGAATACACCTTCCGCAATAAACGCTCGGCTGCGGATGCATAAAACTCGCATCCGTAGTCGAGCTTCGAACGAACAAAGGATCGATAAAAAAGTAAGGCAGTAGCCCTATCAACGCCCCAAGCGCTGAACGTCACGGAACGGAGAATGTCCATGGCGCGGGTACAAGAGACCCTAAGGCTGCGAATATGAGCCTCCCAGGTGAGGCGACGGTCGAATACAGGACCAAGGAAACGGTGCGATTCTACCACATCCAGGCGCACCCCATTAAGAAACAAATCTGGGTCAGGGTGGAGCCGTGGATGGCGGCAGAAGTGCACCACCTTAGTCTTGGCCAAAGAAAACCGAAACCTGTGCGCTTCGGCATAGCGAGAGACGCGGTTCAATGCCTGTTGGAGTCGACGCTCCAGAGTTGGCATCTGGGCCGCGCCAAAAGAGATCGAAAGGTCGTCCACGTAGAGCGTAGCGAGACAATCTTCCGGCAGCACCGACGTGATGCCGTTGATGCTCAGGGCAAAAAGTGTGACGGTGAGGACACTGAAATTATACAAGAGAGAATAAGACGAAAATTACCCGACCCTCAAACATTAAAAGCTATCGAGGATGAGTGAAAAAGACAAGGGTGAATGAGTCTGACAACGCTTAAGAAGCACTGCTACAGCACAGAGCAAGCACTTGATCGATATGAAGGACCAATTTGACGTGGGTGAAAATGATGTGTGTTTTTGTGCTTAAAATGGCATAAAGGGTTGGAATAGGGATATCTTTTAGTAGCATTAATGCGCACCCACCAACTCCATGGGAATGGGATTCATGATAACAGGGTGAGTCGAGAATAGATTTAACGGGAAATTGTATTTAAAAATAAACCAACAAGAGAATTTTGGTACAGTAGGGGTGGTTAAGGACCCCTGAAAATGTATACGAGAAGGGGGAGGAGGGGGGCTTGTAGAAAAGTTATGGGAGAAAAAAAAGTGGGGGAGATATCGCTGTGAAAGGGGGGGGGAGGTATTCGATGCCGTATACAAAGCGTGTCCAAGGACAGCGGCTAAACAGCCTTGAGTCCGTCCTTTAGGAAGGCAAAAATGAGGGCGGCAAAGAAGTCAAAATAACATTCTTTGGCATCAGGGCCAACGCCCCCCCCCCTCCCCATTAAAGCGAAAAGGGGCCGTCAAAGTGTTTTCGCGTCGCTCACTGAATTCGGGGCCGACGCTGGCGCCAAGGGGGAATACCCCCAAATGATCAGGGGGAGGGGGAGCGTTAAATTGACCGTTACCAGACACAATGGGAGGAGGGGGGAGGGGGGAGGGGGAGCGTTAAATTGACCGTTACCAGACACAATGGGAGGAGGGGGGAGGGGGGAGACTGGGGGTGTAGAGGACCCAACCACCACGAAAAGGATGGCACAAAGAGCAAACAAGGAGGAATTGAGGGGAATGGTGGGGTCACGTTTAGCAGCCAACGACGAGCAGCTGGCACCACAGTCTTGGTATCTCCCCCCTTCCCTACCAGAGTAAGGGATATTTGAACTGTCCCCCTTGGATGTTACTATCCCCCCCCCCCCCCGGCGTCTAAGGGTTCCCTTCATTGTCTCCAAACGCGAGTAGAGACAGAGGGGGAAATAAGGTAATCCCAAGAGGGCATTATGACGAGTAAAAAAATAAAGGGATAAATAAAGATAAAGAATGGATATAAATGACAAAAAAACGTAATAATAATTTTTAAAAATGTGTTAATTTGAACCAGTGCCCAACGAGGGGATTATCCCCATACAAAAGAATAAGTAAAGAGAAAAGGATGAATACTGCAAAGGAATATCAAAGAATTCGAATCATGACCCCCCCCTCCAAAAGAAGTTCGCATAAGGGGGCCAGGGACCCGACAGTGCTAACTCATAGCACCCCCTCGAGGTGTTTTTTTTTTTTTTTAGCTTATCTGGCGACTGCCTACTTGGGCATAAGTCCCCGTACTCCACACAGTCTAATTACTAGGATATATTCGAAAATAAATAACAAAACAAATAATATGTAACTAACAAATAACTAAAAAATAATGAGCTACGTCTCTGGGTGTATCCGATTGAGTCATTGGGGGGGGGGGGGTAGATGCACGGTAAAAATCGGGGGCCATACAGGCCGACGGACTGACCTGAGCCCCCACCAGAGAGGCTACCCTCCTCTCTTATCAGTACGTTCGTTGCCAGGAACCCAGTAGACAAAAATCTCGATTTCCTCCCTACTCGTAGTAGCCATGATGCCACGGATCTTATGGACAAGGGTATTCGGAGATTACAAGTGCCCCCCATCCCCTGCCCAGACTGCTCGGCAAATCGTTGGTGAATGTCCCGGTCTGGGGGATCTTCGTGCACGCCACCTCTCCCGGGACGGGACGAGTGGGGTCGCTACCATTTGTCCCTTGCATTCTGGACTGGTTCGTGCACGCTGATTTGTGGACGATTTGACTCTCTTTGGCGTGGGTCGCATGCTACGGCGCCGAGGGAAGGCGGGCCTACCCCCGACCCCGGAGCGTGCCTTCGGCTTCTTGCTTTCTTAATGCTGTTTTTGTTTATACTTACTTTGTAGTTTTGTTTGTTTTTCGGTGTTTTTTTTACGGTAGTCTTGTTGTAACAGGTTTCTTTTTTTTAATTAAGGCGACTTAGTGGTTTGGATCACTTCGTGCGCTCTGTGAGTCACTATGGATTACCAAGCGCGTGAGGGCTCGAGATAAATAAGATACTCCAGGCGTTTTAATGGTTTGTTTACCACGAAGTTAAAACTCAAATAAGTGAAAAAGAGAAATAAACCACAAAGTTTAATAGGCAGCGATATAATCCCCATCACAATGCGAGGGACAAAATAAATGATGCAACGAATGATATCGGAGTGACGATGAATCTCAAGCACTGTGATGGAAGAAAGGAATTGGAATGGCGGCGAATGAAAGCTGTCGTCGACCGTCAGGCCAAAATTGGAGGGGGGGGGCTAATTTTGATACTGCAAGATTAAGTGCAGCGACTTTGAATTGAAGTATTGACGACTGGAGAAAAACGAGACCTTGGCGAGAAAGGTTGGTGGTCGTCTGGCGAGAAAGGCGCCAAAGAATCACGTCAAACGGCGTCGTCGAGTGAAAATACCTAATCCTATCATAGGTGAGTTAAGCTACAACTAGTGTGGGCAAATCGCCGGATGGTGTTACGATTCGGGAAGGCATCGCGGTGGTAAAACATTCACCAATTATTTTATTCATTTCGCGCCCAAGGATTAAGGCACAACGGGGAGCGACTTGCGGGGGGAGACAAGGTCATCTCACGTGCCATTTTAATCACAGCCTGTCTCTTGTCTTTTGCCTGGCGACCCGGAGGGGGTTTTCTAAAGCTGAACCGTAAAACCTCTTTAGGCGCAACGATTCTCACCATTTTCACCAACATTAACCTTTTGGGTACAAACCTCTTCAATGACTTTCTGGAGGTGGCCTAGTTTTCGGTAAATAATAATAGCTAAATGCAACCGAAGCATTTAGGAATTAGTTCGCAAGGCCGCAAACAGGATATGGAGTACGACGAAAATCCGGGAAACAACAACAACAACCGTCTTCAGTCCCAAGTGCGTCCAAAATACAAACAAGTTGGGTGGTTTCTACGTCAATCGTCTAAGAGCGCACGCTAACACCCTTCTCCTCGTAAATCAATTCCGACAAAGAGTGGTCGGTTCCGTCAACCCCACTTAAGTCATCCTCTCCCTCTCTTTTTTTTTTTAAAGCCTGGTTTGGCTTCACAGTGAAAGTGAGTTGATCGTGTGGTGGTATAAAGTGGATGAGCAATGAGGGCATATAACTATTTACAAGTTTAAAGTACGTTTATACTTTGACGTTTTATTGTGCAAATTTTTAATTAGGAACGCATGTTATTCATCAGCTAATCTGGGAATAAGCAAGGAGATTAATGATTTAGTAAAGAAATAAGCGACCACCGATCGAATTCCGACACACGAATAATGTACGAAGAAAAATGAACTATTGCCACAAAGAAATTACATCTTAGCCTCCAAAGATGAAAGAATGAGCCATACATATCGGGTCTTCCACTCAACGGCAAAAGTTTATTCTGGAGATTAGTTTCCAAAGTGAACGGTTTCATCTTCAGTCTAAAAACAATGAATGGACGGTGGGTCATCGAAGTTAGGCTGTAGAAGAATGTGTCGTCGTCGAAGAATCCGGGACGTCGTGGGGTGAGAAACGGATACCATTAAACATCATGCCCAGTTCAATTTGTCTCGTCACACAGAGACAGAAAATCACTGTTTCTTTCATCTATTCCTTCGCCCACAAAATAAAGCCATCTCCCGTCCATGAAACCCACCAAAGTTGTTTATAAGTTCCAACTCTCCTGACTTGGAACGCATAGTTGCACCTCGGATCAGGAAGGGTTCTCACACTCACCGGTAGGTGGAAAAATAGTGCTTTCATTCTTCCTGTCACACCCCCTACCAACGAAAGCCGACCGACCCATGATGCCCACGGACATGCCAGCGATTGTCATTCTAAGCTTTATCTAGATTTTATCATCCGTCCGTGGGACCTCATCCAGAATCCAAAGTATAACTCCACGTGGAGCAATCTCTGAATCCAAAGAGAAAAATAAAAGAAAGAATTTGAATATCCGTCAGCCGCTTCACAGGTCCAGTTAATTAAGTTGGGCGCTAAAAGCTTTCACCTCGCCGAGGAAGCGCTAATCTCCGTAGTCGGGAAATTGCGAGCCGAAAGTTCCCGCCCACATCTTAAAGGCCATTAAGACTTGGGTCAGGCGACAGACGTTAATCCATCTGGCCGCCGGAAGTGGTCAGCCAGTCGTCTGAGTCTGACGAGGAGAAAACCTCCAAAATGGCCGTCATATAAATACACTGGGTTTTCGAATATCGGCAGATTGAGTTTGAGAACCCGTCGCCTTCGGTTCAAATCGTGAGTCTGTTTCCCCAAGTTCCTGGTATTGGTTTATACCATCGAGGTTGGATCTCACCAGGCAGATCCATCTCTTTTGTGAAGACTTACTCTGTTCAGAGAAAGCCTCGAATCGTTTCATCCCCGAAGGATTGGCCGGGACTCCTCTTATCTCATCTGGACTCCCCCCCCTCAAGGATCTCCAGTTTTCCGTGTGAGATCTCGCGCCGAGCCGCGTCAGTCTCGATTTTTCGAGGTTGCACTTCTCTGGAGCAGAGGTGCGATCGTCCGTCTTCAAGGAGAATCGTGAACTCGTCTTCTGCCCCCCCCTCCCCCGTTCATCCTCGTCATCATCAGGATATTCGGTCGAGAATCACGTCCATTTTCTGTTTCCATTTCCCCGCGCCGAATCACTAAAGGATTCCCCTTCCTCGGGGTGACCCCATTTAGGTAAAACGACCCTTGCTTGTATCTCCCGTTAATCGACCCACTTTCCAACATATAAATATTCCCTCTGTATAACTGATTTATAGTATTCCATTTAAAAGCTGATTAACGAGTAATTAACGTTACCCAATTGCCAATTAATTATATTCTGTCAGAATTGTCTTTATTTACATTACCTATATTTCCCGTATATATATGTTAACTAGTCACTTATTAAAATTATATTTTTGGTTTTCACTCTTTAAATATATCCTTGAACTGCAACTTGGCAAACTCATTAAACGCTATCGGCGCCTGTATTAAAATCGCACTCTTATACCTCGTAGTAAACGAATTACTTTTACGAAGTGAACGTACTTGTACGTAGCGAAGGACGCGTACGTACATTAAAGGATATATGTGTATGTAACTGTATATATGCATATTCTCGTGGCTTTTCTCTCTTTCCTCCCAACCAATAGATACATATATGTATATATAGACGTATTGTCTGGGGAGGTGACCTATTCCTCGACAGCTAACATTAGTGAAGACGATGGTAGACAGCGAAAATAATTGGGTCGGCCTCGTCGTGAATAGTACTGTCGATGAGAGTAGAAAAAGCTTACGGAGAGAGAACGAAGCCAACTGGAACCTCCCCGCGAATGGAGGTCATTTGCCTCACCAAGCAAAAGTGTGTGCTTAACCTGCTTGTCTCTACCAGACGGTGGTAAATGAGTGCTCCTGCTTCGCCACTTAGAGAGCCCCACCATTCCGGGAGAAGACATGTTGACGCAGAAATCCTAGCTAAGTTAGTCCGTGTCAGGGTAATTGTGTTGATTTGACTTGGCAAGAACGAGAGGAGAAAAGCCCGATCACCTTGGGGGAATTGGTATTACCATGCTCTATGAAATGGAGAGAAAGAACTCTACCTTGTGGGCAGATGCAAACCAACTCGCTCACTGAAGTCACGCTTCACTACCATCTAGTCTGGTCATGGTTGCACCCCGGGACAGACGTTTACAGATTCACATCTTCACAAACCCCATATATGCACAAGATCATCTTGACACTGACAGTATTCTTTCCACAAACACCCCGCCACCTATTTACTATCTTGTGAACCTTATGCAAACCCTTAGCAAATTATCAAATAATCGTAAATATATTCGGGCATTTGATTTTACGTGACCGTATTACTTCAGAACATTCTCAGTAACTCCTTTCTTCACACCATAAATACCTCTTACCCATTGTTTCATACACCTTTTCCACAGCCAACATCACTTTCAAATTGTCCATTTACACTGTTTGTTCTCCTGATCTTTTATCGTTCCTCAACATCGTCTTACTCCAATACATAGCCTCATACTCCCATGCGATCTTGTTGGCAGTCTGCACTGATCACCCTTGAGTCTTTCCTACCATTCAATACCTTGTTATTGTAGTTTAGCTTATTAGTACTATTGCCCTTCACGCCAAAACCGAGATAAGGGGCGGGGGGGAACCTGCGGCTTTGTTGGCCATTAAGTGCCACCTTCTGAATGAGTTCAAACTTCACAGATCAAATCATTGTTTTGCTTTCTTGCCACAAAAGTACTCCCAACTAAAACAATAACAGGTTAGTTAACTTTAAAATAGATGTTTTCATTTTTAAGCTGATATATAGTAGCAGTAGTTAGTCGTTATATGCCAAATAATGTGCAACTTGCACTATATCAAATGAAAATGTTATCAATGCGGCCTTCAACACAGGAAAAGCTCCCCACCCCTGCCCTGTATAATATATTCAAAGCATCGCACTTGCATAACGCGTACACCACAATCTCTAAGGTCAGTCTTTCGCCTCTTCCCCAAACGCCATTCAATTGCCTCACTCGTCCCTTAGGAGTCGGGGATGTTTTCAATACGTACGCCGAGGGAGGAAAGGGTTAAAATTCATTTCAACCCTCAATTGTTCCAGGCATCAACCAGGAACAAGTACGAAGGTACGAACTTCAGACGTAGATGCCATTATACATGAAAAAGAGTATTCATGCTCGCACGTATAAATAAACACTCACGCTGACATATAAGTAAAAATAATAATTCACACGTTTTTGTCATGACGACGACGCTGGCCGCCTCTTCATTGGTGCAAACATGGGGTGAACACGAGAGAAAATAGCGTTGATTGGCCAATGAAGAAGGTGTGGCCACTGGGTTTGTTTACAATGAGAGAGACACAACATAGTGAGGAGGAGGGAGTGGGGGAGGGGGCTAATTCTAACAACGACGCTGATTGCAGCGGAATTCTGCTAGGTGGGGAATCGGCGAGGAGGGATGGGCTTGGTAATCGAGACTATGAGCAGTGTCAACAATTTGAGAGGTATGAAAGCTTTCTGCAATAAAGAACTTTTTACGTTATTTACCCGAAGGATGTTTGTAAACAGATTTCAAAGTTTGGCACAAACTTCGAACCCCTCCATTTTCACTCGAAGGACGCCCAGGAAAAAAACAAACTTGTTTATAAATACGAGATAAAAATAGTCAATCAACATAGGCACGAATTCTATTATTTGGGGATGATAATACTATCGAATTGGACTCCGGAAGCCCAGAAAGATTCAAACAACGCTTATGCCACCATAGTGACGAATGGTAGTCCATAACAGTGGCAATGGCGTTGGTTGACGATGGCGGAACTGCCTGGTAACGGCGTTTGGTGATTCAAATAACATTCGGGGGCCGGGGCTTGTATCTCTCAAGTCAAGAAGCACAGCCTAAAAACAATGGACATTAGAGCGCCTGACGACGTCTGGCAATAGCCTTTGAATTCGAGCCTAATGCTAGGCTTTCGAATTGTGAATACTACTAGTTGATTACAAATAACAGGGGGGCGAACCCCACCATTAAAGGAGGGTATGTGGAGAAGTCGCCCATTTCGAACTAATCACATTAGGGTTCGAATTCAAATGCGGTTGCCAGACGTCGTTAGGCGTTCAATGTTCATCGCATTTATGCAGTGCTCCGCCCCCTTCGGGGAGGAGCTAGAAATGGAGTCATTAAATTTCCTTGTAGTGGGTGACGGTGTATTCCATATTTACCGAGGCTTTTATTTTCATTGTCCCTTAACTTGCATATCTGTTTAAAACATCTGCATTGCGCATCGAGTCAGCAGCCTCTATTCGGGTCAACATTCCCAGTTGTTATGACGAATCATTTACACGTTTGAAACATGTTACACCCTCCGCCCACCCATCTCCGCTGTAGTTTCTACTTTTGCAACAGTTCTTTTTTATCCTTTATCCTTCTCTACTACAAGTCTGACCCTCTACACACCTACCCCCAAACGCCCACTACACCTAAAGATTAGGTAACTTTTTTTAAACAAAAACAGCCAGGAAACACCCTATCCCCCCCCCCCATTTGAACATCTCACAACCACTTCTTTCACTGCGACCTCTGGGAACGACCATATACAGTGACGTCATTCCTGAACACTGGCGAATATGACAGGTAGGTCCCCTACTGTAACCCGCATCAGACAACCAAAAGGTGGTACCCCCCCCCCCGACAAAATCAACATTACCCCCCTCCCCCTCAACAGACTTGAGGGGCGACTTAAATGATAGAGAAACCCCCACCGAGGTCAAGAAAAGGGAGGGAGCTCAACCTCGAGATGCTTTCTTGGATGAAAACTTGACCACGGTTAATTCTCGGGAGGACGGGGGGAGACGCAAGAAAGTGGCGAAGACGAGGGATGGGAGGATGTGTGGTTATAGCCTCCGATCCACCTTCGGGCGTTGGGGCAGGGAAAGCAAGCAAAAGCAGGGACATCGAGATCATCTTCCACCCCTCCAAAATCTTAAACATCCATAATTTGGGGGGACAGGGGTGAAAAGGAATAAGGCAAGACGTTCCCCTGGGGGCAAAAGACCAAGTACCCAAGTCTTCCCAAACCTCCTTTGAAGAAGAAGGAAAACGCCGAGGGTGAACAACGCCGAGTAAAAAGAAAAAGACGCAAAAGCGGCCAATTACATGAAATAATACGAAAAAGTAAAAAACAAAACAAAAACAAACTACGCTACCCACCTTAGTAAAAGACCAAGTAAAGGTGGCACATATAAAAGCTATGGTGAACCCCTACATTTTAAAGTCTTCATTCCGTTACTTCCTACCAAACCACTAGACAACAAGCATGTCAGGTTCAAATGCCATTTTAAAAACTCGTATCTTTCTTTCCCAATTCTTTGGCCCCTTCCCGTTCACGGATATGGTCCTTATCGCACGCCCCGGCCATCAGCTCAAAGGTAAATCCCCCCTCCCCCCCGTTGACCCAAAGCCACACATAGATTTGCTCAAATAATCGCCTCTTACGTAATCCTATCCTTTCGCCTTTCCCATCACTCAAGCAGCAAAGAAACGCCTCCCCACTCACTCAAGCAATGTCCCAATCCACAATTGGTGAATCATACAATACAACAACCAAAGAGTTAATTTTATCTATAAAACTGGATGTAAAGTTCAACGCTTACTCTCAAACTGGATGTAAAGTTGAACGCTTACTCTCAAACTGGATGTAAAGTTGAACGCTTACTCTCAAACCTTAAACCTCCAACTAAATCAGAGGTGAGATCTTCACATCTGCGCGTCTCCATTACTGCGATTGTTAATCACCGGGTATCGCCTTCCATCAAGGAGGAACTTCGATTCAAAACGCAGTCGCACTCAATTAAACAATCAAACATTGTCACTCGCGCTTGTCCAAGATCAATTGACCCAATTATTTTCATTCAACTCCAATCAACCCAGTGAAAATCAATTGTCATCAATCGGTAGAAAGGTTATTTCTATAATAAAGTCATCAAAAGGAGGATCGTTTCACCCCTTGCCACGGTAAAACCAAGAAATCAGGAACCAAACTCGCCGAGAAGCCTTTGCATATTAATCCTGTCTTCCCCGAGGCACAGGAGACCCTGCGAGAATGGCAAAACACAGGATTTGGACAAAATAGTGGAAACACAGTGTCAGGAAATGAGAGAGAGAGAGCGAACGGGTGTGATCGAGTCATGAGAAGGGATTCCGAGCGAAATAGCCTTGCTTCCAGACCTTCGGTAAACTTCCGGAGAGAAAACGCGCCAGAAACTCGTCCCGTTTATAGCGTTACACCCTTCATCGCTGATTCTCACCATCGAGACTGTGGGACCGAATGGATAACGCTTCTGTCTACAAATATTGGAACTTCCGGCAGAATAATATAAATTCTCCAACCCGAGGATAATCGAGAAAGTATTCTTTGAGCTTTCGGACCTTGAGTTGTTTCCCCGTTGCTTCCCAGTAAACAAACCCCCGTAATACAGAAAGTATTCACGCGGCATCATAAGAGATCTTTGGAATCATTCATTGAGGACGCGCAATCCTCGATTTTTTTTTTATTATTATTTAAGGGGCTATCTGGCGACTGCCGACTTAGGCATAAGTCGCCGTAAACAAACAGCCTAGTTCTAGGCTACTTTAAAAGATTGAACAGGAAACAACAATAACAAAACAATAACAAAAACAATAAGAAAAACAACAACAACAACAATTAAACCTGGTTAAATGAAAGGGAGAAGGCCGGCCTCCCCCAAAAAGTCAACAAGTCCACCAGTCAAAGTGTACGCACTCGTCCCGAGTACAAGGGACAGGCAGTAGCGACCCCGCCCATCCCGGTACCGGGACAGGTGTCGTGCGCGAAGATCACCCAGACTGGGACATTCGACAAGAATGTGCCGAACAGTCTGGGGGACGACGCAGTCGTTGCAATAGTGCGCAGGCGAGCGCACCATCAAATAGCGATGCGTCACACGAGTGTGCCCGATTCGGAGACGACAGTAAGCAACCTGAAGCCGCCGCGGCATTGGGGGATAGGTCCATGGGAACAGTCGCGGCGCAATGGCACGCAACTTTAAGTTCCCTTCGACCGTCTCCAATCTTCTTTGCCAAGCAGTCCGAAGAGCTGCCAGGAATCCTGCCATGTAGTCGGTGTGAGGAAGAGCGAAACGCTGGTTCGGTCGCAGAGTGCTCGCGGACTCTTTGGGGCTCATTCCCCGCAATTCCTACATGTCCAGGAACCCAGCAGAAGATAATCTCGACATCTGCCCAACTCGCAAAAACCGTGGCGTCACGGATTTCGCGAACCAGGGGATGCGGAGATTCCAATGCCCCGAAAGCACTCAGGACGCTTTGTGAGTCGCTATAGATCACAATCCGGTCTCCGAACCGGGCACGTCGCGTAATCTCCCGTACCGAGTGGTGTATTGCCACCAGCTCGGCCGTGAAGACAGACGCAGCGCCTGGTAGAGCCCCGCTGACTTCAAACAGAGGGGATAAGGCGTGGAAGCCGACCCCCTCTTGGGACTTGGAGCCATCCGTACACACTGGCACGGTACCAGTGACACGATGTGTGCTCCAAAAAGGTCGAACGCAATACTCCCAGCGCAGTACAAACCTTGGGAGCAAAGGCGTGGCGACAAATAGCCAAATGTGGTACCCTCCAGGGTGGCGTCCTGGGCAGAACCAAGGGCGCCACCGGCCCGAGAGCTATATCTATCTCTCGAAGGAGTTTCCTGGCCCTAAACCCAAAGATCTTAGGGTATGACTGGCGTCTCTCGGCGGCATAGGCACCATCGAGATCAGCTGCGGATGCAGTGAGAGCTGTTGGCGACTGAGGGAGGCGCCGGGCTCGCGCGTACAGGCGAGTGATGCACTGCACGCGGCGCAGAGCGAATGGCATCTCCCCAGCATCGACCAACAGGCTCTCAATGGTGGAAGTGCGGAAGGCACCGGTCGCAAGGCGAAGGCCGGTGTGGTGGATCGAATCCACCTTCCACAATAAACGCTCGGCTGCGGATGCATAAAACTCGCATCCGTAGTCGAGCTTCGAGCGAACAAAGGATCGATAAAAAAGTAAGGCAGTAGCCCTATCAGCGCCCCAAGCACTGGACGCCACGGAACGGAGAATGTCCATGGCGCGGGTACAAGAGACCCTAAGGCTGCGAATATGAGCCTCCCAGGTGAGGCGTCGGTCGAATACAAGACCAAGGAAACAGTGCGACTCAACCACATCCAGGCGCACCCCCATTAAGAAACAAATCTGGGTCGGGGTGAAGCCGTGGATGGCGGCAGAAGTGAACCACCTTAGTCTTGGCCAAAGAAAACCGAAACCTGTGCGCTTCGGTATAGCGAGAGACACGGTTCAATGCCTGTTGAGGTCGACGCTCGAGAGTTGGCATCTGGGCCGCTCCAAAAGAGATCGAAAGGTCGTCCACGTAGAGCGTAGCGAGAACATCTTCAGGCAGCACCGAGGTGATGCTCAGGGCAAAGAGTGTGACACTGAGCACACTTCCCTGCGGGACACCCTCTTCCTGCTCCTTTGGGCCGGAGAGGGCTCCCCCCACCCGTACGCGGAATCGACGATCTCGCAAAAATTCAGATATAAACATTGGGAGGCGTCCCCTCGCCCCCATCGTGTGGAGAGTCTCCATGATACCGTATCGCCATGCGGTATCATAGGCCTTCTCCAGATCAAAAAAACACCGTGGCGTAGTGCTGCCTACGAAGGAAAGCCTGGCAGACGGCAATTTCCAGTCGGAGCAGAGCATCCGACGTGGAGTGGAACTTGCGGAAGCCGCACTGTGCGGAAGACAGATGGCTTCCGCTGTCCAGGAAAAAGGCTAATCTAACATTTACCAATTTCTCCATCAACTTGCACACGCAAGAGGTTAGAGAGATTGGGCGGAAACCGGTCGGAGTAGAGTGATCTCTCCCCGGCTTGCGAAAGGCGAGCACAGTAGCGATTCGCCAGGAGTCTGGGAGAAGACCTTCCACCCTGATCCTGTTGAACAAATCTAACAGAAAGGCCATGACTCGCTCACCCAGGTGTCGAAGCATGGCGTACGGGAAATCGTCCGGACCATGGGCGGTGTCCGCGCACGAAGCGAGAGCGGAACGCAACTCACTCACAGTAAACTTGTCGTTGAAGGGTTCTCCGCCTCTGGAGGTAAAGTCAAGCCGGCGGACTTCCGCGACATCACGACGTGCATTGAATGCTGGCGGAGCAGCATCACGGCTAGAGAATGCGGAAAAAGCGGTCGCTAAGGATTCCGTTACGGACTCGGGGTCCGAGATTGCGGTCCCATTCTCCTGGAGAACGGGAGGGGGGTCCTGCGAGAACTTGCCCCGAACCTTTTGACTCGCTTCCACACCTCAGCTAAAGGGGTCTTCCCGTTAAGTGAAGACACGTAAGCCCGCAAAGAAGAGCAGCGGGCGTGCTTCGAAATATACCGGAACCTAGCCCTAGCCCGACGAAATTCAGCGACAATGAAATCGTTCGAGGCGGCGCTTATAGCGCATGTAGGCATAACGCTTCTGTTTGAGGGCCGTCTCACACTCGGCCGACCACCATGGGAGTGGTCGGCGTGCAAAACGGCCAGACGTCCTAGGAATAGTAGTCAGGCCCACGGCGATGAGGTTGCCGGAGAAGAACTCAACGGCCTCATCTACCAACCTAAACTCCTCGACTGAGATAGAGAATTCAGTCATTTCCTGAAATGCAGGCCACCGCGCCCGCGCCAAGCACCACCGAGGTGGTCTCTCAGGCGGCAGTTGCCCTGAAAATGATATTTGAATGGGAAAGTGATCACTACCAAGGAGGTCATCGACCACCTCCCAATCAAAATCAGGCTGTGCATCTGAAGAGCACAAAGATAGGTCGAGGCAAGAAAATGAAGCGGTTGTCGGACAGAGATGCGTAAACTCATCCACGTTTAGGACACCCATCTCAAGCTCTTCGATCAGATCGGCAAGGACTTGTCCCCTGGGATTTATGGAGTAATCTTCCCAGAGAGGATGCCTGCCGTTCAGATCTCCAAGCAAGAGATAGTGCCTCGGCAACCGTGCCACGACGCGGCGGAAGTCCCCCGCGTCGAAGTCAGCTGACGGTGCAATGTACGCAGAAGTCAGAGTATACCTCCTATCCAGGTGCAGCTGCACAACCACTGCCTGAAAGGAGGTATCTAAAGAGAAAAGGAGAACGAAGACATCATGCCGGGTGTAAACCGCGCATACCCCAGCCCGGCCATCTCGCGGTGGTGGGGTCGCAAGACCCTTATACCCCGGAAGGGCGGGCAGGGAAAACGCGCCTAGCATGGTCTCCTGCGAAACGATAGCTAACGGGAAACGGGATGAGACGAGCCTCCGCAGCTCCTCCCAGTTGGCCCGGAGTCAACGGCAATTTCATTGAAGGAATATGCCCTGCAGGCCTAGCTCGGAGGAAACGCGGGGGCCCTCGTCGAACTGAAGACCCCCCACGGAAATGGCCGTCCGCTTCCCGGGCGCTGTTGGCCGGACAAAGCGCTGTCGCCTTCAAGGACTTATTGGGGGAGGTTCGGCTCGCCATGCGAGTCTTTTCCTCCCTCCGCCTCGAAACCTTAGGCGGGCGTTGCGGCTTCGGAGGCGGGGGGCCTTCCTTTCGAGGAACCACCGTCTCCGAGCCACTCGCTCCACCTCGGGGCGTGGGCGAAGGAGCCGAAGCTCCTTTGTTGCTGTCCTCCTTTCGAGAGACAGCTTTAGGAATCCCGAAAGATGGCCTAGCGACCATCTTCAGGGGTGTTGCCTCCTGTGAGTCTAACGACTCGGTGGAGGCGCGTGGCCGTTTCGTATTGCGGGAAACGGTCACGCTGGGGGAAGAGGGGGAGCCCCGGTTTCAGCCGGGGCTGGGTATGAACCCTTTTTGCCGCCAGCTTTACCAGCGGAGCGCCCGGGTCGAGTAGAGCCCGCAGAAGGGCTCCGAATGGGCGCGGAAACAACCATGCTCGTTGGCCTGGATAGGCCAGGAGCAGAGGGTGCCTTTCTAACTACTGAGGCATATGACGTCCCAGGCAGACCTGGGCGCGCTAGGACCAAGTCCTTAGCCTCACGGAATGAGTCTATCCTGGGCCTGAACGGCCAGGATTTCTTTCTCAAGGAGATATGCACCACATTGCTTCGAAGAAGCAGGGTGCGGCTCTCCGCAAGTAACACACTTGGCCACACACGATTTGGACTTATCATGTGCAACCTTGGAGCAATTTACACAGACTTCGAGTGACCCCGACTTTGCACGTCTACATGAGCGATTTGTATGGCCGAAGCGGTGACAGTAATAGCACCGCCGCGGCAGTGGCACGAATGCCTTTACGCGGTAGTGGTACCAACCGGCACGCACCGACTCAGGGAGCTTGTCACAGTCGAACGTGACGAAGAGTGTAGGGGTGGTTCTCGAGGCCCCTCCCTGTTTTCTCATCACACGTTCGACCTTGACCGCCCCATGGTCGGCCAGCTCTAGGGTGATGTCCTCAATGGAGTAGTCAACGAGTTCCCTCGCATAAACTACTCCTTTCACAAAGTTCATGGTAGAGTGCGGCGTCACACTCACCGGGGTGCCATCAAGTGTCCGAAGAGCACTTATCTTGGCCGCCTCGGCGGGATTCGCCGCATTCGCCAGAAGGCTCCCGTCCGAGAAACGGGTCACCTTCGGCTCTCTACCAATTGCACTAGCTAATCCTCTCCTCTGATGGATCATGTTGCCCTTGGACAACATGGTGCCATCAGTGGAGCGAATAACGAGGAAGCGTTTGAAGCCAGCGGGCTCGAAAACGCCAGGTAACCTCTGAATGAGGGGCCCCGATGTCATCGAGGCTCCGCCCTCTGCACTCTTGGTATTAGTCTTAGTCAGGGGCTCCGCAACCGGGGGGGCAGAGGGGGCGGATGTGCCGATCTTGGCTTGGTCGCTTGCCAGAGTGGCAGCAGACCCATCCGTCCCCGCAGCTCCCGCGAATGGAGAGGAGCCCCGAGTCTTCTTCGTCTTTTTAGTCTTTTTCTTTCTTGGAGAGGAGGGCGGGGAATGAACCCGCTTCTCACCTCCGCCGGCAGAAACCCCCATGCCAGATGGGCCGGCCTCAGCCAAGTCCCTCTCCGAAATGGAGAAGGTCCTGGTAGTCGTAGGGGCACCTGTCGGCGGAGATCCCTCCCCTTTTTTTACTGCCTCGGAGCCCTCGGCCGTTTGAGGGGGACCTTGCATAGGGGCGGATTCGGGTTCGGTGCTTGGCGCCGAGCCCGGATTCCCCCTCATGGAAGGCCCTACCGTCTGAGGCTGGGTCTCCTCAAGGACCATGTCTATCACAGGAGGGGCCTCCAGTTGGCCATCCCCTCCCAGGACATCGCAGGTCCCCTTGGCAGTGTAGCCAGTCTTGTGTGGGGAGGCACAGGCCTTGACCCCAGCAAGGTTTAAAATTCTTGAAAGCAGGTCTTTTGAGAGGAGCGACCGAAGGGGCCTGACTTCCCTCTCCCCCCTAAGGGGGTTTGCCCTACCGAGCCGCTTCGATGGGGAGCGGCTGGCTAAGGGCTGCCTGCTGGCTTTCTTGGCAGTCCCCTTGGAAAGAAAAGAGGGGACTGCCGCTGGGAAAAGGAAGGTGCCCGAAAGCACCTCCAGAGAAGGGGGTGAGGGGGAGTCCCCTGCACCCGTAGGCGAAGGAGAGGAGTAAGCCTCCTCTCTGGTTAGAGAAATATGGTGGGTCCCCTGCGCAAGCACGGGGGGAAGACCTCCACATTTTTTGTTGGAGCTGCCCGAGGGCGGCTCCGTCGTTGTTTCAGGGGAAGTTGGGGTTGGGTTTTTTTTTCATCATCATCGGGCATGGTGACCCTCTTTTTTATACGGGACGCAATAGCACATCACCTCTTGCAGTTGCCCGCACTGCAAGAGGTGCTTACAGGCCTGGCAGAGCCAGGCGCCGCCATTTGGGACCACCCCTCCCGCCTGGTGGCCTGGCAGTCCATCGGCATGGCGGCTCCACCTTGAACACGGCGTAAAAAATATATAGATTGTGAAGAGAAGAGGAAAAGGCATGTGAGGAAGGTATGGGTGGGGATGAAGCAGGTTGTTAAAAACCAACCACCCCAGACCGGAGCTCAGGGGTTAGGGAACATTGTCCCCTCACCCCCCCAGCCCCGATCCGGGACGGTTGGCTTGAGAAGGTCAGCATCTACCCTGTGAAATTAGAGGTTGACCAGAGAAAGTTGTGGGAGAGGTTGTGTGAAAAGAGAGGAAACAAGTGTTTTGAAGGAAGGAAGAGAGGCTAAGCTGGGGCCGGACGGGGTGCTGAGTCCCGTCAGCACGGCGGCCAGGATGGCAAATCGCCGCGCCCCTTACGGGGGCGCAATCCTCGAGCGACAAAACCCGGTGCTATTCGGTCTCGCAGCAGGAATCCATTTTCGGAATGACAAAGACTAAGTCTGGAATATAGCACTCAACCCTCCTCCTCGAAGAATATCCTCACTCCGAGTACCCATAGTCGTCGTCTTCTCCAGAAAACCGTCAGACTTACATTTTCCTCCATCGTCGAAGAGGTGTGACGCTCTCCGACGAAGTGACCCACCCCGCGATCGCATCCCTGTCCCTCTCGGGTAATTATTGTGATAATTATTGAGCCTCGTACGGCTAAGACTTACATCGTAGTCAACCCCGCTTTTCCTCGGCGGGTAATTAATGTAATTATCGAGCCTAATACGGATAAGACTCACCTAGTAGTCACCTCCCGCTTTTCCTCGGGTAATTAGTGTAATTATTGAGCCTAGTGCGGCTGAGACGAGTCCTACTTGTCATTTCAATTTCTCTAAATATCTATTGTTGTTTGTATAAGTTTAAAAGAATATGTTTGTTCTCCTGTGTAAATCCTCCGACCACAAAAGCCTTAGTAAATAATATCAATACCGGCCACGAGTAATTCATTCTCGCCATTTAAATCCCTATCGCACTCTCGGAAAATCCTGTTTCTCCCCCCCAATCGGGGCTGTTGTCTTCCCTCCCCTGCATCATTGGGCGAGGAAGTTAAAAAGGGTTCAGAAGGACTACCTGAATTCTACGACACAGGATAATATCAATTTCTTCCACACATTCATATTACATATAATTTCGAATGACTGAAAAAGATCTCACTACATTACTTTATTCTAAAAGCATCGTGTTTTTTCCCCCTGAATTTAGTGATACTTTGTGATATGAAAGACCTTTCAGATTTGAGATTTTAGGAGCTGGAATGGTCGGAGGATCGGTAACAAAAACTGCTCAAATGTTTAATGTTCCTATAGGATTTTTTGAAGTTATCTAGAAAGGACGGTCATTAAGAGGAGATCCACAGAAATTAGCAATTACTTTTTTTCTTTGGGAGCTTAAAAATAGGCTAAATAAAAATTAAAAACCTCAAAACTAAACCCAGCAGTGTAATAAAGAACAAGACACTGGTGACAAGGGGGAAACCCACTCTTCAGGGGCCTGAGCATGCACCCAACACACCCAAACTAAATACTATGAGTAGGACACCCTCCGACCCAAACTCCATCAATCCACAATTGGGGAAGTGCCCGGACCCATCACGAGCACAAGGGACCAGCAGCCACCTGGCTCCTCCCCGAAGCGGGACGGGTAAAGCTCTCCCAAACTGGGAAGATCAACAAGAATGTGCCAGAGTGTGGGGGAGGGGGGGGGGAAGTAGTCATTACAGTAAAGTTCAGGGGAGCGTCCATTAGATGGCGCTGCATCCCGCGTTTGCCCGATTCGGAGTCGACAGATAACGACCTGAAGCCGTCGAGGCTTTTCGGGGTACGAAAATGGGAAAATTCACGGAACGATGGCACACAACTTTAGGTTCCCATTGGCCGTCTCCCATCTCCTTTGCCATGTAACACGAAGGGTTAAACCTGATTCGTGCCATGTAAGCAGAGTGGGGGAAAAGCGAAATGCTGGTCCGGTCCCCCAGTCCATTCCGCTTAGCGGCCTCAATTGCCCACATTCCCACACATCCAGGAGCCCAGCAGAAGACAATAAAAACATTTTCCAGATTCGCAGCAGCCGTGGCGTCAAGGACTCTGCGAACCAGAGGGTTCGAGATACCAATGACTCAAGGGACTTGTCCGCAGAGTCGTTATAAATCACAACACGGTGCACAAGTTAACTAATCGAGAGAGTATACAACCCCTAGCTAAGATTCAGAAGCGCTTTTTCCTACTAGGTTGATTGAGGAATGAGCAGCACATAGCATGAATGTTGCAGTTAGCCAATGTTGCCTAATCGTAGTTTAGACAAAAACACATTGCCCACTCATATGTGAAGGAGGCATTGCCATAAGACTGAACACGACAGTTGTTAATGTCAATTCGACGCTTCTCTAAACGGAAGGATCGTGTCTGCAATGTTTTGTACTGCGTGGCTAATCATTGGTAAAATCCTAAGAACCTTTCCACATGATCACGAGGTTGAACATATCCAGGGTGTCCCCTGAAATTCCAATTTCAAATTCCCTGACTTTTCCCTGACCTACATGAAATTCTGGTAAAGAATCAAAATCTTGTTAAAATTATAAAAATAAAAGAAAGCCCACCAGGACGCACCCCATACCGACCTGGTACAAAAGAAATGTCCTAATAATATATACGAGGAGCGGTCAATAAGTTTTGCAATTCGGATATAAGGAAAAGTGTTTATTTATAAATATAACTACCCTCGACTTCAATGCACTTGCGCCACTTGTCCCTGAGGCTTCGAATTCCAGACAACCAGAAATCTCCCGACTGCTGTTCAATCCACTCCTGGACGGCGAGCTGGACATCTTCATCGTCCCCAAACCGGCGTCCACGCAGTGCAGCCTTGAGCTGGCGGAATAAAAAGTAGTCGCTAGAGGCTAGATCTGGACTGTACGAGGCAAGTTTGAGCTCCTCGAATCCGCACTCGCGCAGGGCAGCTTGTGCAACTCTGGCCTTGTGGACAGGGGCATTATCGTGGAGGAGCAGGACACCGCGTGTAAACTTGCCACGCCGCTTCTGACGGATGCACTTCTTCAACCTAGCTAGTTCCTCGGCGTAATATTGGCCTGTGATGGTCCTGCCACGAGGCGCATAGTCCACCATCAACACTCCCTCAAAATCCCAGAAGATGGTGGCCATGATCTTCCCGGCTGAGGGTTGGGTCCGAAACTTGATGGTGGTCGGAGAGCCCTTGTGCTTCCAGGCCATGCTTTCGAGCTTGGTCTCGGGATCCCAGTGATGGACCCACGTTTCATCACATGTCACTATGCGTGACTTGAATCTCGCCGGGTCTTGGTTGTACAGGAGCAGCAGCTCCTCCGAACTTTGACGACGTTGAAATCGATCATGGGGCGTGAGGTTTCGTGAGTTTTCTAGGGACCCAACGGGCAGAGACCTTGGTCATGGCCAAATTGTCGTGGGTGATGTTGATAACACTTCCATGTGGTATTCCAAGTTCGCGTTCGATTTCTTCGACCTTCACCCGTCGATTTTCGAGGATCATCCTCTCCACACGGGCCACATTGTCATCGTTGGGCACCTCTGACGGGCGTCCTGGACGGGGGTCATCTTCAAGGGACTCACTATTCCAGCGAGCAATGGTTGCATAGGAAGGGGCGGTGTCAGTGTACACTGCAACCATGCCTTCATGGATCTCTTTTGCATTCTTGCCTTCCTCGGTCAAAAATTTGATCACTGCGCGGTGCTCAACCTTCTCCATTGTTGAGAAATTTGTGACTGACGATCTGCGATCAGCTACTGCTTCTTAAATAGACGAGGCAGGAGCGTGCGGCTGCAGGTCCTGACTCGTCATAACTTGTCTTAACACCCCCACAAACAGCCATCCCCCTTCCTCTGTTTTGCCCTACCGATCCGCAAAACTTATTGACCGCCTCTCGTAATAGTAATAAAGAAATAAGAAAACCAAATTCATTTTTTATCAATAACAAATTTTATGAAGGTAACGGGTTCATGCTCTACTTTCTTTCTTTTGTTTTATATTTAATAAAAAAATATATACATTAAGTTATACAATATGCAAGTTATATACAGAAAATCATAATTCACACAAAAAAAATCCAGGTTAGAATTTGGTCCTCTAGGATTTGAACTTCTTTCTTTTTATTCCATTGCTTTTCTTTTATTCGCAGCTGCATTTTTTTGTTCCATATTCTTTTTCTTTTGTTGCTCAAGGTAATCCTTATAATACCCACAAGCATTACAGCTTAATAACAACCGTTTGTCTATTTCAATCCATTTCTCTGATTTCTTCAGAGTTTCTAAGAGCTGTTTTTGTAGTAAATGACAAATCGATATCGTTGAAATGTAAAAGATTATCACCTTTGTAAAGATCATGTAAATTACTGTCCATGCAATATTTATTTATTGAAAATCCTCTCTCAACTGAGGCATTGCCATGAAACATTGTACATATCATATTAACAAAATCTTGATAATCATTTGTAATGTTAACCGATTTAAAAATTGTTGAGAAAAAGAATCTAATCGATCTTTTTCAAAGTCATAATTACGACATATTTCTTTAACAAACGGATTCTCAATCAATCTAGAATGAGATTCTTTTATGGAATCTGCTTCTATTCCTGCTAGGCGATTTACTTTAATAAGGTTTTCTAACAATAAATCAAGTCTTTGACAGCTTACTTTAGATGACATCATGACCCTTGGAGAAATGGAGCTGAAGCCTTTAACTATACTAAACTACAAGGAGGATCGTTCTAGTATTTTCAAGATGGTATTCTGAAAGAAAATCAAGCAATCTTTTCTGAACAACTTCATTTCTTCATCAGTCGGTCGTCTTGACGAGTTTCTAATAGCCGTTTTTGTAGTAAATGACAAATCTATATCGTTGAAATGTAAAAGATTATCACTTTGGTAAAGATCAGCTCTTAGTAAAGCACTACAAGAACTACTATTTTCCTCATATACTTTGTTTCAGATTTCTTTTGCCAATTTTAGTAACAAATAAGTTCCTCATAAAGACCTAACAATTTCATTTTTAACCCGTAGTGGAAGTTTACCCACATTCACCAATACAATTACAGTGAAAATCCTGTCTAAAATCTTTCGCCAGTAGATTCGTGCATCTTCATACTGAAGATTAAGTTCTTTGTCCACACTGCAGCCAATCTCGATGCTGGTGGCTGTTTCCATGAACTAAATTTTTTGCCATCGTGTTACCAGTCATTATACCCAAAGGTACTTTCAATTCGAGGGTGAGTAACAGAACCATGATCGACTAATACTTCTCGCTGTTAGTGAGTGTACGTGTGTGAAGAAATATGGCGGGTAGTAGCAATGATATCCTCCCTTGCCATGAATCCCAGACTCTTTTGAAGTCAAGATGCTGAATTTGCTCAAATGCTATGTTCAAACCCATTGTTTTGATTTCTTCTGACATGGAATCTTCCCACAGTCCAATGTCAGTCGGTAATTCCTTACCTATCAAATTAGCAGGCGACCGCCGATCTGCATCTCGTCAACTTGTCATCCCTAAACAGTTAGTCTGACTCCTGATCAACTTCGGCTGCGGATTGGCTTGGTTAGTTAAAAAATACTACTGGTACGATTTTAATTTTATAATAACTAGTAATGCTGGTACATCTAATATTATACAGTATTACAGTAAATATACATTGAGGCTCATATAATCAGTCCAGTAGTCAAACAATTCATATGAAATTTACGCGCTTGAATTACTCGTTTCGGTCTCGAGACAACCACACCTAGGTACATATGAAATCTTATCAATGCCCTAAGCTGCACTCAGACACGAGTTCTTAACAAATTTATCTTTGACTTGAAATTATGCATCATTATTATAATTTAGAAATAGGAATTCACTAAACAAAGTTAGCAAATATTGCTTTAAAGAAAAAACAACCTAAAAGGAGCCAAATTACCAATTAATAACACAAATCCAATTGTCGCCAACAGTCGACCTACATCGGCTGACGATTGCTCGTCAGCTGATCAACACTATGTACGTGACTAAACAAATTGTATACATAATTGTCAACCGAGCAAAAACGATTAATTTAGAAATTGAAAAGATTGCTTGCGATAGTTTGCCTGTATGAACGTGCATAAAAAAAAAACTAATGAAAGAAATGAAATCATGAAACGTTTAAGGTGTGCTTTGATGACAAAAACCTATAATGAATTTAAGCGGTAACAGCTATCTGGTAGAGGTCACGGCATCGCAGATATACAGGGTGACCTTACATTTAGTTGGACACAGGAAATACAAACCTGCCAACTCTCCCGATTCACGTGGGAGACTCCCGATTTTTAACCCCTCTCTCCCGCGATGCTTCCGCTTAGTAAATTCTCCCGCTAATCGCCCGCTTTTACAAGTGAAGGAAAAATTAAGATTGTGGGGAATATTTGTGACAGTATCTGGTAACCTTGGCCTGCCTGCGCCTATGAAGCAAGCGGGTGACGTCGTGACTCAGTCACTCGCTGGAAGCAGTGGTCGGTACGTAAGTAGCGTTGTTACTGCCGGAAATTAAGACGAAGAAGTCACTGGCTGGCGGTTAGTTCAGCTTTCGGACAGGGATGGATGGAGAAAAAATGACAACCGACTCTGACACTCCTCCGAAGAGAAGAAAAAAAAGAGATGCTTCCAAATTCAATACAGCGTGGACTCTTGGGTTAGAGGAAGGCGGTGTGGAGCATGGCGGGGAAAAAAAATGATTTGATAAAGCATGGTAGCACTGCTAAACATAAAGTAGTTATAGAAGGACAGAGGGGAATGCCAAAAGTGGACTCATTTATCATTAGAAGACAAACGGAGGCTGATCGAGTGACCAAGGCAGAATGTAAAATGGCCAATGCTGTTTGCAAAAAATAACTTGCCAATGGCATTCAGCGATGAGTTCAGCAAAAGTGTTGCTGCGATGTTTCCTCATTCGGACATCGCCAAGAAGTACTCCTCTGAGAGAACAAAAAAAACCCACAATTTATCAAAGGTAAGAAACATGCTTAACTATTTCTTTTAATGTATGTTTCACAAAGCAGCTTTTGAAATAAGGCAAAGGAAAAACGTTTTTACTTGACTTGAGATGCTGGTGTAGTTTTGCTAATATTCTGTGGCCGATTGGCAAGCTACCAGCAACATGGCTAGTTGGCTTAGTGATAAGCTACCAGTAAGTTATATGTAAACAAAAGCAATAACGTGCGCAACGAAATAAATATATAAATAAATATTAAGCCTCATTCCACTTATTTAAATTTCAGTGGAAAGGCTATTGGCCCTGTTTCCTCAACTAGGCCTGTCAGGAGATGTAGATAAGCTGAGGGAAGAGTTGGTGGCCTACCAAGTGACAGATAACAAGGAGCTTCCACAGTGAGAGAGGGTTGACAAGTTCTGGAGCCTGTTACGGAAATATAAGAAGTTCACAAGTCTGGCATCTCTGATGAAGGCTATGCTCTGCATCCCTCGGGGAGGTCCTTCAGTATGGTCGAAAAAGTTTTGACGGAAAATGGAATGAACAGGGATAACTCTACTCGTCGTGCGCTCATGTCCTGCGAGATCAACCATACACCATCCCTGGGTACAAGTATGATCCCTCGAGGGAAGTTCTCGCCGCTGCCAAGCATGCCACCTACGAGTACAAGTCCTTGAGTGACAAAAGGAACAATGATTAAGGAAGGCTTGGACATTCACACACTCAGATGCACACAATTCAGTGTCCAGTTACTGTTGTTTCTTGTTCTTTTCAACTCTTTTGCACATTGTGTACAATATTAAATTTCTCTACGCTTTTTTATGTGTACTTTTAATGTGCAATAAATACTGCATATTAAATGCATTGCAGTGTAACCACCTTATTATTTATATTTAGCCTATGGTACTCATTTCAACAATTAAAACTGCTATTTTTTTTTCATTGTCCTCAGTGGTAAACAGAATCCTTTATTGAATATGAAAGAACCAACATTTTCAGAACAAGGTTTCTTCATCAAGTTTAAAATACAAGGCAAGAGATGACGACAACCAATACGCAAACCTGGCGAACGAACCTTCCTTATTTCTTTGGCCGATACACCGATGGAAAAAATCTTCCTATTCTTCATAACCCGATGTTGGCAAGTATGGAAATATCAACATAGTCGCCTCGTTCATCAGACCTTATAACCGCCTTCAAGTTATTTATACTGAATGGTCTGCTCTTTCAGCACACCTTAACCCATCCGACTTCTTGTTCTGGGACATGCTAAAGGGAAAGACGTAATCAATGAAAATTGAATAGGCGAAACACTTGGAAGAGAGCATCGCATCATAAATGAAGGTGCTCAAATTGACGGACATTTTGACTTAAATGCATCGGCTTTCACCGGGAGAAAAACGCAGAGCGACCCAGCCAACTTAGCATCACAAATGGTCGAAAGCAGATTGAAGATTTTATTTAGGTACCTAATTGAAATATTAATAAATAACATGTTCAAATTAAGTAAAATGCTGTTCAATTTTTAAAGTGAAAAAATGCATTTTGCCAATGTACCCAGACGTTAGGGACACCCTGTATAAATGCGAAGTAAATCTTTGTTTGGATTTATTCAAGAATTCACTTGCAAAGTTGAATGATAAAATGTCCATTAAAAAAAAGAGAGGCAGACCATATACCCCCACCCCTTTTGACTTGGGGCCCATGGCAGCGGCGTCTCAAGCCCACCCCCCTAATCCGCGAATCCTTTAAGTCCATAGGGATTGTATCCGAGTCATTACAAAGCGTACCTCCGGGAGTTAGTAGATGTTACACACGTCATCACAGCACCGTTGTCTTTCCTTACCAGTCTTCACAGTACAACGCACATATCTTGGCGGTTCCAAGAAATCCTGCCGAGGGATAGTTGTTTCCACAGATTCGTGACGAAGGTCTCTGATACCTGATCGCTGGTAGGCTACAAAACCACACACACTTTCTGACAACTTCTTGTGCCCTCCCACTCATTAGGGATTGTTATGTTGATCTCCTGCAGAAGATAATCTCGACATCTGCCCGGCTCGCCAAAACCGTCGCGTCACGGATATCGCGCACCAGGGGATGCGGAGATTCCAATGCCCCCGAGAGCACTCAGGGCGCTTTGTGAGTCGCTATAGATCACAATCCGTATCGAGTGGTGTATTGCCACTTGCATGGCCGTGAAGACAGACGCAGCACCTGGTAGAGCCCCGCTAACTTCAAACAGAGGGGATACGGCGTGGAAACCGACCCCCTCTTGGGACTTGGAGCCATCCGTATACACTGGCACGTTTCCAGCGTGACACGAGGTGTGCTCCAAAAAGGCCGAACGTAATACTCCCGGCGCTATACAAGCTTTGGGAGCAGAGGCGTGGCGACAAATAGTCAAAGGTGGTACCTTCCAGGGTGGCGTCCTGGGCATAACCAGGGGCGCCACAGGCAGGAGAGCAATACCGAGGTCTCGAAGGAGTTTCCTAGCCCTATGAATGACGCCTTTCGGCGTCATGGGAACCGTCGAAATCGGCCGCCGATGTAAGTTGAGAAGTTGGCGACTGAGGGAGACGTCGAGAACGCGCGTGGAAGCGCATACTGTAACCTGCACGGCGCAGATATGGACAAAGGAACCAAGAGATAGGGCTCTTAGTATAGGGGAATAGAAATAAAGGTTTAGATAAAGGGGGGTGGGGGAGGGAGGTAAGGGGGGTGGGGGAGGGAGGTAAGGGGGGTGGGGGAGGGAGGTAAGGGGGGAGGGAGGGGGAGAAAGAGAGAGAGTAACAAGGAAAGAAAGTGCCCTAGAAGACCTTACGGTCCATTCAATGAGGGTACCTTTGGACTAGCAGTCGAGCGGGCACATCTCTGCTCAAATGCTTTACGTCCTCAAACGGCCACTTTTCAAGACCCTGTCTAGTCTTGACTTGAACTGGTCAACAGATTCACTGTTGACAACTCCCACTGGAAATGCGTTCCAACTACCGCAGATACTGAACGTGAAAAAAATTCCACACAGATCACGATTGTAACGCTTCAGTTCAAGTTTAAAGCTGTGATTTCTTGTTCTGCTCCCAACAAGTGTGAAAATATCCCGGTAGTCAACATTGTCGAACCCTCGAAGTATTTTGAAAACTTCGATGAGCTGACCACGTAGTCTACGGGTTTCCAACGAGAACAGATCTAATTCCCTTAGTCTATCCTCATAACTTTTATGTCGGATAGAGGGAATCAGTTTGGTTGCCCTGGCTTGCACGCGTTACAATCTCGCGATGTCCTTTCGAAATGAAGGACTCCAAAATTGTACGGCATACTCCAGGTGCGGTCGGACAAGTGAGTTGTACACACACAGTACAATCTCCTTGTTCCGATATCCAAACTGGCGCTTTATGTAGCCTAACATCCTTTGGGCTTTTTTCTCCGCCTCAATGCCCTGTTTCGAGAACTTGAGGTCACTAGTGATTGTTACACCCAAGTCCTTCTCAGGGTCGGTGGATTCAAGAGCAGTACCCTTAAGGATATACTGAGATTGGGGGTTTCAGTAACCGATATGCATCACTTTGCATTTGTTAACGTTAAAAGGCATTTGCCACGTGTCCGACCACTCCCCAATCTTCCAAATATCTTCCTGCAGGCGGGCAGTATTTCCATCCTTTGCAACGTTCATACCAAGCTTGGTATCGTCGGCAAATTTAGAAATCTTGGCAACCATGTCACGGTCCATGTCGTTGACGTAGATGATGAATAGTAGTGGTCCCAGGACAGAACCTTGAGACACCCCGCTAGTAACGGGCACCCACTCAGAAGCCTGTCCATTCAGCCCCACCCGTTGCCGTCTTCCATTTAGCAAGTTCTCGATCCAGCCGGCTACTTTTCCGTCTATGCCCAGCGCTCGCACTTTCCGGAGAAGGCGGCGGTGTGGTACCTTATCAAAGGCTTTCTGAAAGTCTAAGTACACCACATCCACCGCCTTGCCCGATCATGCTCACTGAAGACGAAGTGGAAGAATTTCACAAGGTTCGTCAGGCATGACCGTTGCCTTCGGAAGCCATGCTGGGAACTCCTCAGTAGCAGGTTCGACTCTAAATACGACGTCACTTTGTCCACCATGATGCTTTCCATGAATTTACCGACTATCGAAGTCAGACTGATAGGTCGGTAGTTCGACGGTTGGCTACGGTCTCCTTTCTTAAAGATAGGAGTCACCTCCGCTTCACGCCAGTCTCTAGGAACGCATTATGTCCGGATTGACATGTTGAAGATTGCGCTCAGGTGTCGTGATACTTGATCGCGCACTTCTTTCAACACTTTAGGTAGAAACCCATCCGGGCCAGGTGATTTATTCGTCATTAGGTCAGTGATCTTCTTTTTTATTTTCCCTTCGGTGAAGTCCATATCATGCAGCTAGGGGATGGGACCACACTATTCAGTAAACACTGAAGAGAAGTAGTCGTTGAGGAGGTTAGCATTTTCTGCATCTGAATGCTTTAATGTCCCCTCCTCATTCCTCAAAGGGCCAATCGTTCGACGGATTGGTTTACGGCTGTTTACATATCCAAAGAACTCCTTGGGATTGTCTTTACAATGTCTCGCCACTCGGAGTTCCTCAGACCGCTTAGCCGCCCTTAGGCTGGACTTCACAATCCTGGCTAGCCTCCGGTATTCGTCAAAGTCACCCGAGATCTTCGATTGCCGGTACACAATTCTCTTCTCCCTAAGCAGTTTGCCGATTTCTCGATTAAACCACTTTGGTTGAACAGAAGACTGACGGGGGCATTTCAGAGGGATGAAACGCGATTGAAGACTCATAAATGTGGTTTTGAAACTATTCCACGAGTCTTCAACAGCATCGCACACTTCTAGCTTCGCGTCAGTCAGTCCAGCACGAAAACCTGCAAAGTCTGCTCTTCTCAAATCAAGTTTCCTCGATTTACTAGTTGCAGGCCCTGCCTTCGGGACTTTGACTACAAATCTAATTAGTCGGTGGTCACTGCCACCGAGCTCTTCGCCAACAGAGATGTCCTCAACGATGTCATCCTCAGAGGTGAAAACCAACTCGAGGATATTGTCTCCTCTCGTTGGCTCTCTGACCCATTGAGTCAGGAACTCATTGTTCGCGAACTCCAGGAGTAGTGAGTTCTCGCCACAGGGTTCTCTCGTTTCCCAGACAACATGGGTATTGAAGTCACCCATGGTGATACACACTCTGTCTTTTACAAGTTCGCCTAACAGCTGGTACAGACTCCTGTCCTGTTCTAAGAGTTGGGCAGGGGGTCTCTAAAGCACCAGGGTCCTGTATCTGATAGGACCTATCTCTAGGTCAACACCTAGTAGTTCATGGTCGGATACGATGTTGCAATTCGTCGATTTAAGTGTATCCTTGACCTACAGCATCACACCGCCACCCTCTCTGTCTGGCCTATCTTTTTGGAAGAGTTTGTAACCGGGAATCGTGAATTCACCTTCAAAATCTCGGTTTCAGGTTTTTACCCACGACTCTGTTATGGCTACCATTTCAGGTTCTTCCGTCGCTACGAGGCCACGAAGTTCAAGAAACTTGTTCCTGATCGACCTCGCTTTAAACAGAAGAACTTTCAGGGCGTCCCCGAATGTAGGACTCCCTATGCTCTTCCGTTTCCCGGCTTATTTGTTGGCGAGGAGGCACCCCTCTTTGCGACCTCTGAGAAGGTTGTTCCAGGAGTGACACGGGCGTACTGGCGTACGTCCGCCCTCACTCTGGGCCGGTCACTCCTCTGGGTCCGCTCCACGACATCCTGTATCATGTTGCAGAGTACAGCCTTCCCTTTAAAGGAAAGATGCACTCCATCCCTTTGGTAAAGATCGTTTCTACCATAAAAGGTGCGGTAAGGGTCCACAAAAAAGACCCCCGCCGCCGTACACAAATCTGCCAGGCGTCGGTTCAAAGAGATGTTCCTCGAGTGAGCTACCCAGGTTGGACTTCTTCTTGGGAGCATCCCGACCACAACATGTCTGCGGGTTTTTTAACCCACAGTCGTCCACGGCTCCCATGACCACGTGTATAATATTTCTTTCATGACCTACCTTACCTCCTTTGAGGTAGAGGTCGTTGCCATTTACTATCAGGGCAACGACTGAGTTCTCAGAAATCTGAGATTTCTCCGCCTCTACCCTGATTCGGTGGTTTTCCCGTCCTGGCGGGCATCTTACCTTCACACTGGTGTGAAGGCAGGCCGCTAACAGTGGTTACAGACTCCGTACTTGTCGCCAATAGGGTTAACACTCGCACACTCAGCCGCAGAGGAAAGAGTTTTCCATTTCGGAACCAACTTGTCCGTTTCCTCTTTAATCTCCATATTTTTCTTCTTTCTTTTTTCCTATTTTCCTCTGGTTTCACTTCTGTTTCTGCTTTCCCTTCCTTTTTCTTTCCTTACTTCCTCTTTCTCTACTTCTTTTTGGCCCGTTGAGCCAGTCCCGCAACAGCTGGCTCCAGCTCTGGGACGTTTGAAGGCTGGCGTTGCACTGCCGATGCAGTGCTCGCTTCTTGGGCGAGGGTCTCGTCGGTGGGAGATACATCATGAACCAGACTGGCTGGACCTCTTAGTCTTGACAACTCGACTATCCTGTCCTCGAGACGGCGAAGCTGACGCGCGTGTTCACTCTAAGTTCTGCAGCTTCCAAATACATTTTTGCTCAGATGATCTATATAGATCCTTGAGCTCTTGCACTTCTCCTTTAAGGACACAGTCAGTGGAGATACTTGCCGGGTGGCATTTGGAGTAATACCACTCCGGGAAGTCAACGCACCACTTGTCCTTTATGCACACTGAACATGTGCATTTAAGAACAGCCGGTCCTTTCTTTCCAGTCATGCTGAACACTTTATATCTTGGAATACTTTGTGACCACTCAATAAAAAAGAAGGGGGGGGGGGAGTTTGCCCCGCGTGAGTCGCTCCCGCCTATCCATCGGAGACGTTTCGGATCTTTCAGAAGGCACGCTCCTTTTACTGCTGTTCGTCCGACCGAGTCGTTCAAGCTCGGCATGCCGTGGCTCCCACCCAGCAGGACTGACAGCTTCCGAAGGGGGCTATCGATTTCGCACCAGGTGAACAGCGGAATATGCCCCGTACTAAACTCCTACTAGTTCCCTTCAGTGCGGCCAGGATCTCGGCGTAGCGTTCAATGGATATCCCGCCACACCAAGAGACTCGACCCTGGGTTTTGTGTTGGCCTGCCAACCAACCTGGAAACAAGGCCCGTTACCTCGAACAGTTGCTACCAGAGGCAGCCGTCAACGGTCAATGGGAATGGTACTTTGTCTGGAACCTTATTCCCGACCAATTCGACAAGTGTAGCCCTACCAGGGGTACCATAAAGGTAACCCCCGACGACACAGCTCGAAAAATCTATGGTACACGTAAGCTCTCTTCCCACGACAAGGGGGCGTCGAGAGAGAGAGAAAGAGAGAGAGAGAGAGAGAGAGAGAGAGAGAGAGAGAGAAAGTGTGTGTGTGTGTGTGTGTGTAACAAGGAGTCACGAGGAATAGTAGGTGCCATCTAGGTCAGGGTGTGGATTATCTTGTCAAGTTGAGATTTGAACTGTTCGACTGACGAACTGTTCACCACTTCTGGCGGTAGACGGTTCCACGTTCCGCAGATTTTGTACGAGAAGTTTCTGCAAATGCTAGTATGGAATTGCGGTAATTCCAGTTTGTAACCGTGGTTACGTGTAGCATTTGCGTTCAAAGTGAACAGACTTCTGCGATCTACGTATTCAACTCCTCGGATTATCTTAAAAGTTCCAATCAGCTGCCTCTTAACCGGCGCGTCTCCAAGGAGAACATCCTCAGTTCTCCTAGCCTTTGCTGATAATTTTTATGTCTAAGGGAGATCAATTTTGGGCTCTGGCCTGTACCCTTTCCAGCCGTTCAATGCCCTTCCTCAGGGTTGGGGACCAGAAATGTACGGCGCATTCAAGGTGTGACCAGACTAAAGAGTTGTACAAGGCGAGAACAATCTGCTTATTTCGGAAGCGAAAATGCCTCTTTATGTACACGAGCATTCGCTGGGCCCTCTTTTCCACCTGGAGGCACTGTTTGGAGAACTTTAGATCACTGCTGATTAGCACGCCTAAATCTTTTTCAAGGTCAGTGGTATCTAGTTGTTTGCCTAGCAAGTAGTAGTTTTCCCGAGGGTTAGCATAGCCGATGTGCATTACACTGCACTTGTCAAGGCTAAATGGCATCTGCCACCTTTTTGACCACTCGCCTATCCTGAGAAAGCTATTTTGCAGGCGTTCCGCTCCTTCTCGCGAACTCACACTACCTCCTAGCTTGCTATCGTCGGCGAACTTGGCTATCGAGCATATTAGTTATTCGTCTATATCATTAATGTAGACGATGAACAATAGAGGCCCAAGCACTGAGCCCTGAGGCACCCCGCTACTGACTGGCGTCCATTGCGAGGCTATCCCGTTGATCTTTACTCGTTACCTCCGTCCCGAGAGCCAGTTTTCTATCCATTCGGCTACCTTGCCGGTAATGCCAAGGGCGTGGATTTTATTTATCAACCAGCGGTGTGGTACCTTATCCAAGTATAAGATAAAGTCCAGGTATAAGATATCAACAGCTCGATTACGGTCATACTCACTCAAAATACCGTGGGAAAATTCTAGTAGATTAGTGAGACATCAATGGTTCTGGCGAAATCCGTGCTGGGAATCAAAGATCAGGTTGTGCGACTCTAAGTGCTGCACTATAAGGTCTGCGATTATTCCCTCGAGCAGTTTGCCTACGATGGATGTCAGACTAATAGGCCAGTAATTATCCGGGCATTCGCCGTCCCCCTTCTTATAGATGGGAGTTACGTCTGCTATTCTCCAGTCTTCCAGCACCTCTCCAGTTTCTAAAGATTTATTGAAAATGATGGTGAGGTGTGGAGCGACCTCTTCACTACTCGGAAGACTCTAGGAAGAAAGCCATCCAGACCTGGTTAAGGTTTCCTAGTCTGGCTACTACTTCGTTTCACTCTAAGACTATTTCGCATAGGTTTTCGCCCTCTTCGAGATGAACCCCCGGCCTCGGAGCTGGAACGTCAACTTCCCTCGTAAATACGGAGGCGAAGTAGCCGTTCAACACGTTGGCGATGTCTGGTTCTGACTTCCGTAACACGCCAATGTCATCTCAGCGGCCCTATGCTATGGCGAATCGGCTTGCGGCTATTAAAATGCAGGAAGAATTCTTTCGGAGTTTCTTTACAGAGGGAAGCAACCCGAACTTCTTCGCTGCGCTTAGCTCTACGTACCAGTGCCTTTTAACTTGCCTACACTTTTCTCTGTATTGAAGAAGTCTCTCTTCATTACGGTTGGCTTTCCAGTTATTGTAGGCAGTTTTCCTGTTCCTTATCACAGCGGCGATGCCTTGATTGAAGCATCTCGGTTGGAGAGGCTTACCGCTCCTCCTTCTTCTGGGGACAAACGCGGACTGTTGGGTCATAAAATTTACTTTAAACTCCAACCATTTGTCCGAGGCTCCTTCACCTGTTGTGGGCCCAAGCCGAGCTATCGCATCCCGAAAACCCACAACGCTCGTGCGTCGGAAGTCGGGTTTAAAGATAGCGATGTGAGAGCGTCTCTCACATGGAATATGGACGGAAAACGTGACTGTGCGGTGATTGCTCCCGCCCAGACACTCCCACGTTGAGTCCGGATACCATGTCGTCTTCGGTGGTAAACATCAAATCTAACATGTCACCCCTCTTTGGCTCCTCCAACCATTGTATCAGCAAGTTATCCTGAGCGAACTCGATCAATCTTCTCCCTTCCACATCGCCTGTCCAGTTCCAGTTCCTCCCGTCAATCCCACGGCAGTTGAAGTCACCAATGTCCAAACTCGTGCGACTATTTATCAGGTCGGTGAGCTTTGCGTACAGGCTTGAGTCTAGCTCTTCTGACTGTCTTTGCGGCCTGTAAACCACCACTACTCGATAAGAGCTGGTACAATCTATGTCTAGCCCTAAAATCTCGTGACCAGATCTTACATTGCATTTGACAGCAGGAAAACAGTTCCGGACGTATACCAAAACTCCGGCGACCTCTCGACAAGGTCGGTCACGGTGGAACATTGTATAACCGGGGATCGCAAACTCACCCTCGAACTCTCGCTTGTCAGTATGGATCCCTCGTTATCCCTCCCTCCCTCCGTCCCGATAGAGAGAGAGAGAGAGAGAGAGAGAAAAGAAAAAAAACAAAGAAAGTTTGAGGTGGGGAAGTTGTTGCTGAGTAAGCGAAATTGAAATCACTCCATATGCTGACGAAGGATGTGAGGCGCCAGTTTGCCAAAACACTAATTACAGCAAATTCCGCCAAGAGTTCAGATTAGAGGTACATGCAAAAATAGCATATAAAAATAAACCGAGGTCTACGACAGCATCTACATGGAATTTAATTGTGCTGGAAATGAGTATGTGCATGTGTACGTGATTGTGTGTGTAATCATTCGTTAGGGGAGCTTTATTTGCTCATAATGCGTGCGTATATGATTTTTAGGTGCCGTAATAGAATGCTGGAATCAAGCAAATTTTGATGTGGGAAGAAAAGAGGTACACTTCTCTATAGGGTAGGGGGAAGGGGGCATGATTTCAGGCGAGGGGCCTGGGCCCCCTTCCTCAAATGATCCCCACACAAGAAAAGGGGCAGAAAATAACCTCTTCTTGTTTTTAATCACAAATAATGTCAGGTGTCGAGCCATCGAGTGCGGAGACGGTGCGGAGACGCGCAAAAAGGAGCTCAAGGTTGGCATCTCAAAATTCCCCGCTCTCTTTCGACCGAACCAGATCTTGGTTAGGAAGCAAACCATTTTGGACCAAACCAGATCTTGGTTATGAAACAAACCATTTTCGAGCGAACCAGATCTTGGTTAGGAAGCAAACCATTTTGGACCAAACCAGATCTTGGTTTTGAAACAAACCATTTTCGAGCGAACCAGATCTTGGTTAGGAAGCAAACCATTTTGGACCAAACCAGATCTTGGTTATGAAAAAACCATTTTCGAGCGAACCAGATCTTGGTTGGGAAGCAAACCATTTTGGACCAAACCAGATCTTGGTTATGAAACAAACCATTTTCGAGCGAACCAGATCTTGGTTAGGAAGCAAACCATTTTGGACCAAACCAGATCTTGGTTATGAAACAAACCATTTTCGAGCGAACCAGATCTTGGTTAGGAAGCAAACTATTTTCGACCGAACCAGATCTTGGTTAGGAAGCAAACCATCTTCACATCCCCTAGTTTGGAGTTCATGTATGTTGCTGTTCTTGTACCACTAGATTTATTTTATCCCCCCACGGGGGTGTCTCAAAATGGAGTTTGGAGGGACAATATTTAATTATTCCCCCTTTCAGAATTTGAATTTTAATAGCAACGAGGCCAAATCACGCAGGAGAGCACACGGCAGGCGCTGGGACTGGGAGAGCGTGCTACTCCTCCAAGTACTAGGTATAACAATCAATACGGGGCCCCCAACTTGCAGGGTCCGGTTCGTCATTTCTCCAGGCACAGGCCAGGCACAACCCCCCCCCCTTCCCCAGGGGGAGAGGGGGGCGAAACAGGCGCCAGAGGAATGACTCAATCTCACACGCTAAGATTCAGTCACTTTGTCCTTTTCCTCCGGTCGTAGATCAGAACGATTTTGCGGCGCCAAAGAGGAGGCATCAATCGGCCCGAGATTTGGCGCCAACGAACATGGGTGAGTGACCAGAGAAAAATTCAAGGTTTCTAGTTTGTCATAGGAGTGCGTATGTACATATATATGCCTATATCTGAATGTGTGCGAGGGTAGCATTTGAGGCAGCGCCTACGTCTTTGTGTAGTGGTGAATGCGAATGTGAGAAAAAAAAGAAGTTGTAAGCGAAATAGACATTTTTATATACGCGCACATTTTTGTAAACTTTTGGGCTAAAAAACCGACAACTAAAATGAATTGCTGGCAAGTTAGAAAATGAAAATGGCGTCAAAGGATCCGTCGATGCCTTCCCACCCCCTCGGCGGAGAAGCAGCTAGTAGGGGACGATATCGCTTTTAAAAGGAATCCAATCGTCTCGAAGCAGTGCGCAAATGGGACTTATTGCTGCTGTACACACTTACTCCTATGAATGTGCAATTAGAAATGTACATATAATAATGATGAACACATGGACACAGGCATAATGCTCTCCACGGCGGCAGTTCGTACAAGGAACACTTAAAAGTACTTAAATTAAATCACAGTCCTGGTGATCCTCGAATAATTCCTCAGCCCAACTATCATTCTTCTTCTTTTTCTGGAGTATATTTTTTTAAGCGAAAACCAACGGGGTCGCTCTTCCCCAAAGTTTCAGACGCTAGTAAAGAACGCAGTGAAGTTTCAGACGTTCATAAAGAAAGAAGTGAAGTTTCAGACATTCATATAGAAAGAAATGAAGTTTCAGACATTCATATAGAAAGCAATGGTTTCAGACGTTCAAATAGAAAGTAATGAAGTTCCAGGCGTTCATATAGAAAATAGTGAAGTTTCTGACGTTCATGGAGAAAGTAGCTAATTTCAGACGTTCCTGAAGAAGGTAGTGAAGTTGAAGACGTTCTTGAAAAAAGTAGTGGTGTTTCAGGCGTTATTAAAGAACGCAGTGAATTTTCAGACGTTCATAAAGAAAGAAGTGAAGTTTCAGACATTCATATAGAAAGAAGTGAAGTTTCAGACATTCATATAGAAGGCAATGGTTTCAGACGTTCAAATAGAAAGTAGTGAAGTTCCAGGCGTTCATATAGAAAGCAATGGTTTCAAACGTTCAAATAGAAAGTAGTGAAGTTCCAGGCGTTCATATAGAAAATAGTGAAGTTTCTGACGTTCATGGAGAAAGTAGCTAATTTCAGACGTTCCTGAAGAAGGTAGTGAAGTTGAAGACGTTCTTGAAAAAGTAGTGGTTTCAGGCTTTATTAAAGAACGCAGTGAATTTTCAGACGTTCATAAAGAAAGAAGTGAAGTTTCAGACATTCATATAGAAAGAAGTGAAGTTTCAGACATTCATATAGAAGGCAATGGTTTCAGACGTTCAAATAGAAAGTAGTGAAGTTCCAGGCGTTCATATAGAAAGCAATGGTTTCAGACGTTCAAATAGAAAGTAGTGAAGTTCCAGGCGTTCATATAGAAAATAGTGAAGTTTCTGACGTTCATGGAGAAAGTAGCTAATTCAGACGTTCCTGAAGAAGGTAGTGAAGTTGAAGACGTTCTTGCAAAAAGTAGTGGTGTTTCAGGCGTTATTAAAGAACGTAGTGAAGTTTCAAGCGTTCGTGAAGCAAGTGGCGGTTCAGCCGTTCATAAAGAAAGTAGTGAAGTTTTAGTCATTCCTATAGAAAGAGTGAAGCTTTAGACGTTGATATAGAAAACAGTGAAGAAAATAATGAAATTCAAACGTTCGTAAAGAGAGTAGTGAAGTTTCAGTCGTTCGTAAAGAAAGTAGTGAAATTCAGACGTTCATAAAGTAGCGAGGTTAGGCAAAGGAGGAAGGAAGACTGTGGATGACAGGATCCGGGACACAAAACTTGGTCCACCTATAATGGTAAAGGGCCAGGGACTGTACCACAAAACTCAAAGGAAAAGTTTGCATAACGAGGTCCAAGGACACTGGCGACCTCTTACTTGGGCATAAGTCGCCGTACTCACCACTGCTTAGTAGTAGTAGGTTACTTTAAAATAACATGCAAAATAAACAATAAAAAAAGGATAAAGGCAACAAGCAGGAAGCAAGATCCGGCGTCGGGGGTAGGCCCCCCCCGGCGCAGGAACATGCGACCTACAAGGAAAACAAAAAAAAATAAAAATCGAGTTAAATAAAGGAGAGAAGGCCGGCCTTCTCCCGGTCTTCTGGGACATTCAACAAGAATGTGCCGAACAGTCTGGGGGACAACGCAGTCATCATAGTAGGGCGGAGGCGAGTGCTCCATCAAATGGCAGTGCGGCCCGCGAGTGTGTCCGATTTGGAGACGACAGAAAGCGACCTGAAGCCGTCGCGGCATTGGGGGATAGGTCCATGGAAACAGTCGCGGGGCAATGGGGACCTTCGGAAGAACAGCGACCTCCTCCTCCCATAACCCTAAAACGGAAAGAAAAGGCGGGGGGGGGGGGAACAGCCTTCGCCGCATTTGGCACCGAACCTGAAAGCCAGCAGAGGCACTGCAGAGGAATCCGACAGCATAAAAGAGGGGCGGGGCGGATATCCCCGCGTCAGTTCCCCTCCCACCTTATTTCAGCATTCGAGGGGAGGATTGGGATATATGTAGGGGAAGGGGCGTGGAGAAAGGGGCCAGAAAGGGCCTGAAACGCCCTCCACTCCGGGCATAAACGAGAATGACATTTCATTCTTCACGTTAAACATCTTAGGGGAAGGGAGGGGGGCAGGACCCGCCAAAGAGCTGTAGGGACCACGACCTCCAGAAAACGACCCAAACCTATTTTTCCATGCCCAGGACATACCCGTATTGGCAGCGTGGCTCTAGGAGCTGTCGCCGCTTATACCCTAGCGCGCTGGCCCATGCGAGCAGCCCACCGCGAGCATTGGGCCCACGGCGGATCTGTATCGACCCATGACATCGCCTACAAATCAATTCAAACGTCAGTCGAGTCCCGAGGCTGGACTCCGCTACCCCACCCACTCCGCCCCTCTCTCGCTGGCTTCTTGCAATCGTCTTGTTGTGTCCCAGAAGACAAGGAATTACCGATACGGGGTTTTTGTAAGGTCACGACCTTTTCTAGTATATCATCTATGAGAAATGTTTTCACTAGAACGGAAGCGCCCCCCACCCCCAACGGAACATTGAAAAGACACCCAGTTGAGGTGAAACAGCCAGGAATTTCGATAGTCAAAGAATGATTTTACCCCTCAGGCCAAAAAAAACAACAAACAAACCCCAAATCCTCGTCAAATTCCAATCATGTATATATCAGCCGAATTTCCCCTTAGGGTTGCACCGATTAATGGGTAGATAATCGGCCTGATCGGGTTTGCCAATTAATCGGTAATGGGTCTAATCAAATTTGCCGATTAGTCAATAATCGGCTTTTTGGACGATTAATCGGTTTCTTGTTCACTGTCTGCCCATTTGATCTCGACCAAGAGAAATTATCAGTTAACAATGAAATGGATTATGGAAACAAGAAAATATGACCACCCTCTTTCATTCTGGCCGATAATTTGGATCATAGGCTTTTTTAGCTTATTAATACCTAAAGTGAGATAAGAAACACATTTATATTAACAAACTAATAAATAACAAGCCTTACTAAATGTTACTATTAATAAAGACAACGGTTGTTACATTACGGTATGGTTTTGAGGTATTTTTTACCATCATTTTAATTTAACACATAAATGGTCTAGTAACTCAAAACCCAATTTAAGCAAAATATGGTAAAAAAAGGGAATGTTTTTCTCATTTTAATTAATTATAAATATACCTGGTAATATATCGAAAAGAGAAAGACTTAAAACTAGTTTTATTGAGTAATCAAATTCCAATGTTCATAAATAGTAATGGAGGAAGATCAGAATTTGTCCATTTTCAGGGCATAACCTATTTAAAGGCAAGAGAGAGGGACATTAGAAGAATCCAGAACGAAAGGGAGCAGAGGGCGGCACAGTGAAGGCGATCCTTTACCGAGAAGACAGAAATAACGCCAGGGGAAAAAAGTTTTGAATTCCTGTCCGGGACTCGAACCCGGGTCTGCTGATTGCCGGTCAGATGCTTTACCGCTAAGCTACCAGGCACAGTAACTATATTTCACCCAAAGCGTTACCCCCATCAAAAATGGCATAGCCCTGTGGTGGTTGTATAATCACCCGCAGATCCTGTAGTTGCTTTCTTTATATATATATATATATATATATATATATATATATATATATATATATATATATATATATATATATATATATATATATATATATATATATATATATATATATATATATATATATATATAATATTATTACCTCCTGTAAAAAAGTTTTCCACTTTCGCCAGAAGAAGTACGCATAAATAACTGGAAACTAGTATGGTGAAACCAGAGGGAAAGTCAATCCAATGACGTGCGGCGTTTTGTGATGAGATGATAAATGGTTATTCCATTGATGGTTTCCAATGGTTCAAATCAGATACAAGTGCCTTTGAATAGCTAAATGAGGCTTCTGCTACAAATGGTGCCACCCAGCGCCAAATCCGATGGCAGATTTGAAATCTCAAAGGGGTAATAACCATATGTCCCCTGGTCATATGGGTCATTACATGGCTCTAAATGGATACAATGGAATTTTACTCCTTTTGAAAATTGAACTTTACTTTAAAAAAAAAAGACGTGACGCCTTGACCTGGCGCATCGCCGCAGGTAAAAAGGGTGATGTTTCCTGTAAATCCCTCCCCCCCCCCCACAGGGAAGGATTATTCATTTTATGTTGTTTTGGCAAATGTAAATATTGTGACTCGATTCTTGAATGCAGCCACGACCAAATCTTGTCTTTTGCTTTGATGATTTATTAGAACGAAAGAGGTAGACAAAAGGAAGAGAAAAAGAAAGTGAGAGAAAAGCAAAGAAAAAGGAGAGAAGAAGAGTGCAAAAGAAAAAGAAATCGAAGGAGAAAGATAGAGAAAGAGAAATATAGACAAAGAAAGAAAAAAGAAAGTGAGAAAGAGAGATTGGCATAGAACTCAGCCGCCTCCTGCCCCACTCTAGGTCAGGTAAGAGATCCGTCTTCTGCCCCCCCCCCGCCCTTCTAGCCCCTTCCCTCAATAGAATAATTTCCCCTAGAGTCAATTGGCACAGTGCCATTTTTGGCACCGTGGTGGCAATTTCTCGGAGATGGCACCTATGACGTAGCCTGGAGCTGCCTGGCAAAGTGTGTGCATTTGTTGTACCTCGCAACTCTCCACTTGTGTTCACACTCCTGAGTGTATGTGCTCTTAGATACGAACTGAGGGGGGATACCTCCTCGACATTTCCCAGTCATTTGATTTTCCTCTTCAACTGTCTGTCGTTTCCCTCAGCCTTTATCGATTAAATGAATCTGCCCTCATCGGTTGCTGGCATCCTTAGAGTACTCTACCCATCCATGTACCAACCACACACTTTACTTCATTATCGTCCGAAATGCCCTCGTTAGTTTTCGCTCTAAATCCAAAAGTCGTACTGACAAATAGAATAACGCCCGAATAAACAATGTATAACAACAGCGATCAGCTCCAGGCACCTTGTAAATCTAATACTTCTTTCTCATTTCACCACCACCTCACCATCTATCACCTATACTAATTTCACCACTGTTAAAAATTATAGGAATCATGAATTAACTCGAGCAGAATTTAATTCTCGACCTCCAAAATGTTCCTTTCGAGTTCAAAACCGAGAATTATGTCTGGAAGGCCAACAATCATCTATAAATCAAGATAAATACAAGTTTTAGTGATAATAAATTATTATTTTAGCTATTCCCCCCCCCCCCCTCCCTACTCAACATTTGCCCCATGCTCCTATTTCCAGGTCTTAATACAGTAAAATTGAATTAACAATTTACTCCCATCAACTTCTGATTAGGTCATCCCATGACCAATTAACGGCGCCATTAGCGATCTTTGCGCAGGGCTGAAATAACGTTATTAATCATCGAAATTTTATTACCAAAATTATTCTGAAACGTTGATGGAAAATTTGAGGTTTCTTCCAACTTTCATCAAGGTCCTTTTGACCTCAAGATTGTGGTTTATTTCTCAATGTGTGGCAAGTTTACGTTTACAAGTTATTTATTTCTAACTGTGGAAAATTTTCTTAAAGGGAGATTGTCCGAGCAGCAAATATACGTAAGCATACAAAGCTGATTCGCTCGGTACGTTCTATCATCAATCATTGAACGCATCGAAACTGTTTAAGAGATAATGCAAGGTTGGGTTCCTAATGAACCAAACTCAACCTAACTCTACAATTAACTCCGCCGGAAAAGTGTACAGAGGGTGAATGCATTTCTATCATACATCTCCCAGGGTTCCCGTTTTCGAACAAACACATAGTAGACAGAGAGAGAGAGAGAGACAGACAGACACAGAATCTTCGATTTATATTATATAACCGAATGGGAAAACCGCCTCTCGATTTTATCGAATTTAAGCCAAATGCTTAGTAGCTCCAATCGTGAAACTTTGCCTTCTTTAAATAAAGATGCACAGTGGAATGAGTTGAATGTAGTTTATCAGAAAATTAATTGTTCGGCACTTACTATCCAGTTTCCTCTGGTGTTTGGGATTAACCAGTTAATCGATAACCGGTTAATATTACCTTTAACCGGTTGTTAACCGATTAACCGGATAGTTATTGTACTGAAACTGAAAATGTGACAAGATAATAAAAAAAACTATATGAATCATTCATATATTTATTTAATTATTTATAACTTTGAAAAATTAATAAAACAATTAGCAATGAAGGAAACATTAGTTTATTTATTTTTAACAATTATTTTTTAAATAATCTCTCAAAAACATGATGAGTCTAGTGTTGCTTCAAAAATATTAGATCTGAATTTGGTTACAAATTGACCAGGTTCTTTCGGCCTGAACGTTTTGCATCGACACCAAAGAATTATATAGTTTTCTAATATTGTCGGTTCTAGTTGTTCTAGCTTCAAAACATCTAAGTTCATTTATTATGCTCGAATTAACTACTTTTGTTAAGAATTTCTAGAACGCTATTGTATTCGCTTAAAACATCGTCCCTTTCATTGTTAGTCACTCTATCCACACTTTCCTGTGATGCGTGCAACAATTCTTCCCTTTCTTGAGGCTCGTTGTATGATCTCCCGTATAGACGTTCACAAAAGTTTCTTATGTTTGCCTTCGAAATGAACTTAACAAATTTTGTCTTACGTAACATATGTGGATCACGAAGAGATAGTGCAAGTATGACAGCATCGTTTTGACATCTACTAGCAATTCTTTCATAAAGGGGTTGATGTAATAGGGTAGCGATAACATTTTTTCATACTCTCCAGCTTTGACAATAGAAACTGAATCGATATTTCTGCTTTAATCAAATTTGAGTTTTCAGAGCACAGATTCTTCAAAACTATTTGCACAGGGTTGAGTGCATCAGTAATATTTTGCAGAGTACGCCATTCAATATCAATTATTATTTTCGTGGAGCCAACTACTCTAAGAGTTTTAGGAATACAATTTTTTTTTAATTTAAGAAACCTTTCGAGCATGGTAAGAAGACTATTCAAGCGTGTTTATCAATCTAATAAAAGTTTCAATTCTGTTCCATGTTCACCTTTTACAAAGTCTTGCAAAGTCTCATTTTTTAAGGGTGATTTACGAAATAGTGCATATCTTTCTCGTTTTATCAATATTATCTCTATAATTTTCATTAACTTCTACAAAGCAAGAATCTTCATCATTTGTATTGTTGTTAAGGAAATTTAATATATCTTCAGATAAATTAAGGTCTTCGTCACTATCATTTTCAACATCTGGGTCTGGCTGTTCATTCATAATTTTACTTTGCTTGCAATCGAGTAAATCACCAACAGCTAAATGAGTCGTGTGAGCAATGCACTGCTGATGAAATGGTTCAATTTCATTTCCAAGTTTCGCCATTACAGAAGCTCCATCTGTTGTACAACCAACTATGTGATGGTTCAGATCTAATCCAAATTTCTCAGTGTTTTTACAAATTAATTCGATAAGTTTTGAACTGTTTATTGATCAATTCAATGTCACAAGACCTAGCAACCAGTATTTGCTTTCGTCATGAACATTGATATAAAGAAATCGTCCGCTTTGAAGTGATGTATACTCGCCTAAACTTAAAGAATATCTTACTCCTATTTTGACTTGATTCGTGAAATAAGAACGCAAATCACGTTTCTTTTCAGCAGCGTAGTTGAGCACTCTATTTCTAATACAAGAGGCCTCGGTAGGAGGAGATTTTCTATACCCAAAGTTTTTGAAACTCTCCTGAATAAAAACACTATTTGCAATTGTGTTAAAGCTAATGCCATATTGACTAGCTAACTTTGCAACATCTTATTCAATTCTTCTTTCGATAGTTTACTTCATTGATCTCGGTAACTATTTCACTATGCGAGAAATAGGATGCTCAACTACGCTGCTGAAAAGAAACGTGATTTGCATTCTTATTTCACGAATCAAGTCAAAATAGGAGTAAGATATTCTTTAAGTTTAGGCGAGATGACGTGGAACCGCCGGCACATTTTAAAACTTTTGCACATATTGTACATACATTTCGCTTCATCTTCTCTTGTCAATCAAAACTACCCCAAACAACTAATAAAGTTAAGTGGACTACACAACATAGTATTGATACGAACCTTGCACTGTAGGAGACATGTGACACACCAACACTCACTCAGGCTGGTCTTAACGCTTGCCTGTTAAACCCAATGGAGTTCGGCCAGGAAATTTGGTTCGTTATATCCGAAATTCGTTATATTGAGGTTAGTTATATCGAGGGTTTACTATATATATAGATATATATATATATATATATATATATATATATATATATATGAATGCAATGTCCCGCAGGAAAAATTAAAAGGTGTTTGCAAGTACTTTCGAAATTTATTAAGCCTCGAACCGCGTCCACCACGAACCACCTCTACACGGGTTAGAATCGTCTCGACGTGAAGATTCGAGGCCATTCGAGAGTAGCGCTGTTTCCCCCACCCCTGCAGGAGGGAGCCTCGGATATTTATAGGGCTCGTCATCCATGTGGGAGACACAGAGTTGAGGAGTCTCGCCCGGACCCAAGAAGTTTCCCCTAGTTCCAAGTCAGGCACTAACGACAAAGCAAAGTGACGGCTGAACTTTTGTCTCTTGGAATTAACCCAGCCAGTGTGGTAATTCCATTTGAAGATCGCCACCGAGCGATTTTTCCGACTCCACTCATCAACTCCTATCGAAGCCCTCCTCGTTCGCCCCTCGTTTTCGGGTGGCCGAAATACTCTCCCCTAGAGCGGACGTTACCCCCCCCCCTACCTCTTTTGGAAAACCGTCATCACGGCAACTTCCCGCTCGGAAGCTCCGAGCGCCCTCGCCTCACGTGCAGAAGACATCCGTGAAGCCTTACCCCGACGTCTCACCCGGAATCCACCGTAAGCCAACCCCTCTCCCCCTTCAGTAACCCAATTGAGTTAATCCTCCCCATTTGAATAGTCTCCTTCTGTAATACATTAATTTTTAACTTCAGTGTCTGACGCATAACTACAATTTCCCCCCCCCCCCCTAGTTTATCGATATAATTTTGCCCATTAATTCTCTAATGTAATTTTGCCTATTTATTCTCTTATTTTGTAAAAAAAAATATATTTTTGTACATGCCTCTTTAAATAATCTTGAGCTTTGCCATTACCCAAATTTTACCTGACCTCGTTGCAATCTTTCTCACTGTTCTGCCCGTCGAAACTCGTGGCGTTCCGTCCCCTTGTCGGTTCGCCTTTAAGTTATTCGTCCCTCCCCCATAGATATAATATGGTATTGATATAATATGTCATACCACGACATATATATTTATTAATATACTTCCTCTTTAATGAGAACCCTGGTGAATTAAAATTCGAGAACGGAACTGTGAACGGTCGCCGAGTATCCACCCTCGTCCGTGACACCGGGTGCACCTGCATCATATTTTCTGAGGACCTACTCCCCCCTGTTTGCCCCGACCACAAAAAGTTTGCGGTGGTCCACGACTACCTTGGCTGGGCCAGTCGTTTCCCAGTAATTCGTTGTCACATCGAGTGTGACTATATGTCCGGTTGGGCCGAAGTGGTACCGGCCGCAATCCAGTTCTGCTCCGTTTTGTTCGGTCAGAACCCCGCAATCCATGACCACCCCGTGATTACCCGTACACAGGCAGCCCTGGAATCCCATGCACCCGTTCCCCTGGAAACCCCTATCGACCCGAAGATCCAAGCCCTCCGGAGCGACAAGTTTGCACGCGCCCAGAAGGAGTGCGAAACTCTCTTCCCCCTTTGGGAGAAAACTAAAGCCCCTGAGCGTGAGTCCACCCAAGGTAACAAACGAGTGTCGTACCTCGTGAAGGACTTATTAAGAGGTATAAGATCTACTTTGACCTTAAGTCACGAGAACGAAAATTCAAGCCTGGCGCGGAGGTGCTGGTACTACTTCCCACGGGAAGCAACAAACTCCTTAGCCAGTGGAAGGGACCCTACCCCGTCCTCGAGGCTAGAAGACCCGTGGATTACCTCATCCATACTCCGGCGTGAGCTAAGGGTTTCCACGTGAATTGAATATATTATCTCATTAATGTTCTTAATTATGATTTTTTTTTGTCCACTAAATTGTTTAGTCAATAGTCCCATATTTATGCCTTCATTTAATTGTATCCTTTTTGGGGGGTTCCACTGAAATATCGTCAATGTTCTCCTGTGATTTTTTTTTGTTTAAAATTGTACTAGTTAAATTCTCAAGGATTGACTCGTTTAAGGCTTTTGTCCGTAAATTCCCAGCTGAGCTCAGATTAAAGTTTTTTTTTGTGTATGTACACCTGTCGTAGCAGGTCAGAATTTCCCTAGACCCTTGATAATTCTAGTTTGACGGGTCGGATGATCCTTTCCTACGCAACTGCTCTGTAAAGCATAATCTTTCGGATGGGAGATGTGTGGGGGAATTGCACGTGGAATTTCTTCTCCAGCACGGAAGTGAAGTCCTTGCGCGGTAGGTAGCCTCGAACCACGTCCACCACGAACAACCTTTACACAGGTTAGAATCGCTTCGACGTGAAGATTCAAGGCCATTCGAGAGTAGCGCTGTTTCCCCCACTCCTGCAGGAGGGAGCCTCGGATATTTATAGAGCTCCTCATCTATGTGGGAGACACAGAGTTGATGAGTCTCGCCCGGACCCAAGAAGTTTCCCCTAGTTCCAAGTCAGGTACTAACAACAAAGCAAAGTGACGGCTGAACTTTTGTCTCTTGGAATTAACCCAGCCAGTGTGGTAATTCCATTTGACGATCGCCACCGAGCGATTTTTCCGACTCCACTCATCAACTCCTGTCGAAGCCCTCCTCGTTCGCCCCTCGTTTTCGGGTGGCCGAAATACTCTTCCCTGGGCCGGCCGTTACCGCCCCCCTACCCCTATTGTAAAACCATCATCACGGCAACTTCCCGCTCAGAAGCTCCGAGCGCCCTCGCCTCACGTGCAGACATCCGTGAAGCCTTACCCTGACGTCTCACCCGGAATCCTCCGTAAGCCAACCCCTCTCCCCCTTCAGTAACCCAATTGAGTTAATCCTCCCCATTTGAATAGTCTCTGATGTAATTTTGCCTATTTATTCTCTTATTTTTGTAAATAAAATTATATTTTTGTACATGCCTCTTTAAATAACCTTGAGCTTTGCCATTGCCCAAATTTTACCTGACCTCGTTGCACTCTTTCTCGCTGTTCTGCCCGTCGAAACTCGTGGCGTTCCGTCCCTTTGTCGGTTCGCCTTTAAGTTATTCGTCCCTCCCCCATAGATATAATATGGTATTGATATAATATGTCATACCACGACATACATATATATATATATATATATATATATATATATATATATATATATATATATATAAAAATATATATATATATATATATATATATATATATATAGTAATCATGTTACTACATTTAAGCATCGCCTAACGAGGATGTGAGACTTCATTCATCTCCCCTTGAAGCTCTGTCAGCGCAGGCACTGTAACCAGTATTTATTGGCCCTTGACCTCTAACACCAATAATTCTGCTTTTTCAATTCCCTTCACCTCCAGAGTCTGTGTTAGGTTCACACGACCTCGCTCCTTCTCTCTCTCCTGATTATGCTCAGGAACCCAGATCAGCCTTAGAAACAATCGATGACACTTCTTCATCGTTGTGGTCCGCTCCACTTCAGTGGATGGATTCACCAAGCTCAAGTCCTTCATTATAAAAACCTCAAATTCCGAAATAAAGTTATATTTTCATCAAGTTTTTTATAAAAATCCAAGTACGAATTTATTTGGTCGGACATCCACAAGAAGGAATAGAACCCTCTCGCTATATATATATATATATATATATATATATATATATATATATATATATATATATATATATATATATATATATATATATATATATTAATGAACAATAACGGTCTAGTCCATACGGTTAGGTAAGGCTTCTTAAAATTTCTTTTGAGAGAAATGGATGGTTGCCTAGTAGTATATGTAACGCTCCTGAAGAATGTTGAGGAACTCGAGGAAACACTTTTCTAGCGGATTAAGGAATTCTTATTATTACCCTTACCTAACCGCATATATATATATATATATATATATATATATATATATATATATATATATATATATATATATATATATATATATATATATATATATATATATATATGATGAAAATCAATGCAATATCGCAAGAAAAGATGAGGAATTAAACCACATTCTCCGAAGACAATTTAATTCAGAACAGTTTCGATGTATCTCACACCCTTTTTCAACTGACACTGGATAGAAAAAAGGGTGTGAGATACACCGAAACTGTTCTGAATTAAATTGTCTTGGGAGAATGTGGTTTAATTCCTCATATATATATATATATATATATATATATATATATATATATATATATATATATATATATATATATATATATATATATTACTGGACTTACGAACATTGGGACATATGTAAGAACAGACTGCAGCAAGCCCGAATTTTGTTGAGTTCCGCGCCAACCCACGCAGGATAGCACCACACGGCCCCCGAGACCAGTTTGATAACCCACGTTCGCTTGTGCCCTATAACTGTTCGTTACATTTCTCGGTATTTTGTATTTTTTTTGGTAAGAAAATTAACCCTTATATCATGGCTAATTGCAAGCGTAAAGCAAGTGATGATGGTGGCAATGCTAAGAAGCGGCAAGCAATCTTGCCATACTTAAGAAGATTGTGGAGAAAGATGGCGAACTTCGCACGTTCGTACATGAATCGGTCAACGATCGGTACGATTTACAAGAACAAGGAGCGGATTATGGAACATGTTAAGAGCTCCATTCAGTCGAATATCGTCAGCAAGAAAAGGGGAAAATTGATAGAGAAACTTCGTATCACGTGTATTGAACACCAGAGGGAGAGACGGGTACCACTTAGCTTTATACACATACAAGAGAAGGCTAGGAACCTTTTCAACGATTTAAAAGCTAGGGTTGAGTAAAATGCTGCTGATGACACTTTTACAGCGAGTTATGGCTAGTTTCATTGGTTCAAGAAGCGTGCCAGTTTGCACCCCGTTTCACATTCTGACGATGCAAGCGAGAGCGGACAAAAAAAAGAGTTCTCGGACACGCTTAGGGAAATAATCGAGAAGGAAGGCTACACTTCTCAGCAAATTTTAGTGTCGACGAGTAGGGTCTTTTCTGGAAAAGAATGCCAGAGAAAACGTACATCAGCCGCGGGAGAAGATGCCAGGGTTCAAAGCTGTAAAGTATAGGCTAACGCTACTGCTGGGTGGTAATGCTTCAGGCGAAGCAAGTTGAAACTGCTGATAGTTTACCGCGCCGCCAATCCACGTGCTCTGAAAAATGTGTCATAAATTTCTCTGCCAGTCATCTGAATGTGGAATGCTAAAAGCCTGGGTAATTCTCGCTGTTTTCGAAACCCTCAATGACGAAGAATTTGATAACGAAGTTGACGACCCTCTTCCCCAGTAATCCCCACACCTCCTATCCTCTCATCCGTCACCTCAAGTTAATTATTCCATTTTCAAAGGAAGATTTATTATTAAAATATGTTTGTCTTAAGAACCGCAGATTACTGTGGATGTAATGACTAAGTTATCATTGAACGACACAGAGCGAAAGATAGAACAGGCACTAAGGAAATATTATTAGTATTATACAGTGTAATTACTGTATAATACTAATAGTGTTAATACTAATAATGTAATGGCTGAGCTCACTTGTGATACAGGATGGGAAAATTGGGACTGACCAGTTGTAAGTTCGTATTTTTGACTGTTCGTTTGTAAAAAATTGCTCCTCTCGCATTTGAAGGTGACCTCCCCCCCGCCCCTTGAGGAGTGGTGCTCTGCTTTTTACTGGTCCTTTTCACATCCTTCTTGACCCCCCCCCCCCTCCGACCCCGCCTCCTGTTATCGTTGGTTATCTCCCAGTCTATTGCGTCGCGCGCAATTCCTCTCTGCTCAGTGAAGATCAGAGGTGTCAGACTCGTCGATCAAAACCTTCGGGGAAGGGGGACCCTCCCCCCCCCCCCCCGACAATTAATAGCAAATTTAGCTTAGCCAATTTACCTAGCCTACTATACCCACCCCAATTAGCCAAACGATCCCAATTTATCCCAAAAGCGGCCGTTTCCCCAGCTTGTTAACCAAGAATATGTAGATGACGCCGAAACCACCTTGTCTTGGGGGTGTCCTAACCCCCCCCCCTCGAATCTTCCTCCGCCTTTGTGAAGTGTTATTTTTGCGCCGAGACTAAATCTGTTATTTATGTCCCGTCCCAATTTTGGCGACCAAGTTGAGAGTTATCCGTTGGTACTGCATGAACCGTGGGGTGGAACGTGATACTTTGAACGTGTATCAGAGACTCAATGGCTCGCGTAGACGGGTTATGTCGGCCGAGTGACGGTGACTGTTGACATTGCTGAGGAGGCCTCATGGTCGTCAAACTTAGGCTGTGAAACAAAGGGCGGTTAAGGACATGAGATTGAGTGGTAGTCTTGGGCTTACGGAGAAACTTCTCGGGGGCGGATCAACTCGTCTATCCACGGTTTTTTTTTTTTATTAGAATGTTGATTTTTGTTCCCTAAAATTGAGTCCTTGTTTTCTCTCGGGGAAGGTGGGAGAATTCACTCCTCTCAAGGGGGTTTCATTATCTTCCCCCTCCCGAGTGAGGATTAGCCAAACATGGTGCCATCCATCTGAAGGATGCACAGGCACGTCAGATTTTCCGGATTTTCCTAAAAATGTGCATTAAAAAAGGCGTCCCAAATTCCTTCATTTCAACCTCACTTACACGCACCCTTCGGGGGTAAGGGAGGGAATTTTGAAACCTTGAAATGTGCAAAGATGACAGACAGGCGCTTATTTCAGTGAAAATTCTTCGCTTTGAAAATTTCAAGTTATGATTCAAGTCAGGAGAGAAAGCTGGGATAAAGAAATAACCGGGAAATTGTTTGTAAATGTTAAAATGCGTTGAGAATAATGAAAAAAACGGTGAAAGGTTGTGTGAAAGTGGCTCAGAAAATATATAATAAATTGATCCCGGATTTTACCACTAATCTGTTCTCATTAAAGATAATTTTTATTTCTATTTGGTGGACCTACTATTTGACGTGAATTCCGAACCTCGCGTATCTACAGCGTATGGGAGCCGCCGGGAACGCGCCCGGAATTGGGACTCCATCCATCGAATTACCACACACGGTGTGGCTTATATTCCCTGTAATCACAAGAAAGTGGTTCTGTTCAGTGTAGGTTTTTTAAATAATTACCCTCACAAAACCAATTTGCCTTCAACGATAAGCATTTAGTCTTCTTTACAGACGCCTGAAATCTCTCTCCTGATTAAGCATTGAATATGTTTATTATTTATTAAAAACATTTAAAGCCTAAACTAGCGAGGCATAGCTGCCAGATTAGGGGGGGCTGGGGGGCGTTCCTAAAGAAAGTGGTGAACTTAGGTGTTGTGGACAGGGGGAACGCAAGTCATGAAACTATTCTGCGGTTCTATTATTATTTAATTACAAACTAAGACGTGAAAGCCAAATGTGGGCTTCTAGCCAGAAAGCTTTGGAAGAAGTATATAAAGAAAGCGGTGAGGTTAGGGTATGTGTGTGTAAGGTAAGGTTTCAAGTGTGGGTTAAGGTGTTATATATATATATATATATATATATATATATATATATATATATATATATATATATATATATATATATATATATATATATATATATATACTAGTGGTGGGGTCGAAATATTAAAAAAAAGTCAGTTTACACAGTTTAAAATAATCATTTTAACATTCTGTGTAATTATTAAAGACATGCGACCACATTTAACGATTAAATACAAATATTTTTTTTTAATGGCAAAAATAAAAAATATATGGGCAGGTAAAAACCACAATTCTGTTAGGTAGTTCATTAAGGAACAATGAATCTATAACTAATTATAATAAAATTAATTAATTTTTTTAAATATATACAGCTTCTATAAATACTAAAACTACATAAAATACATATTAACAAATAAAATAGCAACCAGAAGGAAAAACCATAATTCTGGAAAACCTCGAAAGTTTCTAGCATCCATGACTCCTTCAAAGACTCATATTTCTACATTATTTATTTAAAAGGAAAGAAAACGTGAAGAGCAACTTTCTAAAGCTTCATTATTTATTTATAAGGAAAGAAAACCAAGAGCAACTTTCTAAAGCTTACTTATTTAATTTTAGGAAAGAAAACGTGAAGAGCAACTTTCTAAAGCTTCCTTATTAATTTATAGATATAGAAAACGTGAAGAGCAACTTTCTAATGCTTCCTTATTTATTCATAAGGAAAGAAAACGTGAAGCGCAACTTTCTAAAGCTTCCTTATTTATTTATAGGGATAGAAAACGTGAAGAGAAACTTTCTAAAGCTTCCTTATTTATTAGTAAGGAAAGAAAACGAAGAGCAACTTTCTAAAGCTTCCTTATTTATTTATATGGAAAGAAAACGTGAAAAGCAACTTTCTAAAGCTTCCTTATTTATTTATAAGAGGAGAAAACGTTAAGAGCAACTTTTTAAAGCTTCCTTATTAATTTATAGATATAGAAAACGTGAAGAGCAACTTTCTAAAGCTTCCTTATTTATTTATAGGGATAGAAAAAGAGAAGAGCAACTTTCTAAAGCTTCCTTATTTATTTATAAGGAAAGAAAACGTGAAGAGCAACTTTCTAAAGCTTCCTTATTTATTTAGAAGGAAAGAAAACGTGAAGAGCAACTTTCTAAAGCTTACTTATTTAATTTTAGAAAAGAAAACGTGAGGAGCAAATTTCTAAAGCTTCCTTATTAATTTATAGATATAGAAAACGTGAAGAGCAACTTTCTGTAGCTTCCTTATTTATTTATAAGGAAAGAAAACGTGAAGAGCAACTTTCTAAAGCTTCTTATTTATTTATAGGGCTAGAAAACGTGAAGAGCAACTTTCTAAAGCTTCCTTATTTATTTATAGGGATAGAAAACGGAGAGAAACTTTCTAAAGCTTCCTTATTTATTTATAAGGAAAGAAAACGTCAAAAGCAACTTTCTAAAGCTTCCTTATTTATTTATAAGGAAAGAAAACGTGAAGAGCAACTTTCTAAAGCTTCCTTATTTATTTATAGGGAAAGAAAACGTGAAGAGCAACTTTCTAAAGCTTCCTTATTTATTTATAAAGAAAGAAAACCTGAATAGCAACTTTATAAAGCTTCCTTATTAATTTATAGGGAAAGAAAACGTGAAGAGCAACTTTCTAATGCTTCCTTATTTATTTATAGGGATAGAAAACGTGAAAAGCAACTTTCTAAAGCTTCTTTATTTATTTATAAGGAAAAAAAACGTGAAGAGCAACTTTCTAAAGCTTCATTATTTATTTATAGGGAAATAAAAGGTGAAGAGCAACTTTCTAAAGCTTCCTTATTTATTTAAAGGAAAGAAACGTAAATAGCAACTTTCTAAAGCTTCTTTATTTATTTAAAGGGCTAGAAAACGTGAAGAGCAACATTCTAAAGCTTCCTTATCTATTTATTAGGAAAGAAAACGTGAAGAGCAACTTTCTAAAGCTTCCTTATTTATTTATAAGGAAAGAAAACGTGGAGAGCAACTTTCTAAAGCTTCCTTATTTATTTATATGGAAAGAAAACGTGAAGAGCAACTTTCTAAAGCTTCCTTATTTATTTATAAGGAAAGAAAACGCGAAGAGCAACTTTCGAAAGCTTCCTTATTTATTTATAAGGAAAAAAACGTGAAGAGCAACTTTCTAAAGCTTTCTTATTAATTTATGAAGAAAGAAAACGTGAAGAGCAACTTTCTAAAGGTTCCTTATTTATTTATAGGGATAGAAAACGGAGAGCAACTTTCTAAAGCTTCCTTATTTATTTATAAGGAAAGAAAAGGTCAAAAGCAACTTTCTAAAGCTTCCTTATTTATTTATAAGGAAAGAAAACGTGAAGAGCAACTTTCTAAAGCTTCCTTATTTATTTATAGGGATAGAAAACGTGATGAGCAACTTTCTAAAGCTTCCTTATTTATTTATAAGGAAAGAAAACGAAGAGCAACATTCTAAAGCTTCCTTATTTATTTATAGGGATAGAAAACGGAGAGCAACTTTCTATAGCTTCCGAAATTATTTATAAGGAAAGAAAACGTCAACAGCAACTTTCCTAAAGCTTCCTTATTTATTTATAAGGAAAGAAAACGTGAAGAGCAACTTTCTAAAGCTTCCTTATTTATTCATAAGGAAAGAAAACGTAAAGCGCGACTTTCTAAAGCTTCCTTATTTATTTATAGGGATAGAAAACGTGAAGAGCAACTTTCTAAAGCTTCCTTATTTATTAATAAGGGAAGAAAACGTAGAGCAACTTTCTAAAGCTTCCTTATTTATTTTTATGGGAAGAAAACGTGAAAAGCAACTTTCTAAAGCTTCCTTATTTATTTAAAAGGAAGGAAAACGTGAAGATAGGGATAGAAAACAGAGTGCAACTTTCTAAAGCTTCCTTATTTATTTATAAGGAAAGAAAACGTAAAAAGCAACTTTCTAAAGCTTCCTTATTTATTTATATGGAAAGAAAACGTGAAAATCAACTTTCTAAAGCTTCCTTATTTATTAATAAGGAAAGAAAACGAAGATCAACTTTCTAAAGCTTCCTTATTTATTTATAAGGAAAGAAAACGTGAAAAGCAACTTTCTAAAGCTTCCTTATTTATTTATAAGGGAAGAAAACGTTAAGAGCAACTTTCTAAAGCTTCCTTATTTATTTATAAGGAAAAAACGTGAAGAGCAACTTTCTAAAGCTTCCTTATTTATTTATGAAGAAAGAAAACGTGAAGAGCAACTTTCTAAAGCTTCCTTATTTATTTATAAGGAAAGAAAACGTGACGAGCAACTTTCTAAAGCTTCCTTATTTATTAATAAGGAAAGAAAACGAAGATCAACTTTCTAAAGCTTCCTTATTTATTTATAAGGAAAGAAAACGTGAAAAGCAACTTTCTAAAGCTTCCTTATTTATTTATAAGGGAAGAAAACGTTAAGAGCAACTTTCTAAAGCTTCCTTATTTATTTCTAAGAAAAAAACGTGAAGAGCAACTTTCTAAAGCTTTCTTATTTATTTATGAAGAAAGAAAACGTGAAGAGCAACTTTCTAATGCTTCCTTATTTATTTATAGGGAAAGAAACGTGAAGAGCAACTTTCTAAAGCTTCCTTATTTATTTATAAGGAAAGAAACGTGAAGAGCAACTTTCTAAAGCTTCCTTATTTATTTATAGGGATAGAAAACGTGAAGAGCAACTTTCTAAAGCTTCCTTATTTATTTATAAGGAAAGAAAACGTGAAGAGCAACTTTGTAAAGCTTCCTTATTTATTTATAAGGAAAGAAAACGTGAAGAGCAACTTTCTAAAGCTTCCGGAACTGCAGAGAAAAGTGATAGGGAAGAAGTAGAACGAGTAATAGATGTGTCAGCAAATTAAGTTAAGTTCCACTAAAACAAAGAAATGACAGTTTTTAACAAAAGATAAAAGCGTTTAAGTTTGACATCTGTACTTCTTCCTGTTATAACAAACAAGGACAGATGGTACGTTATTAGAATACCTATGGTTGAATGGGAATATTTTGTCAGACAGAAAAAGAAGAACAACAAATCATTTACAGAATACCATTGACAGAAATCATCTCGTCGAAAAGGTACTGCTAAAAGAAGGTAAACATTAAAGAAAAGGGGGAAAAATGAGCTGATGAAAAATGCCCAGAATTGATTTACAAATAATTTAGTTATTGCAGCAGACAGATACCGGGTAAAGTGTAGTAAATGTAGCTTTAAAAGACATGTTGTTTTTAGAACAATCTAATATGTAGTATAAGAAAAAAAGTGAAAGAGGAATAAATTGAATTGGCAAAGAAGATTATGAAAATGAAATCTGAAATTACACAGCTTGAATACGTTGGATTTGATAGAAGTGATGAAACAAAATGAAAGGAATGGAGTATGAAAACCATTACGTTATAGTTAAATAACCAAGATATGTTTACATGAACCATTTAATTTGCGTTAATACAATCTTTCGTTGTATTAAGAAGAAATTGCCACATTTCTAGTCGCTTCCAATATTCGAGAAACATTAAAAGCATTAGAATGCGACGGTACACCACCCGTAAATATGGGATTGTACTGGTGGTTATTAGATCAATTGAAATTTATCTTGGTAAACCGTTGCAAAGGATCTTTTGCATACAAATGAATTTCCTTCTTGATAATCTTTGAAACAATAGATGGAAAAACTAAACGACCAAACACGTTTAAAGGATCTATTGAAAATAAAACAAACATGACCTGAAAGAATTGAATATTGTTAAATTTATTCCAATCAATAGTAACATTAAAGAAATCCCAAGCGTGGTAGTTGGTACTTTGAGCGCAGAGGACAAATATCTATACGAAATCTGCTCTAGCATCTAATCTAGCTTTGTTTCAGATCAGCTAGCTGCTAAATGCCACCATCCCCAGGAAAAAATTCGAATGCAAATGCAAGGTGGCTGACACGAGCTAGTAGAATCCTTTGGCATTGTTTCAGCAGAGAATCTCACTAAAAGCCTTAGAGATCTCGTCCAAATCAGAAGTTTTTTTTTTATTAAATCCTATCTAAAGATAAGCGATAAAGTAATCAAAGGTTTGGACAAAGATCATAAGGAAAATAGGAAAAAGGCCTTGCGAAATAATTCCTACTTTGCTCATCCCGAAAACATTTCATTAACTGTTAAAAGACTCCGGAAGTCTTATGGTAGGCCAGGCCATTCGGAACATCATTCAAGATAGAACGAGAACCGTGGCCATATTTGAAGCTGGCCATATTTGAAGCTGGCCATATCAATCGGAATAACGAATTTATTTACATGTCCGCCGAGTCTTCGGAATTTAACAAACTCGATCTAAACACACTGTAAATTTAGCAGACCGGCATCAGAAGAGAAATCTTATGAAAATAGAAATAAATTTATCTTAAATGCAAATGAATCAGGAAAAAAAAGTAGCCGTGGTTAAATGGATAAGTCGTTGGATGAAAACGGTAAACTTTTGAATAAGGCAATCTAAGGGTCTTTTTGGTGGGGGCTAATTTTTTTCTTCAGGGGACGTGAATAATCTTTCACACGACAATTCTTGCTACACTTAAAATATTTAAGCAATAAAACTTTTGAAAATAGTTATTATTTAGCCTAACCCTGTTGGGTGGCTTTCCTATTTAGATTACTTCGCAAGTGTCAACAGCTAACCGGTTCGTTCCTCCTCTAACTGTCAAAGCATCATCGCGAATAAAGACCGAAACACTAAATCCTAATTACTTAGGACTCGGACATCTATTTTCCATTCATCCTCGTCATATCCGAAGACGCCATTTGTTTCCACACTCGTTCCGATTATTTTGGACACTTGAGTTGTTAGGGTAAATTGATTATAAATCTGCTGATAACTTTGGTTTTATTCATCCTAATTTGTATAACTTTGACCCGAGGGTATTTTACACCTGGAGGTCATCGTTCACTAATTTTGCAATGGGGCCAAGCGGGAGCGACCCCGCCCAACCCGGTACTTTGGACATGTAGCGCGCCGAAGATCCCTCAAACTATGACATTCAACCGACCGGTGCCGCAGAAGGGTGCATGGGGGGGGGGGGGGGCTACGCTCGATAGGGAGTGTATTTATCGTAGTTATGCCCTCGTTGACAGTCACTATCTCTCTTTCTCACACACACACACACACACACAAACGCACTCCTCCACAAAATAAAAAAAATAGCAGCGCCCTCACTATGCGTTTCTCAAAGTGCTGACGAGGAATTGGGAAGGGAGAGAGGATGAATAATAACTAGGAATTAGGAGGGATTAGAGGATGAATAAAAAATGACTAAGAATGGGGGCGGGAGAGAGAGGGGGGGGCTAAATAACACCACTTCGAGCGAAAGAAAAGAAATATAATATGATGGTGTAGGTCTGGCCGTATGATTCATCACAATTTCAACGCCAAATTGGCTTCATTAAAAGGCCACTTTTGCACCAATGATGGTTCGGGGGCGCCCCCCCCCCCTGCCCCCACGTCACCGTCACCTTAGCAACCTCTGCGCGGTGGCCTAACTCTAACCCGGAGAAGCAATGTGTCTGGGACCGTTAAAAGGATTTGTAGTTCAGCAGACGATAATACCGGATGCCGAAGCGCCTACCATACTTTGCATGGTAGGCAAAGAAGAGGTTCTCCTCGCCCCACCCCCTTGGAAAAGTGAAAAAGTAAATGCCACTCTAAGACCAAAAATAATAATAATAATAAACTCTAAATAAAGTAACACCAACTAAATGAAACTTAAAGACGCACACCTAGTTGCCGCCGCGAAGGCTCGCCCCTCTCAGCGATACAACCCGCAAACAACAACAAAAGCAATCAGGTAATATTTTTTTTTGGGGGGAGCTCTCCCCAAACTCGAATATACCGTTATTTACGAACTTATTACAGAGCCTGGTTACAATGTTCCATTATTATTATTATAACAATAATAACTAATAATATTTAACAATAAAACTATAATATAACAATAGTAACTAATAATAATAATAGTTTTTTGTATGGTGGTTTTAAAGGTTATGACCTTCACACAGCGCCTTTCTATCCACTAAGGACAAGCTCGCGACAATAGATGGGTCTTCAAAGCCCTCTTGAAGGCACACCGAGGTAGGGCGATGAGCGTATGACAGCAGACAGGTCATTCAACAGTCTCGGAGCAAATATAGAGATAAGACGCAACCACCACGAGGACAATCAGCGGTGGAGCAGAGGTCGAGCGCAGAGTTCAGGAAGGCTGGGATAGGGAGGTCAACGATCAAGAGGGGTTGGGGATACAATAAGGACATATGTCAGTCTATGCAGATCACGAGCAAGCGAGTCAAACCAAACGTCCGGGGAAGGGGAAAGGCCACGAGCTGCAAATTTTTGAACGAGGTGGCGTGTCGAAGTGTGGAAACAAAGGGAAGATGCAGTTATCATTTTTTTTTAAGAGCCGCACTCACGACAGCCTAGCAAAAGGCTACTTAAAATAAGAATAAAAAACAATAACAACAACAATAATAATGTAAAATCACAACAAGGCGGAAGCCAGCTCCGGCGTCAGGGGGAGATCTCCCCAGCACAGGAACGTGCGACCTACAAAGAAAACAACAACAAAAAACTAGTTTAATAAAAGGGAGAATGCCGGCCTCCCCCCAAAAGTCTAGAACTCCACCAGTCAATGTGCACGCAGTCGACCCGAGTACAGGGGACAGGCGGTAGCGACCCTGCCCATCCCGGTACCGGGACAGGTGTCGTGCGCGAAGATCACCCAGACTGGGGCATTCGACAAGAATGTGCCGAACAGTCTGGGGGACGACGCAGTCATTGCAATAGGGCGCAGGCGATCGCTCCATCAAATAGCGATGCGTCACACGAGTGTGTCCGATTCGGAGACGACAGAAAGCGACCTGAAGCCATCGCGGCATTGGGGGATAGGTCCATGGGAACAGTTGCGGCGCAATGGCATGCAACGTTAAGTTCCCCTGGACCGTCTCCCATCTTTTTTGCCAAGCAGTCCGAAGAGCTGCCCGTATTCTGACATGTAGTCTGTGTGTGTGTGTGTGTGTGTGTGTGGAAGAGCGAAACGCTGGTCCGGTCGCCCGGAACCTTGCGGACACTTTGGCGCCCTCGTCGGCGCGCTCATTCCCCGCAATCCCTACATGTCCATGAACCAAGCAGAAGATAATATCGACATTTGCCCGGCTCGCCAAAACCGTGGCGTCAAGGATATCGCGAACCAGAGGGTGCGGAGATTCCAATGCTCTGAGAGCACTCAAGGCGATTTGTGAGTCGCTATAAATCACGATCCGGTCTCCGAACCGGGCACGTCGCGTAATCTCCCGTACCGAGTGGTGTATTGCCACCAGCTCGGCCGTGAAGACAGACGCAGCGCCTGGTAGAGCCCCGCTGACTTCAAACAGAGGGGATACGGCGTGGAAGCCGACCCCCTCTTGGGACTTGGAGCCATCCGTATACACTGGCACGGTACCAGCGTGACACGATGTGTGCTCCAAAAAGGTCGAACGCAATACTCCCGGCGCAGTACAAGCTTTGGGAGCAGAGGCGTGGCGACAAATAGCCAAATGTGGTACCCTCCAGGGTGGCGTCCTGGGCAGAACCAGGGGCGCCACCGGCCCGAGAGCTATATCTACCTCTCGAAGGAGTTTCCTGGCCCTAAACCCAAAGGGCTTAGGGTATGACTGGCGTCTCTCGGCGGCATAGGCACCATCGAGATCAGCTGCGGATGCAGTGAGAGCTGTTGGCGACTGAGGGAGGCGCCGGGCTCGCGCGTACAGGCGAGTGATGCACTGCACGCGGCGCAGAGCGAGTGGCATCTCCCCAGCATCGACCAACAGGCTCTCAATGGGGGAAGTGCGGAAGGCACCGGTCGCAAGGCGAAGGCCGGTGTGGTGGATCGAATCCACCTTCCGCAATAAACGCTCGGCTGCGGATGCATAAAACTCGCATCCGTAGTCGAGCTTCGAGCGAACAAAGGATCGATAAAAAAGTAAGGCGGTAGCCCTATCAGCGCCCCAAGCGCTGAACGTCACGGAACGGAGAATGTCCATGGCGCGGGTACAAGAGACCCTAAGGCTGCGAATGTGAGCCTCCCAGGTGAGGCGTCGGTCGAATACAAGACCAAGGAAACGGTGCGACTCAACCACATCCAGGCGCACCCCATTAAGAAACAAATCTGGGTCGGGGTGAAGCCGTGGATGGCGGCAGAAGTGCACCACCTTAGTCTTGGCCAAAGAAAACCGAAACCTGTGCGCTTCGGCATAGCGAGAGACGCGGTTCAATGCCTGTTGGAGTCGGCGCTCCAGAGTTGGCATCTGGGCCGCGCCAAAAGAGATCGAAAGGTCGTCTACGTAGAGCGTGGCGAGAACATCTTCCGGCAGCACCGAGGTGATGCCGTTGATGCTCAGGGCAAAGAGTGTGACACTGAGGACACTTCCCTGCGGGACACCCTCTTCCTGCTCCTTTGGGCCGGAGAGGGCTCCCCCCACCCGTACGCGGAATCGACGATCTCGCAAAAATTCAGATATAAACATTGGGAGGCGTCCCCTCGCCCCCATCGTGTGGAGAGTCTCCATGATACCGTATCGCCATGCGGTATCATAGGCCTTCTCCAGATCAAAAAACACCGTGGCGTAGTGCTGTCTACGAAGGAAAGCCTCGCAGACGGCATTTTCCAGTCGGAGCAGAGCATCCGACGTGGAGTGGAACTTACGGAAGCCGCACTGTGCAGAAGACAGATGGCCTCCGCTGTCCAGGAAATAGGCTAATCTAACATTTACCAATTTCTCCATCAACTTGCACACGCAAGAGGTTAGAGAGATTGGGCGGAATCCGGTCGGAGTAGAGTGATCTCTCCCCGGCTTGCGAAAGGCGAGCACAGTAGCGATTCGCCAGGAGTCTGGGAGAAGACCTTCCACCCAGATCCTGTTGAACAAATCTAACAGAAAGGCCATGCCTCGCTCACCCAGGTGTCGAAGCATGGCGTACGGGACATCGTCCGGACCATGGGCGGTGTCCGCGCACGAAGCGAGAGCGGAGCGCAACTCACTCACAGTAAACTTGTCGTTGAAGGGTTCTCCGCCTCTGGAGGTAAAGTCCAGCCGGCGGCCTTCCGCGACATCACGACGTGCATTGAATGCTGGCGGAGCAGCATCACGGCTAGAGAATGCGGAAAAAGCGGTCGCTAAGGATTCCGCCACGGACGCGGGGTCCAAGATTGCGGTCCCATTCTCCTGGAGAACGGGAGGGGGGTCCTGCGAGAACTTGCCCCGAATCCTTTTGACTCGCTTCCACACCTCAGCTAAAGGGGTCTTCCCGTTAAGTAAAGACACGTATGCCCGCCAAGAAGAGCGGCGGGCGTGCTTCGAAATATACCGGAACCTAGCCCTAGCCCGACGAAATTCAGCGACAGTGAAATCGTTCGGGCGGCGCTTATAGCGCATGTAGGCATAACGCTTCTGTTTGAGGGCCGTCTCACACTCGGCCGACCACCATGGGAGTGGTCGGCGTGCAAAACGGCCAGACGTCCTAGGAATAGTAGTCAGGCCCACGGCGATGAGGTTGCCGGAGAACTCAACGGCCTCATCTGCCGACCTAAACTCCTCGACTGAGATAGAGAATTCAGTCATTTCCTGAAATGCAGGCCACCGCGCCCGCGCCAAGCACCACCGAGGTGGTCTCTCAGGCGGCAGTTGCCCTGAAAATGATATTTGAATGGGAAAGTGATCACTACCATGGAGGTCATCGACCACCCCCCAATCAAAATCAGGCTGTGCATCCGAAGAGCACAAAGATAGGTCAAGGCAAGAAAATGAAGCGGTTCTCGGACAGTGATGCGTAAACTCATCCACGTTTAGGACACCCATCTCAAGCTCTTCGATCAGATCGGCAAGGACTTGTCCCCTGGGATTTATGGAGTAATCTCCCCAGAGAGGATGCCTGCCGTTCAGATCTCCAAGCAAGAGATAGGGCCTCGGCAACCGTGCCACGACGCGGCGGAAGTCCCCCGCGTCGAAGTCAGCTGACGGTGGAATGTACGCAGAAATGATAGTATACCTCCTATCCAGGTGCAGCTGCACAGCCACTGCCTGAAAGGAGGTATCTAAAGAGAAAGGAAGAACGGAGACATCATGCCGGGTGTAAACTGCGCACCCCCCAGCCCGGCCATCCCGCGGTGGTGGGGTCGCAAGACCCTTATACCCCGGGAGGGCAGGGAGGGGGCACGAACCTAGCATGGTCTCCTGCAAAAAAATAGCTAACGGGGAACGGGACGAGACGAGCCTCCGCAGCTCCTCCCAGTTGGCCCGGAGTCCACGGCAATTCCATCGAAGGAATATGCCCTACAGGCCTAGCTCGGAGGAGACGCGGGGGCCCTCCTCGAATTGAAGACCCTCACGGGAATGGCCGTACGCTTCCCGGGGGCAGAACCCCGGGCGCTGTTGGCCCGACAAAGCGCTGAAGGCGCTGTCGCCTTCGAGGACTTATTGGGGGAGGTTGGGCTCGCCATGCGAGTCTTTTCCTCCCTCCGCCTCGAAACCTTAGGCGGGCGTTGCGGCTTCGGAGGCGGGGGGCCCTCTTTTCGAGGAACCACCGTCTCCGAGCAACTCGCTCCACCTCGGGGCGTGGGCGAAGGAGCCGAAGCTCCTTTGTTGCTGTCCTCCTTTCGGGGGACAGCTTTAGGAACCCCGGAAGATGGCCTATCGACCATCTTCAGGGGTGTTGCCTCCTGTGAGTCTAACGACTCGGTGGAGGCGCGTGGCCGTTTCGCCTTACGGGAAACGGTCACGCTGGGGGAAGAGGGGGGAGCCCTGGTTTTAGCCGGGGCAGGGTATGAACCCTTTTTTCCGCCAGCTTTACCAGGGGAGCGCCCGGGTTGGGTAGAGCCCGCAGAAGGGCTCCGAATGGGCGCGGAAACAACCGTGCTCGTTGGCCTGGATGGGCCAGGAGCAGAGGGTGCCTTCCTAACTATTGAGGCATACGACAACCCAGGCAGAGCCGGGCGCGCCAGGACCAAGTCCTTTGCCTCGCGGAATGAGAGTCGATCCTGGGCCTGAACGGCCAGGATTTCTTTCTCAAGGAGATATGCACCACATTGCTTCGAAGAAGAAGGGTGCGGCTCTCCGCAATTGACACACTTGGCCACACACGATTTGGACTTATCGTGTGCGACCTTGGAGCAATTTACACAGACTTCGGGTGACCCCGACTTTGCACGTCTACATGAGCGATTCGTATGGCCGAAGCGGTGACAGTAATAGCACCGCCGCGGCAGTGGCCCGAATGCCTTCACGCGGTAGCGGTACCAACCGGCACGCACCGACTCAGGGAGCTTGTCACAGTCGAACGTGACGAAGAGTGTAGGAGTGGGTCTCGAGGCCCCTCCCTGTTTTCTCATCACACGTTCGACCTTGACCGCCCCATGGTCGGCCAGCTCTAGGGTGATGTCTTCAATGGAGTAGTCAACGAGTTCCCTCGCATAAACTACTCCTTTCACAAAGTTCATGGTAGAGTGCGGCGTCACACTCACCGGGGTGCCATGAAGTGTCCGAAGAGCACTAATCTTGGCCGCCTCGGCGGGATTCGCCGCATTCGCCAGAAGGCTCCCGTCCGAGAAACGGGTTACCTTCGGCTCTCTACCAATTGCACTAGCTAATCCTCTCCGCTGATGGATCATGTTGCCCTTGGACAACATGGTGCCATCAGTGGAGCGAATAACGAGGAAGCGTTTGAAGCCAGCGGGCTCGAAAACGCCAGGTAACCTCTGAATCAGGGGCCCCGATGTCATCGAGGCTCCGCCCTGTGCACTCTTGGTAGTAGTCTTCTTTGTCAGGGGCTCCGCAACCGGGGGGGCAGAGGGGGCGGATGTGCCGATCTTGGCTTGGTCGCTTGCCAGAGTGGCAGCAGACCCATCCGTCCCCGCAGCCCCCGCGGATGGAGAGGAGCCCCGAGTCTTTTTTGTCTTTTTAGTCTTTTTCTTTTTCGGAGAGGAGGGCGGGGAATGAACCCGCTTTTCACCTCCGCCGGCAGAAGTCCCCAGGCCAGATGGACCAGCCTCAGCCAGGTCCCTCTCCGAAATGGAGAAGGTCCTGGTTGTCGTAGGGGCACCTGTCGGAGGAGATCCCTCCCCTCCTTTTGCCTCGGAGCCCTCAGCCATTTGAGGAGGACCTTGCATAGGGGCGGATTCGGGTTCGGTGCTTGGCGCCGAGCCCGAATTCCCCCCCATGGAAGGCCCTACCGTCTGAGACTGGGTCTCCTCAAGGACCATGTCTATCACACGAGGGGCCTCCAATTGGCCATCCCCTCCCAGGACATCGCAGGTCCCCTTGGCAGTATTGTCACTAGTCAGGTGGTGTGGGGAGGCACAGGCCTTGACCCCAGCAAGGTTTAAAATTCTTGCCAGCAGGTCTTTTGAGGGAAGCGACCGAAGGGGCCTGGCTTCCCTCTCCCCCCTAAGGGGGTTTGCCCTACCGAGCCGCTTGCACGAGGGGCGGTCGGCAATGGGCTGCCTGCTGGCTTTCTTGGCAGTCCCCTTAGAAAGCAAAGGAGGGACTGCCGCTGGAGATAGGGAGGTGCCCGAAAGCACCTCCAGAGAAGGGGGTGAGGGGGAGTCCCCTACACCCGTAGGCGAGGAGTAAGCCTCCTCTCCGGTTAAAGAATTATGGAGGGTCCCTTGCGCAAGCACAAGGGGGGGGGACCTCCATTTTCTCGGTGGAGCTGCCCGAGGGCGGCTCCGTCGATTTTCTTGGGGAAGTTGGGGGTTGGGTTTTTTGTTGTTTTTTTTCATTCATGGGCATGGTGACCCTCTTTTGATTACGGGACGCAATAGCTCATCACCTCTCGCAGTTGCCCACACTGCGAGAGGTGCTTACAAGCCCGGCAGAGCCAGGCGCCGCCATTCGGGACCACCCCTCCCGCCTGGTGGCCTGGCAGTCCTTCGGCATGGCGGCTCCACCTTGGACACGGCGTAAAAAATATAGGTTGTGAAGAGGAGAGGAAAAGGGATGTGAGGAAGATGTGGGTGGGGATGAAGCAGGTTGTTAAAAAAACCCCATCCCGAACCGGAGCTGAGGGGTTAGGGAACAATGTCCCCTCCCCCCTCAGCCCCGATCCGGGGTGGTTGGCTTGAGAAGAAGGTCAGCATTCTACCCTGTGAAATTAGAGGCTGACCAGAGAAAGTTGTGGGAGAGGTTGTATGAAAAGGCGACGAGGTAGGGGAGAAATCGGGCTATCTGAAGGAAGGAAGAGAGGCTAAGCTGGGGCCGGACGGAGTGCTGGATCCCGTCAGCACGGCGGCCAGGATGGCAAATCGCCGCGCCCCTTACGGGGCCATTAGGAAACAAATCTGGGTAGGGGTGGAGCCGTGGATGGCGGCAGAAGTGCACCACCTTAGTCTTGGCCAAAGAAAACCGAAACCTGTGCGCTTCGGCATAGCGAGAGACGCGGTTCAATGCCTGTTGGAGTCCACGCTCCAGAGTTGGCATCTGGGCCGCGCCAAAAGAGATCGAAAGGTCGTCCACGTAGAGCGTAGCGAGAACATCTTCCGGCAACACCCAGGTGATGCCGTTGATGCTCAGCGCAAAGGGTGTGACACTGAGGACACTTCCCTGCGGGACACACTCTTTCTGTTCCATTGGGCCGGAGGGGGCTCCCCCCCCCACCCATACGCGGAATCGAAGATCTCGGAAAAATTCAGATATAAAGATTGAGAGGCGTCCCCTCGCCCCCATCGTCTGGAGAGTCTCCATGATACCGTATCGCCATGCTGTCTAGGAAGGAAGGCCTCGCAGAAAAAAATTTCCAGTCAAAGCAGAGCATGCGACGTGGAATGGAACTTGCGGCAGCCGCACTGCGCAGAACACAAATGGCCTCCGCTGTCCAGAAAAAAGGCTAATCTAACATTTACCAATTTCTCCATCTACTTACACACGCAGAAGGTTAGATAAATTGGGCGGAAACCAGCCGGGGTAGAATGAACTCTCCCCGGTTTGCGAAAGGCAAGCACAGTAGCGATTCGCCAGGAGTCTGGGAGAAGACCTTCCACAGATCCTGTTGAACAAATCTAACAGAAAGGCCATGCCTCGCTCACCCAGGTGTCGCATCATGGCGTACGGGACATCGTCCGGACCATGGGCGGGGTCCGCGCACCAAGCACTAGCGGAACGTAACTCACTCAGAGTAAACCTGTCGTTGAAGGGTTCTCCGCCTGTGGAGGTAAAGTCCAGCCGGCGGCCTTCCGTGACATCACGACGTGCATTGAATGCTGGCGGAGCAGCATCACGGCTAGAGAATGCGGAGAAAGCGGTCGCTAAGGATTCCGCCACGGACGTGGGGTCCGAGATTGCGGTCCCATTCTCCTGGAGAACGGGAGGGAGGTCCTGCGAGAACTTGCCCCGAATCCTTTTGACTCGCTTCCACACCTCAGCTAAAGGTGTCTTCCCGTTAAGTGAAGACACGTATGCCCGCCAAGAAGAGCGGCGGGCGTGTTTCGAAAAATACCGGAACCTAGCCCTAGCCCGACGAAATTCAGCGACAGTGAAATCGTTCGGGCGGCGCTTATAGCGCATGTAGGCATAACGCTTCTGTTTGAGGGCCGTCTCACACTCGGCCGACCACCATAGAAGTGGTCGGCGTGCAAAACAGCCAGACGTCCTAGGAATAGTAGTCAGGCCCACGGCGATGAGGTTGCCGGAGAAGAACTCAACGGCCTCATCTACCGACCTAAACTCCTCGACTGAGATAGAGAATTCAGTCATTTCCTCAAATGCAGGCCACCGCGCCCGCGCCAAGCACCACCGAGGTGGGCTCTCAGGCGGCAGTTGCCCTGAAAATGATATTTGAATGGGAAAGTGATCACTACCATGGAGGTCATCGACCACCCCCCAATCAAAATCAGGCTGTGCATCCGGAGAGCACAAAGATAGGTCGAGGGAGGATGAGACGAGCCTCCGCAGCTCCTCCCAGTTGGCCCTGGGTCCGTGGCAATTCCATTGAAGTAATATGCCCTCCAGGCCTAGCTCGGAGGAGACGCGGGGGCGCTCTTCGAAGAGAAGACCCTCACAGGAATGGTCGTACACTTCCCGGAGGCAGAACCCCAGGCGCTGTTGGCCGGACAAAGCGCTGAAGGCGCTGTCGCCTTCGAGGACTTATTGGGGGAGGTTGGGCTCGCCATGCGAGTCTTTTCCTCCCTCCGCCTCGAAACCTTAGGCGGGCGTTGCGGCTTCGGAGGCGGGGGGCCCTCTTTTCGAGGAACCACCGTCTCCGAGACACCCAGCACACCACTAGGCGTGGCCGCTAGCTTTACCAGGGTAAGGCACGGGTTGAGTAGAACCCGCAGAAGGGCTCCGAATGGGCGCGGAAACAACCGTGCTCGTTGGCCTGGATGGGCCAGGAGCAGAGGGTGCCTTTCTAACTATTGAGGCATAAGACGTCCTAGGCAGAGCCGGGCGCGCCAGGACCAAGTCCTTAGCCTCGCGGAATGAGAGTCGATCCTGTGCCTGAACGGCCAGGATTTCTTTCTCAAGGAGATATGCACCACATTGCTTCGAAGAAGCAGGGTGCGGCTCTCCGCAATTGACACACTTGGCCACACACGACTTAGACTTATCGTGTGCGGCCTTGGAGCAATTTACACAGACTTCGGGTGACCCCGACTTTGCACGTCTACAAGAACGATTTGTATGGCCGAAGCGGCGACAGTAATAGCACCGCCGCGGCAGTGGCACGAATGCCTTCACGCACCGACTCAGGGAGCTTGTCACAGTCGAACGTGATGAAGAGTGTAGGGGTGGGTCTCAAAGTCCCTCCCTGTTTTCTCATCACACGCTCGACCTTGACCGCCCCATGGTCGGCCAGCTCTAGGGTGATGTCTTCTATGGAGTAGTCAACGAGTTCCCTCGCATAAACTACTCCTTTCACAAAGTTCATGGTAGAGTGCGGCGTCACACTCACCGGGGTGCCATCAAGTGTCTGAAGAGCACTTATCTTGGCCGCCTCGGAGGGATTCGCCGCATTCGCCAGGAGGCTCCCGTCAGAAAAACGGGTCACCTTCGGCTCTCTACCAATTGCACTAGCTAATCCTCTCCTCTGATAGATCATGTTGCCCTTGGACAACATGCTGCCATCAGTTGAGTGAATAACTTCGAAGCGCTTGAAGCCAGCGGGCTCGAAAACGCCAGGTAACCTCTGAATGAGGGGCTCCGGTGTCATCGAGGCTCCGCTATGCGCACTCTTGGTCTTATTTGGGGATTCTCCGCCCAGGTGAGCACCGGGGCCGGACGTGCCGATCTTGACTTGGTCGCGTTCAAGGTTCAATGATGGTAACGGCCTCGTCCGTTCTCGCATCCCCGTAGAGGGAGAAGAGCCCCCCCCCCCGAGTCTTTTTTGTCTTTTCTTAATCTTTTCTTTTTAGGAGAGGAGGGCGGCGAATGGACCCGCTTCTGCCCTCCCCCCAGCAGGAGCCGCCAGGCCAGATGGGCCGGCTTCTGCAAGGTCCTTCGCTGAGATGGTGAAGGTCTCAGCAGTCGTGGGGGCACCGGTCGGAGGAGGAGACCCCGCCCCTCCTTGTGCTGTCTTAGCAGCCCGACCATTCTGGCGAGAGCCCCGCGCAGGATCAGACTCGGGCTCGGTATTTGATGCCGGGCCCGAATCTGCCCCCATGAAAGGCCCCACCTTCTGAGGCTGGGCTGCATCAGGGAGCATGTCTATCTCAGGGTGGGGGGGGGCGCTCCATTTGGCCATCCTCCCCCGATGCGGTAATCAAAGCGAGGGCGGTATTCCTCGAATGTACAACGCAATAGCAACGAGGTCGTATCCCGAAGAAATATTATAAGGGAGATCAGTAAAGAGAGTGGTGAAGCTAGTGTGTGTAAATGTGTGTAAAGAGAGGGTAAATGTTGTGCAAAATGCGGGCCTTGGGGCCTGGAGGGCATGCACTCCTCCAGGTGTCGGCCGCAGCATGATTGTCCTTGGTACGCCTTACCCCCTTGCGAGTTAGATAAAAGAACGGGGATGCTAGAAAGGGGAAGGGGGGAAAGAGTACAGGCGTGTTACCCCTCCCCCCAACCGAAGCCAAGATGGAGGGGGTGAAAAACACCGCCAGGATGAATGGATGAAAGCGGATTGACGACTAGCCTACGCGAAATTAAGCCGTCAGCCACGTAAATAGGCAAGAAGCTTATAAAAGTCCAGGTAGTCTCAATTTACTCTGAGACTACTGTAAACCCTAGGACCGGAAGGGCGTACCGCTCATCCATATACCAGGTCCTAGTCTAAACAGGGGCCCCCATTAAGGGACCACCCCTTGGAAAGGGTTGCATGCCCCGGCTACTAACGTGATGCTCGAGAATTCTCAGTAGCAGGTGTGATCCGTCTACGAGAGACTCGGCTCTTCAACCTCGAGACCCAGAGACTGAGCGGGCAAACCATGGAGGGTTCACGATTCTTCGAGGTCTCGAGAATCTTAAGCACAGGAAGTCGTTCACCCTGTATCTGAATCAGACTGACACACATGTTGTTAGTTGGAGGATTGGCTTCATACTTCGCATTCTTAGTGGGTCGTCTTGGTCGCTCTCCTCTCTCTCTCTCTCCCGGCCTAGTTAGCAGAGACTCTTAGAGACCTACTATCAATTTATACAGGGTACATGTGGGTAATTCCCCTCGCCGTTAGTAACTCTGAATTCCGTGCATGCTTCTTGTCGGCGTCGGTTCTCTTATTTGAATCACAGTAAAATTAGTTGTGCATCGTCTGTGAAGGAAGGAATACCATGGCTGAATTCAATCCCCCCCCCAAAAAAAATGAAAAGGGCAAGCGGGGCTGCTGCTTGGGATTGACGCCTGGAGCTCCATTGCGAATATCTCCCGAGTGCTTGGGTGTCAATATGACGAGGGTGGAGATGATCAGGGGAGAGTTGGATGACGCAAGCTGTGATTCCGAAGGTAAAGCGGCTCGGAAACTTCGCTCTAAGGGTTCTGATACGAAAAGAACCCTTGAATTTGTCGCGGAGATCCAGGCCATCATTGACAACAATCACAGCGAGTCAACGAGGTCCATAATCAGAGACAAGGGAGTGTCCGGGTCGCTCGTCAGGCAGCTAATGCATGAGGACATCCGCTAGTACTCATACGAGATGATAAAGGGCCAGCTTCTCTGGCAGAAGATGAAGGACAAACGGAAGGAAGGTGCTGCGAAGCTTGTGGACAAACTGAAACATCGCACTCAAGTCTGGTATGCTTTGTCTTTTTCTCACATGAGAAAAGTTCTACCAGGACCAGGTGATGAACTCGCCAAACAACCGCTGGCTTGCTTTGCCCCCAAAGATGAACCACGAGTCATGAAGATCAATGGAGTTAAATGCCTGGGCGTCAGCTTAGATACTCAGTTCTCTGTCAAACGTCTGTAGCAAATCGATGCTTTCTCCTTAATCCCCAGCCACATCCGCTCCCACTTTGCCCACAAGTTTTGATATTCCATTCATGCCCGTCACATCCCGCCTTGGCTACCCTCGCAAAGGGGAAAAGACCTCGTACCTGGAGGAGCCGGTGCGGTCCTATTACATCCAAGTGAGCCGCATTTAGAAACAGGTCCGGGTCGGGGCGACACCGTGACTTGCAGTCGTTCACCACCAGCCCGGCCTCCATCCTGGCGTGGGTGTTGCAAAACCCCCGAAACCAGAGATGCTGGGCAGGGGACACGCGCTCAACGTGGTCTAACGGAAAGAGAAGACGAGCCTCAGCAGACCATTCCAATTAGCTGAGAGTCAAAGGCAATTTCCTTAAGGGAAATAAGAGCCTTCCGGATCTATATTAGGGAAGCTGTCGAGTCTTCTGGGGACAGAATTCCGGGGGTTGTGAACCGCGAAAAGCGCTACTGCCTTCGAGAGCTTACTGGAAGAGGGAAGGGATCCACTCTGGCCGCCTGCTTCCATCGGAGATTTGTGATCTCTTCGTGGATCTTAGGATCCCTGGTCCCTTGCATCTATTCGATTACCTCCCGAATCGACCTTTCCATGCGGCGCTTTGTGTTGTCTGAATTTTGCGAGGTGTGATTGGCAGTATAGTTCTGTCCTCGAGGGGCACTTCCCACTTGTAACGAAGAATCACGCCTTAAGAACCTCGTGGACTTGAGAGAGCCAACCTGCCTTTACAGATCCAGAACCACGAGCAGATTGGAAATCCAGTCATATAGTCAAACCTACGCCTGAAGTTGTCAAACTGTCCATGTTTTATTGAGCTGAAATGTGAGTCGTGGCTTTGCAAGTCTTGCTTGCACTCGTATCATACGAGATAGTGGGATCGAGGACAAAAGTCCGACAAATGGCGAGAGGAATAACACAGACTGCACAAGTTCAACTCTGAGGTATCGTACTTAGGGAATTTAAAATGTGTTCCGTCCTGCATCCTGCAATTTGAATGGGGATGGTTAGAATACTCATGTGAGGGGTGATCTGAATTAGAATTTCGAAGCTTTGAAGATGCATTTGAATTTGAAGTTCAAACTTTAGTCGAAAAATTCGACTTTGAAATTTAAAAGCCTCTCCTTTCCGATGATTTGAAATGTTAAGTTTTGAAAGTTTGAACAAAATGTTTGTTTTTTTTAATTTCATATAATGTATTACTTGAAAAGGGCTTTGAAAGCAGAATGGTTAAAATAGAACTTAAATTTCTCTCGGCCTAATGGCTGACGTGTAATTCCCGAATATATCGGATAGAGAACATATACTTGGTCTTTGTAGTTAGCTTTACTTCCCTTTAAAAACAGGAGGCAATTTGCCATAAATGATAAGTGAAATGAGGAGCCGATTCTCACACTTTTAGCCTCAAAGAACTTCACAGCGATTCTCGTCCGAGGACCCGACGTTTAACGGTCGTAAAAGCATCATCCATTTAGCGACTTTTTAGATAAGTGAGCTTAGGTTTAGGAAATATTACCGAGAAGGTTTTCAATGTTGATAAGAAAATATGAGAGTTAATCTTGTCTGAAGTTCCAGTGAACGAAATACAAGGCAAAAGAGGAGATTCAGAAAAAAAGGGGTTTTATTTAGCCCACAGATGACGGTCCTTGAGATCCGAAAGAAACGATAAAATTGGTAGAGTTAGAGAACGTTACTCTTCCGTCCATCGAAAGGGGGTTAAGTTTAGGTGTGATTTCTAAAGCGAAATCGATTCGAGAAGCAACGATTCGTCAACTTCCTAAGTGTTAAACGACTTGTAGATTTCCATAATTTAGTCATCAAAATGACTTAGAGAAACAAGAAGAGTTTCTCTAATGTCTAATTTCACCTGCAAACCATCCTTTGAAATAGACCCAGATTCAAGGTCAGCCTTTGTGCTATTAGAAGGATTAAGGTGACCTTACGTTTAATTACCTGTCGGCTTCTAACGACCTCATTGCCTACCTGGTATTCGCATTCCTCAAGGATTTCACAAACCATTTGAATAATAACAAATGGAGGAAATACTCCGGAACTAGGGTTCAAGAAACCTTAGAGTTTGAAGTAAAACTTGAAGCAAGATCTTTTCCAGTGTGTTAAAACTTGAATAAATTTCTCAAGCATATTAAAATGAATACAATAATGTCAGGTTTGGTTAATACTTGAGTCGACAATAAATTTCTAAGGGTCTTAATCTCATTTGGGGGTAAGGAGCAGAATTCACGTATTAGTTTAAATTTGAAAAGTTTGAAATTAGAGTTTGAGGTGTTTTGAGGCTCGTCAGTAGTCTGAATTAGTCATCATCATCAATCACTAACTCTATAATTTAAGAAGGGGATTTTTTTGAGTATTTGAATAATAATTTAATCTTAGTTTGGTTATGACTTATGTTTCTTTTATCAAAGTTCAGAAATAAATATAAGTATTGAAATTTTGTGAAGTTCAGAAAATTTATTTTGGTGAACATGTAGACGAGCGGCCCGGACGGAAGAAATTACTTTGTGTATATATTATCGTTCACCCGTTTCTGAATATTCATGCGCGTTTGAGTCGTCTGACGTCATACCTCACCCCCATTATAATTCGCAAAACGATTAAAGGCGCTGACATGTTGTAGTTAAAGCATTCACCTCTGTAAACGTCAGAACATTATAAAAATTAGGATTATATACTGGGGGACTGTGCCCTCCATGACCCCCCCAAAATTGAATGAAACTCAGGATCATCGTAGTGCGGTCCACGCATCGTGTTTACCCCCCCCCCCCCCCCCGAGCCGTCCCCTATAAATGTACTCCAAAAACGCGAAACATTTTGGAACACGGACGAAATAGTACATCTTATCGGCCGGGCCGCTCGTCTACATATTTACCTTTATTTTTATATATCCTCTATTCTTCTTCTTCTAGAACTCTATATTTTAGCAACGTGATCTTTTGAAAGAGGGGAAATTTAGTTTAGAATTCCTTTTTAAAATTATTATAATTGGCGAAGTTCAGAAAATTTATAAAAATTTAACCATGGCTGCTTTTTTTTCTTACATTCTAAATTTTAATCTTTGTAGCGAAGCGCAAGCTCCCCCGGAGTGGCGAAGCCATTGCCTGGTAGCTTGAAATTTTAAATGGGGTTGACATTGACTTTTGACTTAAAAAAAGCAAATAAATTATTAGCCTAAATATCTCACCGATGATATTAGATTAACCTACTTCGACAGAGCACTCACCAATACAAATTAAATTTTAGGCAAAATCGTGATGGACAGGAAGAGTTTGGACGGAAAGGAGATAAACAGCTTTGAGATAGCAACTTTGGAAAAAAGAATATGAGGGGGGCGGGAATTTGACTATTGTTGTCGGCCCAAATCTCCCCTCAGAACTTGGAAACCAGCTGGATGTCGCGACCAAATCTCCCCTCAGAACTTGGAAACCAGCTGGATGCCGCAACCAAATCTTCCCTCGGAACTTGGAAACCAGCTGGATCCCGCAACCAAATCTCCTGAGCTTGGAGACCAGTTGAACCCCGCAACCAAATCTCCCCTCGGAACTTGGAAACCCGCTGAATCCCGCAACCAAATCTCCTGAGCTTGGAGACCAGTTGAACCCAGCAAACAAATCTCCCCTCGGAACTTGGAAACCAGCTGGATCCCGCAACCAAATCTCCTGAGCTTGGAGACCAGTTGAACCCAGCAAACAAATCTCCCCTCGGAACTTGGAAACCAGCTGGATCCCGCAACCAAATCTCCTGAGCTTGGAGACCAGTTGAACCCAGCAAACAAATCTCCCCTCGGAACTTGGAAACCAGCTGGATCCCGAAACCAAATCTCCTGAGCTTGGAGACCAGTTGAACCCAGCAAACAAATCTCCCCTCTGAACTTGGAAACCAGCTGGATCCCGCAACCAAATCTCCCCTGAACTTGGAAACCAGCTGGATTCCGCAACCAAATCCACCTGAGCTTGGAAACAAGCTGGATTCCGCCACCGAATCCCCCTGAGCTTGAAAACAAGCTGGATCCTGCAACCAAATCTCCCCTGAGATTGGTAACCAGCTGGATCTCGCAAACAAATCTTCTGAGCTTGGAAACCAGCTGGATCCCGCAACCAAATCTCCTGAGCTTGGAGACCAGTTGAACCCCGCAACCAAATCTCCCCTCGGAACTTGGAAACCAGCTGGATCCCGCAACCAAATCTCCCCTGAGCTCGGAAACCAGCTGGATCCTGCAACCAAATCTCCCCTGAGCTCGGAAACCAGCTTGATGCCACAAAAAAATCTTCCGATCTTGAAGACCATCCGGATCTGACACCAAATCCCCCTGAACTTGGAGACAAGCTGGATTCCGCAACCAAATACCCCCTGAGCTCGGAAACCAACTGGATCCCGCAACTAACTTCACTCTGAGCTTGGAAACCAGCTGGATCCCGCAACTAACATCCCTCTGAGCTTGGAGACCAGCTGGGTCCCGCAACCAAATATCCCGAGCTTGGAGACCGGCTGGATCCCGCAACAAATCCCCTCTGAGCCTTGGAAACCAGCTGGATCTCGCAAACAACCCCCCCCCCTGAGCTTGATCCCGCAACCAAATACCCCCGAGCTTGGAAACCAGCTGGATCCCGCAACTAACTACCCTCTGAGCTTGGAGACCAGCTGGGTCCCGCAACCAAATCCTCTCTGAGCCTTGGAAACCAGCTGGATCTCGCAAACAATCCTCCCCTGAGCTTGGAAACAAGTCGGATCCCCAAACAAATCCCCCTGAGCTTGAAACCAGCTGGATCTTGCAAGCAAATCTTCCGAGCTTGGAAACCAGCTGGATCCCGCAACCAAATCTCCCCTAAGAGCTGGGAAACCAGCTGGATCCCCCAGGTACATCGCACAAGGCAGTGCTTGGAGTCACTGGGATCCCTTATTTTGAAAAGCCTCCAGAGGGACCCATATACCCATGGCGCAGCTAAAGTTTGAAAAACAAAGCCCTTAAACCTCTGGGTAGATTCAAGACGAGATAAGAAATTTAGACTTTAATAGAGAGACAAAAGAGGGTATAGATAGACGAAATTACGGTAGACGGCAAGAAATCTATCAGTTTGATAGATAACTATTAAAGTAGCCGCAGATCCTTCCACATGTATTGCGAATGGGAGGGAGGGGCACGTAATCCTCAATAAATCAGCTGCAGCATGGTTTACATGCTATAATTGACTCTCTATTTCGAGGCACTTTCGACATGACCTATAATGGGAGTTCGTGGTCAAATTGTTATACTACAAATAATTTTACATCCTAAAATTCCGTCCATTGATTTCCCGACAATCGATATCAAACCTGATTGCCTGCTTAGCTACCATCTCATTTTTTGTGGATTGGAGACGCATCTGCCGATCTCCAGAACAACGCTACTTCGTTGCTTTTAAGCGACTCGTTGAAGATTTGGGCAGGGGTGGGCGAGGGATGGCACGTCTTTCAGTTCTCGCAACACCCGCGGTAAAAAACACTTAGTCTAGCGACTTGGGCACATTTATCATTTCCAACCTCTTGAGTATTTGTGCTATGTGCTTCTAGTCTTCTCGGATACTCGTATTTGGCACTGAAACCTCGCTATGGTTCCCCTTAGTCAGTACCGATAAGAAGTAATCTTTGAGTAGAGTTGAGCGTATGTATAATACAAGATCATGCTGAAGATGTTGATGACATCTTGTGGAGGGGTTGACCATAAAGGAGTGGTTTTACTACCGATCTGCATTTTTGAAGCCATTTATTTAAGTGGTAACCTAGTTTAACATGGGATCCGAAATGCAGGTATCAATAGCGTATAACAGCAGCAGTGGCGTCCGGTGACTTTTGAAGATGAGGAAGCAATTCAAGTTTTATACAAATAAATATGTTAATTCAAGTAAATATGTTGTTCATTAAAAATAACTATAAAAGTGTAAGCTACTCACTTAATTAAATGTTAATCTTTTTAATGTTATTTTTTTTTAAACTTTATATTTAAATTTTAAAATAGCTTTTGTAAGTATGCACAACCAGCTAGCCAAGATGTTCTATAATATTGGCCTACATTGTATTTGCGAGTGCAACACTGTTTTGGATGACAGATCTAGTGTTCGCGTAGGCCTACCTGTTTTATTGATAGTTTCTCTTTCATTATAAGTCATCGCACTGAACTTCCTTTTTAATAATTTTTCAATAATGCATTCGCAATTTCTCCCAACTTCATTTGCATCCATTTTGTTTAAAAGGTGGTTATCAATTAAAAAAATGAATAAACACTACGCCACACTATCTAAGCACTGACTCGCAGCTACTAACTGATCTCAAAGATACGATGGGTGACTCCGATAGGGCTGCAAAAATCCAGGAAATATTAATAAAATGCTTAAGGTACAAGAGCGTAACCATACACAGTTTAGGCTATGTAGCTACTTTTATTCTCAGAACCAGGATTTAAATATAACCTAAAAATTTGTTTAAGCTTCAGAGAATAATAAGTGTTACATCAATGTGTCTTAGATATTTTGTTGCTTTTTCCTAGATTCTGGCAACTCTGCCGAGTTGCCAGACTGCAGAGCTAAATTTGCTTCCTTTTCCGTACACAAATAGGTTCTTTTTTTCTTAATTCTAACAAGACGTTGAAATATCTAGATAAAAATCATAAAACTCTAATGACTGTATATTATTGCAAAGAAAAGCATATCATCTTTTAAACTATTCATTCCAAAGCACTAAAAAGCAGAACTATTATTGAAATTAAGAGAAAAAAAAAGAGTAGAAATCTCGACGAAAAGGATGCATTTCTTCAATTGCAGTCGGGCTCATCTGGGTCTAACGCCAATTCGTTGGAAAGTGAACGGTACCGCATGGCGTATACAAACATAAAAATTGATTCTGCTGTCATATTAATTGTTGGAGTGTAATTTCTTTTTATTTTCTTCTTAAATGGGGGGAAGGGGTTGCTTTCAATGACTGCATGTCACTGAACAGCAGCCACCTTGAAACCAACCCGAGGACAAACACAGGCGACGTAGCTTACCTTCAGAAGCGGGTTTCGAATTTATTATTTCAAATTTGACACTTCTTCCCAATGCAGCCTAAAGCACCACCCATCACCCATGTTTGGGCTTAAATCAAAGACTTAAGAGACAGGTTTCGCTCATCGATCAATGTACTATTAGTGTACAAACTAAATACCCGAGGGCTACCCTTGAGAAGTGGGTTGTTCCTATATGAATGGGGAAGTTTCTACAAATTTAAGCTGATTTCCCCTCAACTTCAAAGATTCATTTTTGTTCGCGGAGGAATCGTGAAAGAACGGCCTACACACACGTGACTTCCCCCAGGGCAAAACCTCCATTTACTCTCCCTTCGGCCCTAGACCGAGGGATTAAGTGATGGGGTATACGGGGTCGAGGCATTGCCCCACCCTTTGCCTCCCCACATTCGTGGGTCCTGAGCACCAGGGAAGCTGAAAAGGTCAGCTGGTTTCTACGCCAGCAGCTTCCGCTTCCAACACCACGAGGGAGATCGACAGTGAAGTGGAGCTGCAGGTGGGGAAAGGTAGGAGTGTGCGGCTGCTTCTTTCTTACGCCTCATCCTCACTACTTCACACACATCGCGAGGACGGCGCTCATCAACACCATAAACGGGGAAAGGCGATACAACGAGGGCATCTCAACCTCAAGGTTTGTAAGGAGAGATCTGTAAAGCAGAGAAAGCGGTGAAGTTGACGGAAAGGAAAATGTGGGGGAGATATACAGCCGCAGATCCCTCTTGCAGGCAGTGAGTGTTGGGGTCCGAAGGGCACGCAAGCCTCCAACTATCACTTGGCACCCCCTTGCGGGGGCGTACGAAGATAAGGACAAATGGGAGGGGGGGTAGAAGGGGAAAAGGGTGGGAAGAAATCAGGCATGTTATTAAGAGCCAATAGAGGGGGAAAAGGGAGGTGTGGCCTTGACCAGGGATGAATAGACGAAAGCTGGTCGGCGACTAGCCTGAGATATTAGCCCAGGTAGTCCCAATCTAGGTCGAGACTACTGGGTTCATCGGGGCCGGGAGGGGCGAGAAAGAGAGAGAAGGTTCTCACCCAGATCCCAGGGACCCGATAGTACGAACGACAGCCCCCCCCCCCCTTGTGGGGATACTAAAACATAAGGGGCTCCCCTGGGAGGGTGAGTACTTACCGGGGTGCATGTGCACTGGACGCAGCTCCAGACTCCGAAGGGCGGCCCCAGGTCCGGACTCCAGGTGGCATTCAGCGGGTGGCGAATCCCCCCCAGGCGACACTCTGCGGGGCACAAGGGGAGACGGGTAAAAATGGGGTCAGGGCTCGGTTGGAGTTTGGGGACACACTCGCAGTCATCAGGAAGTTACACACACACACACACACACACACACACACACACACACACACACACCTCGCGAGCCAAAAAATGCGTACACGTGTGTAAGATACATCCGCACATCGCCATACACAACACATCTTGCCAAAATAATCGACCGACTATTGACAACACTGTCACCCCCCCCCCCCCCCATCCTGAGCGGAGGGAATGGGGGAGGTCCAAGTGATTGCCTTTGGCAGAAGTGTGTATTGGAGGGGGGGGGACTCACTTCCAGTCTCCCCAAATGCCACCCCCCGCTCCCTAAATGGACTTTTTTTAATTCCATTGCGGAATCCATTCCAGCCGGCAATCACACAAAATTAACTCATTTTGTTGACAGAGATGAAAGCGAAGGTGAGCCACGGATTATTATCCTAATAATGCATAAAGCGCGATGTATCGTAAGCTTACACCAACACGTTCATGTACGTCGATCTCGCGTATACAAATTTTAGCTCTTTTTGCAGGGCCCCCTCAAAAAAAAGGCAGCCCCCTCAAATTAATGTTCGGAAGGCGAGAGTATCTGATTGGGGAGGACCACACGTGTAGTAGCGAAAGTAGGAATGAGCGTGGCGTGGGGAGACTCAGCTTCACATCAGTACATTACAGATATAAAATCACAGGAATAAACCGAAAAAGAGGGTTTGAGTTCTAATGTTAAGCCTCGAGGTTAGGGTCCGTCTAGCCAGAGGACAAGGTTAGGGTCCGTCTAGCCAGAGGACAGAAAATACTCGAGGTGGATGAGGTTTGTTGCGTCCTTTGGCATTCCTTCTTCAATCCTCTTTCCTTGGTCTCCATGGTGACCGCCCCTTAGTCCAAAGGGAACTCCGTACGGTCGGTGAAAGCCGGCTTCTCTTCTGGTCTCGAGCTCCGAACCAAAACCACTTCTCCCCGATCAGCGTAAGTAAGTTCACCGTAGATTAATCCTTGAACTTATTTCAGGCTAGAGTATGATGCCACACCTTTGGCATTCTTGGCATATATCTCCGGCGGCTGCCATAATACCCTTGGCATCTGGTGTAGACGTTGCCGCTTAATATGTACATTGGTGATCAGATGGATGGGGGGAGGGGCAGCTATAAGATGGTTTAGGAGTCTAGGTACCACTGGGATTCTTAATCTCCCCCAATCGCACGACGGGGGATATACTACACTAGGTTTACCAGTAGTCATGTAGGGGAAAGATTATACATATGCGGAAGGGGTGGGTGCAGTTCTCGCGTACACATAAGATGAAGCCGTAATGCGCTGCTCCTCCCCCCCAGCCCCCATCGAGTACTTATTTATGACCGAGTCGCCCGACGCCGATGACAACTGCGGCAGTTCAGTTTGTCACCAGATAAAGGAGAAGATGAAAGACGGACGACTTGAAGGAAGAGGCCAAAGAGAGTGCAAACACGTGTCAACACCCGACACGCGGATATATTTCGCAAATATGCCACGATGCCCCCCCCCCCCTCTCAAAAATGGGACAGTCAATATATGACGACCCTTTTGGCGCAGCTTCTGGTGAAAATAACCGTTGTCCAAGTTGTCAAGAAATGAAGAGAGACGCCCTAAAAAGGAGAGCAGCGTTATGGTTTTAGGTACTGTTTGACAAACCCTAATGGAGTGGAATGCATGGGCACAGTGGCCTTAAGCGTGGTTCTGGATGTGTACGTGTAGGTTCATACATAGACGCACACGCGAAGGTCATTTCTCTAATTATTTCACTTACTCTGGTTAGGTACTTGGTGAAACTGGTTCACAAGTACTTGAATTGGCTAAACTGGTTACACAAGCAATTAAACTGGTTAACTTGGTTAAAAAGTCATTAAACTGGTAAAACACTCGATTAAAGTGGCGACCAAGCTCTTAAACGGGTTAAAAACTTAGTTAAACTGGTTAGCAAACACTTAAACTGGCTAAACTGGATAACAAACACATATAATTGGATAAACACTTGGTTAAAGTGATTAACAAGCCCTTGAACAGCGGACTTTGGGCCCTCGCAGCAGGAAAGGAGCTCACTGCCACTCGATCAAGGACCAATACGCGGTCGAAGAGCAAGTGCCGAAAGGGGGAGGAGGCTATGTAATAAAGGGAAGTAGAGATGGGTGGGTCCACTAATGAGTAGGGTTAGTGATCACCTATTATTATTATACCCTGGTGCTAGGAAGAATTATACATAATAATAATAATAATAATAATAATAAGGTAAAGTAGTGAGGGGAGGGGGCGAGGGGAAAGCACCCTAACAAGTTTCAGAGGCTCCATCAGAGCATTCAAGTCCACCCAGCGACGACGGGGCTTCCCTAATTTGCATTGAGGATGGGGGATGTGCACCTCCTGCAGGTACAAAGTGCCACAAGCTACACAGAGTACCCCCCTGGTCAATAAAAAGGTAGGTCTCTCACTCCCGTTCTCAAGAATGCGGGAGAGAGCAGACTGAAGCAGACTACAATAGCAAGCCTCGTCAATCCTACACGGTATAATCGCGAGGGGTGATTTTATTATTATTATCATTACCAATATTTACCTACTGAACAAGTAAAAAGAATTCTTAGGGTCGGCGGCAAGCCTACGCCGGCACCCAATTCTTGGACGATTCTGTCCATCACGCGATTTTAAAAATAGCCCTCCTTCCGGGGAGACGCCAGGACAACCATAGTGCAGCTGACATCTGAAAACCTGTGTGCCATCCCCCCCCCCCGCCGCGGTGAAATCTGGCTTCGTTGTGGAGGTTCTAGCAAGGTTGAGAGACCTTTCAGCACCCGAAAGTAGTTTCCTCTCCGCGCCACTCTCTTTACATCTTTCCCACAAACTTTCTAATGCAATGCCCTCATTTGTTATCACTTTTTTCAGTTTTAAGTAACAACCTGGCACAAAATTAAGAGATAATCGACCTCATACGGAAGAAATTCAAGTCCAGAAGGATGAAGTTGAATATATTAAAAAAAAAAATCAAAGGCTACGAGGGAACGGGTTACGGGGGGCTTAGGGCTTGTGCAAGGTACGTAGAACGAATTCTTAAGGGCTTTGGGACCAAGAGCGCGCAATTCTCCTGAAACTCGCCTCATTCCGCTATGCAGGCAGGGCTCCTTGGTAAGGGAGGAACTTTGGACGCCAAATTCTCTTATTAACAATGGTCACGTCCGCCCTTGTGAGACCAGGCGGGCTAGAGTGTACAGAAAGTGCTGATATATATATATATATATATATATATATATATATATATATATATATATATATATATATATATATATATATATATATATATATATATATATATATATATATATATATATATATATATATATATATATATATATATATATATATATATATATATATATATATATATATATATATATATATATATATATATATATATATATATATATATATATATATATATATATATATATATATATATATATATATATATATATATATATATATATATATATATATATATATATATATATATATATATATATATATATATATATATATATATATATATATATATATATATATATATATATATATATATATATATATATATATATATATATATATATATATATATATATATATATATATATATATATATATATATATATATATATATATATATATATATATATATATATATATATATATATATATATATATATATATATATATATATATATATATATATATATATATATATATATATATATATATATATATATATATATATATATATATATATATATATATATATATATATATATATATATATATATATATATATATATATATATATATATATATATATATATATATATATATATATATATATATATATATATATATATATATATATATATATATATATATATATATATATATATATATATATATATATATATATATATATATATATATATATATATATATATATATATATATATATATATATATATATATATATATATATATATATATATATATATATATATATATATATATATATATATATATATATATATATATATATATATATATATATATATATATATATATATATATATATATATATATATATATATATATATATATATATATATATATATATATATATATATATATATATATATATATATATATATATATATATATATATATATATATATATATATATATATATATATATATATATATATATATATATATATATATATATATATATATATATATATATATATATATATATATATATATATATATATATATATATATATATATATATATATATATATATATATATATATATATATATATATATATATATATATATATATATATATATATATATATATATATATATATATATATATATATATATATATATATATATATATATATATATATATATATATATATATATATATATATATATATATATATATATATATATATATATATATATATATATATATATATATATATATATATATATATATATATATTCTTTTTCTTGCAGTAATCTCTGCGTAGCGTAGTGTACTAACGGCATACTTTTAACTGTGATCAAAGCGGTGCTCGCTGCTTCAGTGTGCCTGGTTCGAATCGCTTCCCTGCACGGATTTTTAGAAAAAAGATATATATATATATATATATATATATATATATATATATATATATATATATATATATATAGAAAGAGAGAGAGAGAGGGGGGTGCGCGCGCTACAGGGAGCTACAAGGAAAATAAGTACTCTAGAAGACCTTACGGGCCATTCAATGAGGGTACCTTTGGATTAGTAGCTGTCGAGCGGGCACATCCCCGCTCAATTGCCTGACGTCCTCCCACAACGGCCACTTTTCAAAACTTTGTCTTGAACTGGTCAACAGAATTTCTGTTGGCAACCTCCACCGGAAGTGCGTTCCAGCTACCGCAGATACTGTGCGTGAATAATTTCCCACACAGATCGCGGTTATAACGCTTCAGCTCAAGTTTAAAGCCGTAATTTCTTGTTCTGCTCTCATTAAGGCTGAAAATATCCCTGTAGTCAACATTGTCGAACCCAACGAGAACAGATCTACTTCCCTAAATATATATTCATAACTTTTATGTCTGATAGAGGGAATCGGTTTAGTTGCCGTGGCTTGCACGCGTTCCAATCTTGCGATATCCTTTCGAAACGAAGGACTCCAAAATTGTACGGCATACTCCAGGTGCGGCCGAACGAGGGAGTTGTACAGACAAAGTACTATTTCCTTGTTCCGATATCCAAACTGGCGCTTTATATAACCTAGCATCCTTTGGGCTTTCTTCTCAGCCTCAATACACTGCCTCGAGAACTTGAGATCACTAGTTATAGTTACACCCAAGTCCTTCTCAGTGTCACTCGATTCAAGAGCAGTGCCCTTAAGGATATACCGAGATTGGGGGTTTCTGTGGCCGATATGCATCACTTTGCATTTGTTCATGTTAAAAGGCATTTGCCACGTGTCCGACCACTCCCCAATCTTCCCAAGATCTTCCTGCAGGCGGGCAGTATTTCCGTCCTTTGAACGTTCATACCAAGTTTGGTATAGTCGGCAAATTTGGAAATCTTCGCAACCATGTCACCGTACATGTCATTGACGTAGATGATGAAAAGTAGTGGTCCCAGGACAGAAACTTGAGGCACCCCGCTAGTAACGGTCACCCACTCAGAAGCCTGTCCATTCAGCCCCACCAGTTGCCGTCTGCCACTTAGCCAGTTCTCGATCCAGCCGGCTACTTTTCCGTCTATGCACAGCGCTGGCACTTTCCGGAGAAGGCGGCGGTGTGGTACCTTATCAAAGGCTTTCTGAAAGTCTAAGTACACCACATCCACCGCCTTGTCCCGATCGTGCTCACTGAAGACGAAGTGGAAGAATTCCACAAGGTTCGTCAGGCATGACCGGTGCCTCCGGAACCCATGCTGGGAACTCCTCACTGGCAAGTTGGACTTTAAATAAGACGTCATTTTGTCCACCAAGATGCTTTCCATGATGTTACCGACTATCGAATTCAGACTGATAGGTCGGTAGTTTGACGGTTGGCTATGGTCTCCTTTCTTGAAGATAGGAGTCACCTCCGCTTCACGCCAGTCTCTAGGAACGCATTCGGTCCGGATTGACATGTTAAAGATTGCGCTCAGGTGTCGTGACACTTGATTGCGCACTTCTTTTAACACTTTAGGTAGAAACCCGTCCGGGCCAGGGGACTTATTCGTCTTTAGATCAGTGATCTTTTTTTCTACTTCTCCTTGAGTGAAGTCCATTTCCTCCGCTTTTCAACCAAGTAGGAATCTGAGAGCTGGGGGGATGGGACCACTCTCTTCAGTAAACACTGAAGATAAGTAAGTAGTCGTTGAGGAGGTTAGCATTTTCTGCATCTGAGTGTTTTAATGCCCCCTCCTCCAATCGTGCGATGGATTGGTTTACGGCTATTTACATAACCAAAGAACTCCTTGGGATTCTCCTTGCAGAGTCTCGCCACTCGGAGCTCCTCGGCACCGTTTGCCGCCCTTATGTTGGACTTCACCCTCCTAGCTAGCCTACGGTACTCTTCAAAGTCTCCAGAAATCTTTGACTGTCGGTACACCGTTCTCTTCTCCTTCAGTAGTTGACCGATTTCTTGATTAAACCACTTTGGTTGAACAGAAGACCGAAGAAGGCTTTTCGAATGGATGAAACGTGATTCAAGACTCATGAACGTAGTTTTGAATCTATTCCACGAATCTTCAACATCCTCGCATCAGTCAAGCCAGCACGAAGACCTGCAAAGTCTGCTCTTCTCAAATCAAGTTTCCTCGATTTACTAGTCGCAGACTCTACCTTGGGGAATGTAGGAGAATAGCATAATGCTCCCAAGTTTTGCTCACCTCCCTTCCGGACGGGCCGCTTATCAACCCTTGCCCTTCCAGCCCAATATCTGGTGGTCTTCAGCCGGAAGAAACCACCGGCCATTTCAGCTAACCACCGAGTTCCGTCACGGACTGTTTATCGATAAATAGGAGCCCATCTTCGCTTTCGATAGTTGCCGGAAGTTTATAAAGGACGAAATGGAGTAGCTTGACTTCTAATCTACTTCGGCGCCCTGAGAACCTCTCCCGAGTTTTGAGTATAAAAGACGAATTCTTTTAACCCCCAGTAATAGAACTTGCACGGCGTCTGGCGGGGCAGGAATTGCCATCTATCGGTGTAGTGGTAATTCGTCGAAGCATCAAGTCTTCAGAGAGGAGATCGGTCTCAGTTAGGGAAGCTCCTTATCCCGTTGGTCTGCAAGTCAATTCGGACCCAAGCTCGTACTCACGTGTAAGAGCCGAAGCTACAAACAGCCTCACTCTGGTTCCCTAATCGAGAAAACTACATCTCGGCTTTTCTCCGTGACCCTACGCGTCGATAGGTTACTTCGCCCCCCCCCCTCACTGAGGCACCCCAGATTCCTCGGAGTTCACTAGCGTGGGGCCCTCTTTAACAAGAAGCTCCCGTCACCGCCTTCTTCCAGCAAGAATCGTGACGAAATTGTGGGATCAGGTCGGTGCCTGGAGCACCTACCTCATCGTCTCCACCCCTTACCTCACCACCTTCACTCACCAGCGCCACCCGAACATCAGGTTCCAAGGTAACCCTTCCCTTTCACATTCCCCGACTCCACCACGAAGCTTACCAGCATTACAAGTGTATAGGGATTTGTATGGTGAATAGTAATTTTCAAGCCAAGTGAGATATCCGAGATTCATTTATTAATTTATCTCTCAAAGCACATTATATATATATATATATATATATATATATATATATATATATATATATATATATATATATATATATAAAAGAGTCGGAGAAAACTCCAACCACCCCTCGGCCTATTCTTCGACAGGAACCTTGACTATAAATCTGACTAGTCAGTGATCACTGCCACCGAACTCTTCGCCTACCGAGAGATGCTCAATGATGTCATCTTCAGAGGTGAAAACCAAGTCGAGGGTATTGTTGCCTCTTGTCGTCTCTCTCACCCATTGAGTCAGGAACTCGTTGTCCACGAACTCCAGGAGTAGCGCGTTCTCGCCACAGGGTTCTCTGGTTTCCCACTCAACTTGTGTGTTGAAATCCCCCATGACGATACACACTCTGTCTTCGACAAGTTCTCCTAGCAGCTGGTACAGATCCCTGTACTTTTCAACGAGTTGGGCAGGAGGTCTATAAAGCACCAGGATCCTGTATTTGGCAGGACCTATTTCTAGGTCTACACCTAGGAGATACGATGTTGAATTTTGTCGAGTTGAATGTATCCTTGACATACTACAACACACCACCACCCTCTCTGTCAGGCGTATCTTTTAGGAGGAGTCGGTAACCTGAAATCGTGAATTCGCCTTCAAAATCTCGGTTTGAAGTTTTTCCACGACTCTGTAATGGCCACCATTTCAGGTTCTTCCGTCACTACGAGGCCACGAAGTTCAAGAAACTTGTTTCTGATAGACCTCGCATTGAACAGAATAACTTTGAGGGAGTCCCCGACTGTAGGACTCCCTACGCTTTTCCGTTTCCTGCTTTGTTTCCCTGTGGCGTGTTAACTCCCCTCTTCGTGACCTCAGAAAAGGTCGTTCCTGGAGTAACTTGGGTGTACTGGCCCACGTCCTCCTTTACTCGGGGCCTGACACTTCTTTGGGTCCGCTCCACAACATCCTGGATCATTTTCGCAAGTGCAGCTTTCCCTTTAAAGGAAAGATGCACTCCGTCCCTTTTGTACAGGTCGTTTCTCCCGTAAAAGGTGCGGTAGAGGTCTACAAAAAAGACTCCTTCCACCGTACAAAGATCTCCCAGGCGTTGGTTTATGGAGACGTTCCTCGCGTGAGCATTGCGGGATGGACCTCGTCAACTGCTCCCATAACCGTGGTCAGAATCTTCCCGCTGGCGCCTACTTTACCTCCTAGTAGGTAGAGATCGTTGCCACTTGCCATCGGGCAACTACTGAGCTCTCAGAGATCCGAGATTTCTGCCTCCACCCTTATATCTCCGTTCCCCTTTCCTGGAAAGCAGCTTACCTTCACACTGGTGCGAAGGCGGGCCGCTAACAAGGGTTGTAGATCTCGCGCTTGGGAGTCACCGATCACGATGACCCTCGCGCATTTGGGTTCAGAGGACAGAGGCTTTCCTTTCAGTATGGGCTCTTTCGATTCCTCTTTCTTTCCCACTTTTTGGGTTTTTTTTCTTCTTCTTTTTCTTCCGTTTCTACTTTCTCTTCTGTTCTATCTATTGTTTCTACTCACTTTTTTTTCTTTCTTTTCTCCTTTTTGACGCCCTGAGTAACCCCAGCAGCAGCTGGCTCTGGGATGTCGGATGGGTGGCCTGTCTCTGTCGACGCGGTGCTTGAGGGCTCAACAGAGGAGCCCTCGGATTTGACTCGCATGCTCAGATTCGAGGATCTTCACCTTTTCTTCCAGCCGTCGTGTTTTTTCCTCAGAAGATTTAAAAAGTTCCTTAAGCTCCTGAAGTTCTGCCCTTAGGACGCAGTCCGTGCAGATACTTCCAGGGTGGCATTTTGAGAAACACCCCTCCGGAAAATCTACGCACCACTTGTCTTTTGGCATGTCGAGCAGGTATATTTTAACGCACCAGGTCCTTACTTGCCAGACATTCTGAACTCTTAATACTAGTAAATTTCCGACCAATCAGTATGTAAAAAGTGGGGGGTTAGTGAGTTCTCCCCGCGTGAGTCGCTCCCGCCTATCGATCGGAGACGTTTCGGATCTTTCAGAAGGCACGCTCCTTGTGCTGCTGTTCGTCCGACCGAGTCGTCAAACCTCGGCGTGCCGTGGCTCCCAACCAAGCAACACTGACTGTCCCCGAAGGGGCCATCGATTTCTCACCAGGTGAACAACGGAGCACGCCACGTACTAAACTCCTACTAGTTCCCTTCACAACGGCCAGCATCTCGGAGCAGCGTTCAATGGATATCCCGCCACACCAAGGGACTCGACCCAAGGCTTTTTATTGGCCTGGCAACCAACCTGGGAACAAAGGGCCGTCACCTCGGACCAATGCTACCAGAGGCACCCGTCAACGAGCACTGGGAATGGTCAATAATTACGCGCCTGGGAAGGGGTTAACGAGGCACTACCCTCCTCCCATTCATCGTGCCCCAACGCCTAGGACACCTCTAGTCCTAGTTTCTCGCAACCAGTGAGCGTCGATTGGCGTTGTTTATAGAGGTTCCAAAGACTCTCTTCTGACGCATGAGGTAGCTGCCAGGTCCTTATATGTAGATGGAGGGAAAAAAGGGTAAGCGTGACATGATAGTAGGGGGGGTGTTGTATAATAAGTGGAAGAGATAGGATAAAAGTGGAAAAGGAGGATAGAATAGAAAAAAAGGAAGGAAAGACGCACTTAGTCTGGAATCTCGTTTCCGACCAAATCGACAAGGGAAGCCCTACCAGGGGTACCCAGAAGAGGTACCCCCGCCGAAATAGCTCGAAAAGTCAAATGTACACACAAGCTCTCTTCCCGCGACAAGGGGGCGTCACCTCTCCCTCTACTTTCTTGAGAGAGAGAGAGTGATATATATATATATATATATATATATATATATATATATATATATATATATATATATATATATATATATATATACATCGCCTTTGAAAGAAACGTTTAGTAGCGGATTGTCCGTTAAACCGGTCGGCAGAGAGGCGGAGGCGCGCTGATGACTTCAGGATGTCTACAGGAGAGGAGACCACCGCCATATCTACTCCTCGAATGGAGTCACCATCAGAATCGTGTGGTTGATTGTCTGGGGCTCAGCGAGAGGCACACTTACGAGGGCCTCGTGCCAAAAAGCCCCATGAAGGGACTGCTAAGCTGACATTCACCACAGTACAAGAAGGGGTCTGGTACAAAATTATTTTCCCCTCTCATCCGGGATGTCGCAATTGGAACAAAGTAGAGCCCCCCCCCCCCTCCCCGGACACTATCCACCTAGGGTCTGCTTCTCATCCGAGGGCTTTGACTCTACTTCGAAGAAAGCCCCCTAAGAACAAGGAATTGTATCAAAATGCCCCTAACCCCCATGGGTGATTAGATTAAACAAACACAAAAATGTAACAATCACGAAAGACCGATGAGGTCATCCACACACTAAACTTTGAGAATTTATCCTAAAAAAAAAACCTGTCGAAACCTATAAATACTATTTCGATTGTTTTTAAGCCACCACAAAAACATGTGAATAATTTGAATAAGCCGAAGCAGTAAAATTCAAAAACCACAAAAATTTACGTCAAGAAAACCTTTTCCCCCCATCAGTGCATAGGAATCTTTTCCGCCTTGTATCCTTTCGAACGTGATTATCCTAATCCCTAAACAAGGATTACAGCAGTTTACAAATATCCCAATCCTATTAATTCACATTTAAACATTTCTTTACTAGTTTCGTCCCTGTACTTATTACTCAAATCGAATAAGTTGTTAGGTGGCCAATTTCGCTACTCATCAATTACACCAATCCTTCCCAATGAGGTGAATTGGATAAATAGCCGAGCCTAATTTAAGATTCGCATTTGAGGTTTATGGAATTAGAGAGATAATTATCCGTGGCGGCGCGCCTGGGAGAAGCTTCCCCAAGAGGAATTTGGTCGCCAGCAAAAACGAACTGGCAACTAGGCCGCTAATAGCATCCAGGTAAGGCTAAAAAAGCCTTCTGCACGTTGGTCACGTTTACACCTCCCTCGTTCGCCGCGTCGATTGTGGTTTGGCGACAGAAAAGACATAAACGGCTTGGTCAGCTTTGATCGCAAATGGATGGAGATTGAGATTGACGTGGATCAACGAAGGGCTCGACTTGATAGTGTCAAGGATGACACTCAATCAAACACCTGGCCCTCCTCGAGGGTTGTTTATTACCTTACCCAACTGCTCTCCAGTGACCTGGTGGTATTTTACTATGAGTGTGCCGAAGTTATGGAGCAAGTTAGACCCTCTTGTAGTGTTGCGCCAATGCCCACAAGGGGAAAGCTGCCTTAAATGTGGAGGTTGGGTAGGTTCAGAGGAATTGCGGCGGCCTCCCGTTCGGGAGTGCCATAATAGTCTCCTCTTCAGACTACTCGGGCTAGATACCTCCTCTCCCCCATTCATCACTTTCTTTTGGGGGAGGGTGAAAGGAGTCGACGCCACGGGGGAAGCGGGAGGAGCACAACTCTCTCGAAGCAGAGGGAGGGAGTATTCCTCGAATTGCTCCATATTCCCGATTGCCTCTGGACTCCCGCAACAGCCTGCAGGAGGCGATCCTGGTAAATGAGGGCCTTCCAGCCCCCTACACCCCGTGGTGGGCTTCTGAGCCAACTGCGCAGAAGAGGGGCCGGCCGTTGGGTGGCCTGACCGTCAGGCGCGAAGCCTCATTCTCATGCAGGCGGCAACCCGCGACCAGTCCAATTAGTCTGGGAGTAATAAAGCAAGGCACTGTGACGTCACGGGTCCTTTCTCGACGCCAAACCGAGGACGACATCCCCCACCACCCCCGTACCCCGCTGGTGTGGGCATTTCAGCAACGGGAAAATGTATAGTTATCTACGTGAGGCTCACCATGAGCGTACCCGTCATTTTGCTGTCCTATTTGGGGGTCATGTCCGAATAAAACTTAAATTACCCCTCCGTTAATTATGTCCTCTTGGAAAAAGTGGCCCCATCCATCTAAACAATGATCAGAAGCATTATTTACCTGAACCATGTCTAAAACAAGTTACCACCTAAATAAATTAAAATGCAATCTTTTTTTGTTATAAACTTTGTATTTATTATAAAGGGAAAATGAGAATTGTCACTGGATGAATAAACTCACGATTGTGATTATCATTGAATTTGATTTCCATTTGGCGACAATGAACCAACAGCATTTTAGCACAGCCGAAAATAACTCATACTTAAGAGACAAGTTTGTGAACATTTAATATAAGAAATAGGCCCTCGTTTTGGGCCTATTTGGCAAACACGGGAAAGTGGTTAGACTCGCCATCATCCTAATCTACCAAGTGTCAATGAGTCTAAATCAAAAGGTATTCAAACTAATCGAGATATAATGTATAATAATACGGGGTATCTGTTTTATTTATAAATTTGCGGTGATTAGAGATAAGCCGAATTCTCTACGAAGGCCAAGTGGCAACTCAGCAGTGAACAGGCGCGGGGTGAGAACACCCTCAGTAGGGTACTAACCGATACTCGACAAAATGTCACAGATAACATCTCAATCCCTCCTCTCATCGTAGAAAATATATCAATCACCAATAAACATTATCGACATCAGCAAAACACCATTCATATAATTATATTCGCAATTCTAATCATCAATGTTACACCAATATCAACCCAACAATCCTATCCTCGCTTGCCATCATCCCCCAGGATATCAGCACCCTCAAACCATCACCAAGAACAGCAACAAGGGACGCACGGATCACCCCCTGCCCCGCTCTGAAAACTTACGACGACCCCGAGCGAGTCTTTTGATGAGCCCTTGCCTCGTGAAGCGCACTTGCTCGTGAACGATTGAAACTAGCCATTAGTATGAAGGACAAGTAGACTCGAGCGAACCTGGGTGCGTGCACAGGTGCGCCGAGGATCGCTGCAGCTAGGATATCAACAAGTCTTTCGGCTTAATGCGAGCGACACCGTGGAGCCATAAAATTACCATGGCTGACAAAGGGGCTGAAGGGGGGGGGGAGTGCCCACATGACGAGGAGGTAGGATTGAGAATGACAGAACCTGCGGCATGAGCGAAAACACTAATTTTAACAGTTCGGAGACCCAATAGCACTACGTTAAGCCTCCAAGACCCCTTTCCCCAGGCGTAGCGATGAACACTTGGCAACTCAAAGTACGAACTAAAGGGGGGGTCATTTAGGGAGCAAAGAGGGTGAGGGGGTTGGGTCATTCTAGCCTTGGTAGAGCTACCAAGATGACGCTAGTTTGGCCATCTGGCGTCCGCGCTAAGACGGACACGGCGAGGGGGGGGGTGGTACGCGCCCCCCTATGGCGGACGTGCCTAGCACAGAGACTCTACTGGGCACGAACAACTACGATGCCGAGATACATTTCAAAACCTCCCAGAACGCAAGAAGATCAATCGCTAGCAGAACAAATTCAGCCTAAACAATTGATCCAAAATCTTGGCGTTATTTCAGCTTCTCGCATGAAACTCTTTCGTCTGCTCTTTTATCCACATAAGTGGGTCAGTTTACACCTTTCCATACCCGTATAGTGACGGGTGGTTGTTATTTTCTACCCAGGAGCAAATGACCTCTGGGGGAGAAACCTTTTGATCGGTGTTGTAGTTTCCGTCAACTGTCTAGAGAGGAGGGAGGCTGTTGCATGCTGTGGAAACTTTGTAGCCTCCACCCCCCGTGCCTGGGGTCCATACAACAGGTAAGAAACAGGAGGGAGAGGTGGGGAAGCCACCATCTTTGTTATGGTCTATATCCGCCTTTCGCAACCTTTTTTCCTTTTGCGGTATCCCTTGAAGTCGTTCAGGGAATCACTAAATAAAAATTATGAGATATTAACCTCTTTTTTTTTCCTCATAAACTTCAAACTCGTAAAGGTGAAACACTTTTTTTTCTGATAACTGGTTTAAGCAAAAAAATCTATTCTTTTCAAACAAATTAATAAGGTTTTACAAGTTTGAAACCCTCTGTTGATTACGCCAAAAATATATTTTGGAAAAATAAAACCGAGATAATAGAAAGACCAGGCAATGGGTTCGCCATCCCCCTACGGGGGGAGGGGGGGGCTTGCGCTTCACTACTAAGATGAAAATTTAAAATTTTAAAAAAAGTAGACGGTTAAATATTTCTAAATTTTCTGAACTTCGCCAATTATAATAATTTTAACAAGCAACTCTAAACTAAATTTCCCCCCCTTTCAAAATATCACGTTGCTAAAATATAGTTATAGAAGAAGATATATAAAAATAAATTTTCTGAACTTCACCATTTGTAATTCTTTGGGTTTTAAAAGATTCACAAAATTTCAATACTTATATTTATTTCTAAACTTCACTATTTTGTTTTTTGATATTTTAAAAGAATTATAAGAAATAACTTTGATAAAAAAACATAAGTCATAACCAAACTAAGATGAAATTATTATTCAACTACTCCAAAAAATCCCCTTCTTAAATTATTGAGTTAGTGACGAATACATTAACTTAAACATGCCAGGTGTGTTACGTCCTTATACCTTCTCGATTTGTTCGCAAGATCTTTTAAGGTTCTCCCTCACTCTTTGGGGGTTTTTTTATTATTATTTAATAATTGGGAGAGACTTCAACTTTACCTTGGATACTCCTCTTCCCACACCATTGGGAAGGGCGGGGAGGGGGAGTACCCACCCCCAAACAAGGACCAACAGGTCTTTAGGGTTCTTACTTAATGAGTCCTTGTAGCGCACTCACACACTCGATAAATGCAACCTATGTAATCCAATGAAGGCGATGATACGAAAGAACAGGGGCAAAAGAAAAAAAACATGGAAATGGTGAAAAAAGTGGATGTGAAAATGCGTGGAAGATATATATAACGGCATACCCCCCCCTCCCCCACGTGCATTGCTACCAGGAGGTCCCGCAATCCTCAAGATGTCAGCTGCAGCGTGGTTCATGTTACCCCTCACAGGACAAAATGAGAGCGTGGCCTAACTTTCCTCATTAGGCCAAGGATGCTGGGGCATGGAGGGCACATTACCCACCCCATTTCAATCGTAAGTGGCCCCTATGCACTATGCAATTTACATAAAGATCAAAATGACAATCAGTGGTATGCCCGTCGGCACCAAAGACTGGTGAGTAGGCAATCCTTCCTGGCCCAAGGAAGGGTCACCCGTTCAGGGAAGTGTGAATGAGAACCCCCATTCGGTAGGTCGGAAGTGATGTGTTGTGTGCCAGAAGAGACAGCGGGGTTGTGATGAGACGTGGGTAGATGGAGGTACCTGCACTCACGGGTCAGGCTCGGCATGCCGCCACTAGGCGTCTAGCTCCCTACGAACGCTGAAACCTTTCGGTGTCCTCTCGTCGGGATTCCAACCCGATACCGAGACGTGGAAATCCAACAGCCTTCTCCACCATGGTTATCGAGGGGCCCTTGGGGGCACCGGGACTTACACTACGAATTCTAACACACACACACACACGCAATACGACCTCGCGAATGGACCCCCCCCCCCACACACACACACACACGTCGAGCGAAGGTAAGCGACATCAGGTTTGGTTAGTGCCCCGTGGTCCGGATCTGGCGTGGAACATGAAATTCTCAACTGAGATACAAACCGGAAGGTGCGACTCGATACTCGTAGTAAAACGACCTCGCGCGCGCATGAAACAGGGAGGGGGGTATTTAGTACTCGGTCTCGTGCTATGGGTGAGAAGCCGTCCTGTCCCTCCCCCTCCACACACACACTCAGGAACCTCAATGGGGTACCAGAAGGCAGAGTGAATGGGTAAAGGGGTTGACTATCCACTCACCCCCTCATCTAATCGGCGACAAGGCAGAAGGTACTTTGAGGGGGGAGTAGGAGGGGCATCGTAATCCCCCCCCCCCCGAAGGCGCATTTTTCTGTATTATTATTATCTTTTAATTTTAAGTTGGTGCTCGCTCGGATTCAGGTTTTCCAGCCTCCGACCCGCGTTGAAAGAACTGACGGCAGATATGTTCCTAATGAATTTTGTTCCCGTTAAGGATTAGACAATCGTTCTCATTTCTTGTTCCACTTGGTCCCCATCTACGTCCATATTCTTCTTGGAAGGAGTTCCTAATGTGAAGGTTTGCTTCTACTACATTATCTACTCACATGCGGCGAAGTTCATTTACTACTTCAAATGTTAAACTTCATATTGATCTACTCTGGTCTTTGTTTTCTAATTTCCACATTGAAGTTCCCCATAATCAGGGTAGAACGGCCGCCAAAAGTGCTGAAAAATCATCCATTTCTTCATTTGAAAGAGATTTTGCAGGTATATAAAATTGGATTAATGGTAGGTTATGGATTATGTGGATTACTTGTTTCAATAATTGCTGTTATTAAAGGTGCTATGGTACAATGTATGAGGAATCCAATAGCAGAAACGTGATAATAGATATAAATTGCAGACTTTTCTCTCCTTTTCTTCTTTGCAGAAAACGAAGGATGTTCCATTCTTTAGAGTAGATTGTCATTTGAGTGTAGCCGAATGTTGTCGGTAGCCGAACTCACAAATCTTTCGCAGCCAGTTCCATAAAACGTGGGATTATTAGCACAATCGATTTCCAAATAAACTCACAAAAGATCGAAACGAAAGAACAAACATCAAAAAGTTGAGGAGGCAAAAATCGAAGATGACTTCGGGAAATCACAGAACATACGAGGGGCGGTCAATAAGTTTTGCAATTCGGATATAAGGAAACGAGATATGAGGAAAAGTGTTTTATTATTTTTAAATATAACTACCCTCGACTTCAATGCACTTGCACCACTTGTCCCTGAGGCTTCGAATTCCCGATAACCAGAAATCTCCCGACTGCTGTTCAATCCACTCCTGGACGGCGAGCTGGACATCTTCATCGTCCCCAAACCGGCGTCCACGCAGTGCAGCCTTGAGTTGGCGGAATAAAAAGTAGTCGCTAGGGGCCAGATCTAGACTGTAGGGGGGATGGTTGAGCTCCTCGAATCCGCACTCACGCAGGTCAGCTTGTGCAACTCTGACCTTGTGGACTGACGACGTTGAAGTCGATCATGGGGCGTCAGGTTTCTAGGGACCCAACGGGCAGAGACCTTGGTCATGCCCAAATTGTCGTGGATGATGTTGATAACACTTCCATGTGATATTCCAAGTTCTCGCTCGATTTCTTCGACCTTCACCCGTCGATTTTCGAGGATCATCCTCCCCACGCGGGCCACATTGTCCTCGTTGGTCACGTCTGACGGGCGTCCTACCCGCTACTTTTTATTGTAAAGTGCTGCCCCCCAAAACAGCTTTTCACTGGTTTTTAATAAAGTTCAAGGAAAACGATTGTATCCCAAATTAGCAGTTTTATTGTAAAGAAACGTAAAATAGATAGCGGTAGCGGTTTTGAATTTTTTTAGTCCGCTACCCTATACTCCGCTAGTTTTTGCTTATAGAAACCGCTTCCGCTACCATTTAGAGAGTCCGCAAGTAGCGGACTAATGTGGCGGACCGCTCAACTCTGGTGAAAAATACTATTGAAGACAATCAGTAAAACAGGAAAATATTTGTTTAAAATAGAGACGAAAACGACAACAAAAATAGAGGGAGGATAAAATCTCGAACGGAGAAAAAGAAAAGCTCTCTCCATTCGATCCACACCTTTCTGATGAGGTCGGATGCCAGACACCGACTTTTCAATAAATCAAGTCCCCTCAGGAAAGAAAGTCGACATTTGGCACGCTTTGGTGGGTCCTCTGAGTAATTATAGACAACTAACGGTTATCACATCATTACCCCTTTGGTTGAAAACACTTTTTTGGGGGGAGGGGCTAAATTCTAGAAGGATTGGGAAGATAAAAGAGCACAGATCGAACCCGTCGAAGCTTCCGTCCGATCACAGAGACAAAAATGGAGACCTCCCACATAAAACCCCTCCTAGTTACACCCTATTTCGGAGCTCCCCTCTCCTCTCAAAAAGAAAGAAGCGACAACCATCAAGGACAGGGATATGCGGGTTCACTACTAGTCACTAAGTTCTTGCCCTCCCACCTCCCTAAAGCACGCTAGCTCAATATTAGGAACCAACCTCTTTGTGATAGAGAAAAAGGAATCTTCGCAAGCATTACTATAAGAAGGGGAGCGGGATTACAAAGCCTATTGGCCCGTAGGAAAAATGAAAAGAAACGAAAACCGAGAAGTTCGCGTTTCGTGATTGCAAACAAAACGCGACTCCCTGAATGGAGGTACAAACGTCGTACCCTTGAATGACATAGAAGAGGGGCCTTTCGGCGTGTTTGCCACCCCCTCGGTGGTAAACCACCACCAGGACAAGAGATTGTGCGCCCCCCCCCCCCACTAAAACGAACAAGTTCAAAGAAAACCGCACCAAGAGAACCCCTGCCCCAACCCACTTCCACTCAAGGGGGGGGGCACTAAACCTGAATGAGTGCCACAAAAGAGAACTAAGATTCTTTGTCCACATTTTAAAGCTTCTTTGATCGACGACGGCAAATTAAAAGACGACGACGTCGAATTTCTGCTCGCTTCTTGGACACGCTCGTTGGCGGAGGGGCGGGGGGGCCGCCCCCCCCACTCCCCCGAACTCCATACCCCCCCGTCCGGCCGCACCTCTCGTCCCCAATAAATCCCCGGATAATGTCGGGTCGCGTCCTTTCCCAATGGGTCTCGTCTGCGCGTCGCGCCGGGCCCCTATGTCTCGCCGGGTGACAAGGGACGGGAGGGCCACTCGCCCCTCTCTCACAGGAAACCCGTCACCGGCGGCATTATCGTCACCCCCCCCCACACACCCCTCCCCCAGAAGCCCTCTTTCACACGCCATTTAGCGACCAATTAATTTACCAGTTCTGCCATACAGGCCTTTCAAGGTTCATCAGGAGCAAGACGCCTCTTCCCTTTTCTCCATCCCGACTTATATATATATATATATATATATATATATATATATATATATATATATATATATATATATATATATATATATATATATATATATATATTGCATGAAAGACTCAACGTATAGGTGAGAATGGATGGGGAGAAAGAAAAGTCCAGACACTACACAGAGCTCTTTATTGACGTTTCGCCTCTTGGTTTCCTCTTTCTCCCCATCCATTCTCACATATATATATATATATATATATATATATATATATATATATATATATATATATATATATATATAGAGAGAGAGAGAGAGAGAGAGAGAGAGAGAGAGAGAGAGAGAGAGAGAGAGAGAGAGAGAGAGAGAGAGAGAGAGAGAGAGAGAGAGAGAGATATTTGGAGATGCGAACGGAATAAGTTATTTGTTTATTTGGGAAAAGATCTGTGGTCGTGCGTATTTGTCCCGTTAATTCAGTGGTAAAGCACCAGTCTGGATAGTGTCTGAGGTTCGAATCCTTATTTAGGAGGGAAAGGGGTGTTCGCAGCTTTTTCAGGGTCATCTCTTGTAAGATCTCTGTTTCCCTGATATGTGTAACCTTTACATATATACAAATATATACAACAAATATTTGTAGGATAACCTAAAGGACGTCGAGGGAGAAATTCAGGTAATTTAAGACGAAGATAGCGCCGTCATTTCCAAGGTTTCAGGCACGCGTTCGCCTCCGCTGATCCCCGCATACTATCTTGTCCATATTCCAATATGTTTCACCTTTTTGACTAAAATTGAGAGGATCTCTTTTAGGGCCCCGTCGAGAACATTAATATATCCAAACCGGGTTTTTTTTTAGCGCCATCCCCCCCCCCCCCCCGCACAAGGGCAATAGGGCAAATAAATAGGATTTCTATGTAATTCGATGAGCTGAATAACATTGCTTCTATGACCTTTTTTGAGTAGAAGGCTTAGCTAAAACCTTGGAAATGACGGCGATATCTTCGTCTTAAATTACCGAAATTCATTTCATTACAACGTTTCGGGCGGTTCTTCCACCCATCTTCTGATACTGGAAATATACAAATTCGTGAAGTGACAACATTTAAAGTTAAAATTAAAACATTCCATTTATGGAATTAATGGATGATTTTGACCGCTAATATAGGGAGCAATGCAGAAGTTACAGGTTATTGCGTTAAAATTTATGTTGGGGAGGTTAATTAGTAAAATTGGGCTATTTAAATTTGAGGAAACATAAAATACACATCCATGAAATTAATTTCTCCCTCTACGCCCTTGCGTTTATCCTACGAATTAAATCTAAACTCTACAGGAGCAGCCTGAACAAATACACAAACACACACACACACACACACACACATATATATATATATATATATATATATATATATATATATATATATATATATATATATATATATATATATATATATATATATATGGAATAGCATCCTTGGGTCCTATGAAAATCAAATAAAACTGTATGGACGGAACACATCGATCGAGCCATTTTTGAAGGCAGAATGACAAGGAATTGAATCTATGTAATACCATAACAGTAAAATTAAGAGGGGGAATATAATGATCAGGGCACATTTTTCATTTGCAGGCACCGGCCGACATAATGTAGTTGATGGAACTATGAATAACTAAATGTATCGCGAAATACAACTGAAGGAACATCTAATACCCTCGGCACGATCATTAAGGATACCAAGCATTTGGATGTTCCAACAGGACAAGGATCCAAAGCAGACCGCGAAAGCAACTAAAGAATGGTTTCGTATAAAGAAGATCAATGTTTGAGAATGGCAGAGACAATCTCCGGATCTCAATCCTATTGAGAATTTAGAGATTCAAATCCACGAGAGAAATCTAGGGAATTTGGAAGACTTGAAGGACTTCTGAAAGCAAAAATGGGCACGTGTGTCCAATACTTTCGTGTCGAGTGGCTCATTAGTTTTGTTAATATAAAATATTTTTCAATTACCTATTACTTGCAATATTATACATTATTTAGCGAGCTACGAGGGACGGTCAATAAGTTTTGCAATTCGGATATAGGGAAACGAGATATGAGGAAAAGTGTTTTATTATTTTTCAATATAACTACCCTCGACTTCAATGCACTTGCGCCACTTGTTCCTGAGGCTTCGAATTCCCGACAACCGAAAATCTCCCGATTGCTGTTCAATCCACTCCTGGATGGCGAGCTGGACATCTTCATTGTCCCCAAACCGGTGTCCACGCAGTGCAGCCTTAAGCTGGCGGAATAAAAAGTAGTCGCTAGGAGATCCCAGTGATGGACCCACGTTTCATCACCTATCACTATGCGTGACTCGAATCCCGCCGGGTCTTGTTTGTACAGGAGCAGCAGCTTCTCCGAACTTTGACGACGTTGAAGTGGATCATGGGGCGTCAGGTTTCTAGGGACCCAACGGGCAGAGACCTTTTTCATGGCCAAATTGTCGTGGATGATGTTGATAACACTTCCATGTGATATTCCAAGTTCTCGCTCGATTTCTTCGACCTTCACCCGTCGATTTTCGAGGATCATCCTCCCCACGCGGGCCACATTGTCCTCGTTGGTCACGTCTGACGAGGGTCATCTTCAAGGGACTCACGACCATGGCGGAACTCCCTATTCCAGCGAGCAATGGTTGCATAGGAAGGATCGGTGTCGGTGTACATTGCAACCATGCGTTCATGGATCTCTTTTGCATTCTTGCCTTCCTTGGTCAAAAGTTGATCACTGCGCGGTGCTCAACCTTCTCCATTGTTGAGAAATTTGTGACTGACGATCTGCGATCAGCTACTGCTTCTTAAATAGACGAGGCAGGAGCGTGCGGCTGCAGGTCCTGACTTGTCATAACTTGACCTAACACCCCCACAAACAGCCATCCCCCTTCCTCTGTTTTGCCCTACCGATCCGCAAAACTTATTGACCGCCCCTCGTATATTCAAACTTCGTCCCACTCAGTGCAGTAGAAGGGCAGAATTGTCGATATGTCCAATACTTTTGCGTGTCACTGTAGATGGACAAGCTGGAGGATAAACGAAAAGAACGGAGAAATAGAATTTCATTTCATGAGTTATTAATACAAGGTGCAGCAGAAAAAAACTCCCGTATTTTACAGGTTATCGTAAAAGCAAAGGCTAATACTATTCAAAAAATAATTAATAATGCTTTAAATGAAGTGATACAGTTTTTTTATATGGGTTTGAAAATAGAATCCAAATTGTGGCCTTCATTCGTGATACTTTTTTGTAATCGATTCCTAAAGTTTTCTCTCACCCGACGAGATACTTCCGGTGACATTCTTGCCATTGTTTGGTTTATAGTAACCTTCAATTCGCCAATAGTTCCTCCTCGATCTTTGTATACCTTAGCTCTTACATAAACTCAGAGAAATTAATCACAGGGCGCGAGATCGTGTGAGTGTGCAGACCCTCCAATGTCACCGCGTAAGGAGATTCAGGTATGCAGGAAACATTCTTCTCAAGACTTCCATTGATTTTCTTGTTGTGTGAGCGGTTGCTTCGTCCTGTTGAAACCACGAATTCGAATTTCTAAAGTTCCGTAGCCTCTCCAGATACAGATGGGATGTTACTGTAATTGCTTGATCTCCCTCATCAAAAAAGTAAGGCCCGCCTAAACACCAACATGTGAAACAGCGCACTAATCAGTAACTCACTTACTGTGTAGATGTCGTTCAGGAAGCTGCTTAGGATTGGTTTCCGTCCAATAGCGAAAATTCTGCTTACTGACGCAGAGGGTTTCGTCACTTGTGAGGAGATCATAATTTCTTGGAAGATGTGATGCAGTTTTCCCAGTCGCATACATCGAATTCCTGAACCATTAATTTGTATGAATGGAACTTAAGAACAGTGTGTAATATTCTCCGGACAGTTGGATCAGGCAATCCCAAAGCAGAAGAATGTTTAATGGCTGAACGTCTAAGAGAAAGCAAAACAGACTGTCTCACACGTGGATATTTTATGGAGTTGGAACGATCCGAGGTCTTTCAGGTGGTTTTCTGTTTAGCGCCGAGTCTGTGGTCCTGAAATTTTCAGTCCATAACAATATGGATTTTCAGTCTGGAACAGCATGATTTCGGCCTAGGTTAAAGTGAATACGAAAAGCTTTCAAAGCTTCACCATTCTTGATAGACATTCAACACCAAATGCACGGTCCATAGTGGTCCAAATCATGATGGGTAGATGAAAAAAAGGATATTAAAAACATTAAAGAAAAACGGTAAGAGAAAAAAAAAATGGCAAGACAATAGCTACAGGAAGACGGGGGCCACCAGTGAGGACTATCACCATTCGTCCTCGAATGAGGGAGACGGGGGCCACCAGTGAGGACCATCACCATTCGTCCTCGAATGAGGGAGACGGGGGCCACCAGTGAGGACCATCACCGCTCGTCCTCGAATGAGGGAGACGGGGCCACCAGTGAGGACCATCACCGCCCGTCCTCCGATCAACGCGGCGCGAGCGCAGCTCACACGACCTTCTCCACTCTTCCACAAAAGAGGACACGCTAGGGGGCGCTGCGGCCAACGATTAGTGTAACCTTCTACATGCCCCCCCCCTCCTAACGGCTGAGCAAAAGTGGCACCGAGATCGACCGCATGAGCAGTGCCAAACAAAGGTCCCGACGACGAGGGAGTGCCACCTTCCTAGGCCAAGGACAGCCCTGGCGCCGTGGCACTTATCGCTTACTCCTGCCTCAGGCCTCTTCCACTTTCTCTCCCCCTAAATAGAGAGAGGGATATTCTCTCTCTCTCTCTCTCTCTCTCTCTCTCTCTCTCTCTCTCCTCTAAAAGAGATAGATAGAAATAGATAAACAGATAAATAGAAAAAAAGAAAACAACAAGACAAGGGCGGAGAAGAGAATATCTTGGTTTGAGTCCCATCCTAAGAGAGGCCCATGAGCCCCGCACTCCCCCTTTCTAAGCAAAACTCTCGGCCCCCACTTTCCCATCCACTAATAAAATAGGGCCCCCGCCCCCTCACCATTATAGAGGGTGACCTCCAAAAAACGGGCCCCAAATTTCGGTAGGCTTCCTTTCTGAATTCGAAAAAACATTAAGAAATGAAGCCTATCGAATGTTGGGGGCCGGCCTGCATGAGCCTGTTTTGTGGGTCGCCCTGTATAAACCTGTTTTGAGGTGAGCCCTGTATAAGCTTGTTTTGGGGAGCCCTGTATAAGCCTGTTTTGGGGTGAGCCCTGTATAAGCTTGTTTTGGGGTGAGCCCTGTATAAGCTTGTTTTGGGGTGAGCCCTGTATAAGCTTGTTTTGGGGTGAGCCCTGTATAAGCCTGTTCTATGGGGTCACATTGTATAAGCGTGTATAGGGGGCGCTCTGTATAAGCTTTTTATTTTGGTGGTTACTGTATAAGGATATCGGGGAGGGGGAACCTGTAAAAGTCTGTTTGGGGGTTCACCCAATATAAGCCTGGTTTTTTTTGGTTTTTTTGGGGGGGTCCACCCTGTATAAGCCTATTTGGGGAGGGGCGCTGTGTATAAGCCTGTTTTTTGCGGGGGGTCACCCTGTATAAGCCTATTGGGGGAGGGGGTACCCTGTATGTCGGGGTGGTCACCCTGTATAAGCCTGTTTGGGGGGTTCCCCCTGCATAAGCCTCCACCCCCTTTTGTCTCTCTTAGGTCGTCTTTTACACACCTCTTTTAAATCTCCCACAATCTTTTTCCACGCCTGAATAGACCCAACTAAGGGGGAAAGAGGCTGTTAATCTTCCTTTAAAAAAACACACACAAACTCGGATGGTGAAGTTAAGTGAAGCGAAGTTGGATGGAGGAGACCGACGACTCCTGGCCTCGATGGAAGACAGGTTCTTCTCGTTGAGTTGGTTTGGTTTGGTCTCGCCTCAAGGAACCATCGATGACGGGGCAGGGGGGCGCTCCTTATTTTTTTTCTTTTACTAAAGCGAAGACCGACGGGGGCATTCCCTCCCCCGAACGAGCGGAAAACAACTGGAGGAATTGGGCGAAGTGAAAGGTGTAGTGTTAAAAGAGACTCGCCAAACCTGCCACAAGGAAAAGAAAAATATTCTCGAAGACTTACCCATTCACTCTACCCCCCCCCCCTAACTCTTCCACAGGTTCCCCCCCCCAATTCTCTCCTAGAGATGCCCTCGTTAGTTTTCGCTTTCTAGTTTAATGTGAATTCAGACACACCGATGAAAACGCCACTCATCGTGTGTGTGTGTGTGTGTGTGTGTGCGCACATATCGAATAAATCCACCCCCTCTACGCATCTCCCCACCGCGACCCCCACATCAACTTCTCCCCACTTCCCCCTATCTCCCTCCCCTGCCCCCACACCCCGAAGCAAGGTCATGGGATCCTCGACGTGTTGGCGCCTCTTCGCAGCGGCACGGACGGGTGCCAAACCGGTGCCAAGTCGCTCTTTCTCTTTCTGTGGGTCGATCAGTACACACAAGGGGGGGGGGGCAATCCCTAAGCAGGGGAACACGTCGGGGGGCAAATAAATGTTACGAGCCCACTGGGGAGCGCCTCTCCTCATCGTAATATTGAGTCCCAGGGGGTCTTTTTAGGAACATATTCCTAGAGGCTTCAAATGGACCCTCCACCCCCTCTCCCTTTAAAGGGGAGGCTCTGAGGACAGGAAGGGACGCGAGCGAGTATACACGGCTCCTTGCGGGGATGACGGGAGGGGTGTCCTAACCCCTAACCACCATTGCCTCCACCCCCTTAAACACAAGGCCGAGATCACGGACGGAACATCCCGTCTTATCCGCGATCCAATTTCATTTCGCAATCCCCCCCCCCCTCTTTCCGCCCCTGCCTGGGTGGTCTTAATTTAACCAGTTGACAAGGAAGGAGCCACTTATACTCCACAAATACATGCACGTACAGACATACATGCACGCGTGTAAACGCACACTGATGTGGACTCTGTGCGCTAGCGTTTGCACACCTGTTCGGCCTGGGCCGGAAACGCAGGAATTTGGAGCGAAAAGGCCTCGCGCGCACAGGGTATCCATGACGTCACCAACCCCACATTCTTGTTGTTCCCCCCTCTCCTTCTTTTCCACCATGCCTGCATATACTGGACTGCAAGTGGAAGAGGACGGTTAAACCTCTGCGATAAAAACACAAGAACGCGCCTTTTTATCTTGCCTGTTGCTCACAATCAAGTGTCCCTGAACATATAGGCCTAGAACAGATAGTTTCACTATTATTATTATTACCCGTTACCCACCGATCAAAGGGGAGGCATTACTCGTGCTCAACGGAGGGTTGCCATGAGAACGGCCAGACGCGAGGGATTTCATGGACCCGTAGGGTCGAATCAACGGGTAAACAATTGTCGTTGACATTTGTGGAAGAGAGATGTTTGCCACCAATTCGCACAGTACAACACATTTCGCAGTGGGATACGAACCACGGGTGCCGGCAGAAGATGACAGCCACGGCAAATCCTAATTAATGAGCGTTGGTGACTAAGAGGCAAGAAAGAAACACGAATGGGAAGGGAATAGGTGAATGGAATAAACGGATGATAAAAATGAGTGAAGAGGGAATGGACAAAAAATACATGAATGGAACGAATAAATGAATGAAAAAAAGAGAGAAGCAAACTAGAGGAGAAAAGCACCATCAAATCGGTCGATGGTGAAAGTGCAGCACCAGAATTCGGATCGAGGCTTCGTCTCAAACCTACCGACATCACCACCGCGGGAGCTGATGGGGGGGGGGGCATGGCGCCAAGCCTTCCCCCTACTTATTGATGGCGGGGGAGGGGGAGTAGAATGAAGTGAGAGCATTCGGCGATGTCCCGCATGTAATTATGGCGCCACGCCATATGGGTATCCCGAACTTCCCCCAAGAGGTTCTTCTGTGCACGCACATAGACACAGAGGAACGCACACACAGCCCAAAGAGGGCGAGACATGGCAGGTATGCAGGAAATGCATCGAATTGCTACGTGATATATATATATATATATATATATATATATATATATATATATATATATATATATATATATATATATATATATATATATATATATATATATATATGTAATTAGGTAAAAGGCCATGTTGTATGCAGGTACTATTGAAGTCCACAGCTGTGGCAGCGTTATTACTTTTAACTTGTATTTTCTTAATATTTCTTGCAAGTTTTTTAACCTGGTCTTCGAGGCGAGAAAAAACATCCGCGAATGACATTCTTTATTCCTAGACGTCTTTCGACCATGTTAGGTCATCTTCCCTAAAAGCTATTCTATTCAGAGAATTTTTTGGTTCTCTGCTTAGCAAAGTGTACTAAAGGGATACTTTTAACTGTGATCAAAGCGGTGCTCGCTGCCTCAGTGTGCCTGGTTCGAATCCCTTCCCTGCACGGATTTTTTCGAAAAAAGGTAATAAAAATATTACTGCAAGGAAAAATTATTCAGTTTTCTCTTTCAATGTAGTTTATTGCATTCATATATATATATATATATATATATATATATATATATATATATATATATATATATACACGCTACATTTTTATAGTAAAATAGAGTAAGGATATCTAATGGTTGTGGGTATATAATCTTTCAAATCCTAAAAGCAAGAGAGACAAGTCTCTCTTAGGTAAAAAAAAAATCTTATCACTATAACCCATTAAAGTTGCCTTGTTTAACTGATATAGGACATTTAAATGGGGAACAATGCTCATGTAACAATTACTTCTGAGAGCCGATTGAGGAGGAAGAACTTAAACAAGGTCTGCTGACCAAAGTCGCGTGCTCTCACTTATTCTGATTTTTGACCTTACGACTTTCAAAACATTCGATAATTTCCGGACTAACCTTAGGAGGACCTTGGCAATTATATCATTCGGGAGAGAATGTAAAACAGTTATTATGTTATTGCCAAAACAAAAGAAAAGCAAAACGGGGATCGACGGACCGACCGACATAGTGAGATTTAGAGTCGCACGCGACTAAAAATATCCCAATGAAAAGGGAATAAAAGAGAAAAGACAAATGAAAATGAAAATAAATGAAGTTTCCTCCAAACACAGTTACTTATGGGACAGAAGACAGACGAGATTCATGACAAACAGCAGAAGAAAAAGGAGGTTGTTGGTTAGGAAAAAGATATACGCAAATAGAAGTAATTGATGGGAGAAGCTGCCAGAATTGAGAGGAGAAATACCATTAATAACCAAGGAATCGTAAAATCCAAGAAACTCGAGATAAGTGTTACGGTTAGTATATGGCAAAAATTGAAAAACGACACTGCTCCAAGCGCCCTGGTGGCCTAGCATCGTCCTCGCCAGGGAATGTATATTCAGAAACATCTTTCTAATCCTCCCCCAAACGAGTTACATACGTCCTTGGGCGCTTGAACCGAACCAACAAGGGATTTGAAAATGCCTAAAGAGCGGTTATAAGAATTTTAAAATTGAGGGAAAATAAAGGTTTTACAATTTATAGTGTGAACGAACGAGGGAAAAATGTTTCTTCGAAACACCCCCCTCGTTCTTAAGCTAATAACTATGCGAGCAGAATCTCGCTGCCAGGAGCCGCACCCTATCGTTCTTCTCAAGATTACAACAGCCAGGGCAATTAAATTCATAAGCCAGGGAGCATCCCGCTCCAAGAGCGATACTGTTTTTATAATTAATTTACCTAAACGGTGTTTGTCATTAAAACTTTTTTTTTTAGAATGAGTATGAAAGTAAAACTTTTTGAAAATATTGTGAACACCTTTGGTGTTCCTATATAGAGTGTCTTTGGAAACAGTGGGGACTTATTTTCGGTGCTAGATATTATTCAGGAATTTCCTCGTTTCCTCAACAAGGGCTACAAGGAAACAGTCATTTTAAAAAAATGTACATAGAGAGAAAACAGATTTATTAAGGGGAAATTGGCATTGAGCAATGTAGTAGGTACGAAAAATGAATGTTTTGATTGAACAAATTTTATGAAAAGCCACAAAAGCTAAACAGTTCAAACCTTGACCCGTAAAAGAAGGTTTATGAAAAACTATGGTTTCAAAACCTTTAGAAGAGAAATTTGGATGTGTAGGAGCGTATCAGAATCAAAACCGGAGTTTTGGATGCCCCATCTTTAAAAGATCAAAGAAAAATAAAACAAATATAGAAAGGAAAAATGTATTGAATCAAATTTGAAAAAAAATGGAACAAATAAATTCCAAAGAAATGCAAAAGATTTGAATAGGATTTAAATAATATTCTTAATGTGATTACATAAGCTCTGATATGGGTTTAGCGAAAACCTGTCCTGCGACATAAATTTGAACAAATATCAGCACGGGGTGCGGTGCCTTACTTTTGAAGATGAGGAAGCAATTCAAGTTTTAAAAAAAATAAATATGTTAATTTAAGTAAATATGTTGTTTATTAAAATTAATTATAAAATTGCAAGCTACTCACTTTATTTAAATGTTAAGTTTTTCCAACTTTATTTAAATGTTAAAAAAGCTTAGGTTAGTATGCACAACCAGCTAGCCAAGATGTTCTATAATATTGGCCTACATTGTATTTGCGAGTGCAACACTGTTTTGGATGACAGATCTAGTGTTCGCGTAGGCCTACCTGTTTTATTGATAGTTTCTCTTTCATTATAAGTCATCGCACTCAACTTCCTTTTTAATAATTTTTCAATAATGCAATCGCAATTTCTCCCAACTTCATTTGCATCCATTTTGTTTAAAAGGTGGTTATCAATTAAAAAAATGAATAAACAATACGCCACACTATCTAAGCACTGACTCGCAGCTACTAACTGATCTCAAAGATACGATGGGTGACTCCGGTAGGGCTGCAAAAATCCAGGAAATATTAATAAAATGCTTAAGGTACAAGAGCGTAACCATACACAGTTTAGGCTATGTAGCTGCTTTTATTCTCAGAACCAGGATTTAAATATAACCTAAAAATTTGTTTAAGTTTCAGAGAATAATAAGTGCTGCATCAATGTGTCTTAGATATTTTGTTGCTTTTTCCTAGATTCTGGCAACTCTGCCGAGTAGCCAGACTGCAGAGCTAAATTTGATTCCTTTTCCATCTACAAATAGGTTCTTTTTTTCTTAATTCTAACAAGACGTTGAAATATCTAGATAAAAATCATAAAACTCTAATGACTGCATATTAATGCAAAGAAAAGCATATCATCTTTTAAACTATTCATTCCAAAGCACTAAAAAGCAGAACTATTATTGAAATTAAGAGAAAATTAAGAGTAGAAATCTCGATGAAGAGGATGCATTTCTTCAATTGCAGTCGGGCTCATCTGGGTCTAACGCCAATTCGATTGAAAGTGAACGGTATGCAAGTATAGGCAAGCATAAATGTGAGAATAAAATTGATTATGCTGTCATATTAAGTATTGGGGTGTAATTTCTTTCTCTTTTCTTCTTAAATAGGAGAAGCATTGCTTCCATTGACTGCACGACACTGACAAATATGTATGTAAAATGTAAATGATGTCGTTTACAACCTCTCATCATTTATTTTTTTGTTTTTGTTTGTTCCAATATGATTATAACGGCCCTATGCTTAAATACCAAATGTGTCACTTCACAATTGTGTTACCGGTGCACACCACATGTGGCTTACACAAATTTTTCGTATGCTTAAAGCTGAGAATTGTGTCGCTTGACACTTCCACAATTGTGTAGTCCACAATTGTGACATGCGGCGAAGTTGGTAGTACTGTTCGTGATTTGTTTACATTTTTGTTCAGTTCCACGTGATCCTTCAGCGTTGTCAGAAGTCATGGAAATGGAGAAAAAGGTGCTAAGTTCATGTGACGCCTCAAGAAGAGAGCAGGAGTTGCTGGTTGAATTATATGCAGCCAGGAAAGACATCCTGGAGGATAAAAAGACTGAGTTTTCCATGAAAGGAAAAATAAAAAAGGCAGAGGCTTGGCGGTCCATTGAAAAGCAATACAATCTTGCTGCACTTGGACCACATAAGAATATTGTCCAACTGAAGAGGATGTGGCAACACATGAAAGGTGAGGTAAATCGCTCGATTGACAGAGTCCTTATTCAGTCCGAAACTCATGATGAACTCTTGACCAGGCAGTTCAAACAAGTTCATACGATCCACAATTATTCTTCGTGGAGGCCTCCTCATCAAGAACTCCAGGTCACGAAGCTCTCGGATCGCGCGAAGTTCAGGAAACATATTAACATATTGCTGTAATAAAAATTATATGTACTATGGAGCAACAAACTGCAAAGTTTTTATAGCATATATATATATATATATATATGCGAAATGAAAACTCACAAAGTATCAGGTGAGGGTAGCAAATTTAGTTCTGACTTTTGTCTTTAGTTTTATATACAATCTTTAGTTATGTGGAACCATTTTGTTTTTTTGTTTTTTTAATTATGTCACTGTTCTGTTATGTACAATGTATTTTCCCCACTCTTCCACTCCTCTTTCTTATAATCTCCCTCGTTAGGCTATCTCCATTTCTTTTAATCAGTTTGACCTTACTACCTGCTTCTTGTAATTCTTAATGTGTTTTTTTACCTTCCCCCTTTCCTCTTCCTCATTGGTGATTTCTTGTTTTTGAGGCGGTCTTTTATACTTTTCTTTCGTATATATACCTCTAATATAATATTATTTCTTGTAGTTATTCTTGATAAGGAACTTAATAAAGTTCGAACGTACTCGGAAAACCATTTCATTTTTTCCTGCGGGACATTGCATTCATATATATATATACATAGATATGAAGAAACTCACAAAGTGGCACGTGAGAAAAGCAATAATGAACTATATTTGCAAATATAGTTCGAAAGTGCTTGGATTCATCTTTTCATTTTCCTGCGGTTAATTTCATATATATATATATATATATATATATATATATATTATATATATATATATATATATATATATATATATATATATATATATGCACTCATTTACAAGACATTAGCTGCTCGGAGCTGCCAAATATGATTTTAACTGCATATTTTGTTATTGTCCCCAAACTTAACAAAACATATCCTAACCTAATTAAACTTTTAACCTAAGTTTTTAACAAAAATAAACGAATGAATCGGTAAAACTATATAAGTAAACAGTTATGTACCTATTAACCTAATAAGAAAAGAATGTGAGATGTTTGTCATCTACTGACCGTGCTGGAACTTGTTAGTGTTGTCTTGTATTTTGAGAGTATATTCGCGATGTTTAACGGATATTTGGGCTATCATTTTTTACCCATAACAGCATTATTTTTTTTAGTTTGAACCATCCACACACTAACTGAGTCATATACCATTGGAATCAGAATCTGTAATGCAACGTGCAACGCAATTATAAAATATGTAACGCAAAGTGAACAGGGTCGGAGTGATTCACTTTGCTCTCCACATTTCTCTATATTTGTTCCAATAATGTGAACAGCTACGCGGCGAAATTGTGTAGCGCGTCACAAATGTGCAATCCACTTTTCGTTTAAGCATACTGTTTTGGAGTGGAATGCACTTTGTGCTCTACACATTTGTCTAAGCATACGGCCGTAAGTTTTGCGTCTGAACACCTGTACTTGTATTTTCATCAACACAGTTCAATGAATGATTTATTGTCTGTGTGAATCCCTTTTTATTCCTGATTATACATACTATGCTGGCAACAGTATCTTTTCTATAATTGGAAGGAGTGTAGCTAAGCTGTTTTCAACTATTTACATGCATCCACACTTACGGTAAACATCATACATAAATGCCTAGAACGTCAACGTTGAAATTTTGGCTTATGTGTAAAGCATGATTCGTCTACCTGCACACTACTTCCTGTCCCCACTAATATGAGTGGCTTTCAAAATATTTTTCACGTGCCGCTCTCATACTAAAGCAATCAACCATTGTAGATTTTGAAATGCCAACTTGCTGCTAATTCAGAAACTTCACTCCATAAATAAAACTTCTGAATCCATTTCAGAGAAAGCTTTGAAATGGACAAAAAAAAACCCAGTTCTAATTGATCTTCTAACTTGATACCTTGAAGAATTCTTATTGTTACACTTCCATGTAAATAAAACAATGTCTTGAATGACTGTCCATTTTATAAACATATCACAAGCACTGTATTTCATTTCATTCTTAATTAATTTCATGCTTTTACGCCACCTAATGATCTCCAAATTATCATTATTAAGCAATGGTAAAATCGATGCTTGAAATCCTGTTATTGTCATTATAGTAATCGAAGCGAACTAAGTTTAAGCAAGTTATAATCGACTATAAAACCTCTCGAAACTAATTGGCACCTAACGTATTGACAATTCAATGATAAGCACCCGAATGAAGAACGACTATGAGACCTAAAGTCGTTCATTTCAAGAATAGGACCATGACCTACCTAAGTTAAGAATAAGCATCCCCTTTATGGACAATTTAAGATGAGGCACCTGAAGGCTGAGGGCCTGGGTACAGGGGCTTAAGCATGCCCCCTCAAATACCCCTTCCACGCACTCCTATCATACACAACATCCATTCCCTCCTATATCTGCTCTTTCTCTGTCAAACACTCCTTCACGTGATCCACTTTACCTTTTACGCAGTCTTCTACCCATTCTCACACCCTGACACTCATTCTCGTCACATATCCACCGAGTCTTCTTACACACATACCACTTCAAAACACTTTCAACCACAACCTCATTAACCATAAACATCTCTTACACAGTCGTTCCTTAATCTAACTTTCGCACACAAAACACCCCTCTCATGATATCCATTTAGACTACTCTGATCCATGTTCTTTCCTTCTTCCATACCATATGCGTCTCACTCCCAAACATCAACGCTGGTTACAGCATACTCTCACGCAGTTTCATGTCGCATTCCACACTTACACCCTTAACATTCACTAATGCTCTAATCGACTCAGACTTGTTCAAGGGCGACATCACGGACTCGGATAACACACCACACACACTCTCAACAACACAAATACCTTCACCCTTTGCTGCATTCATTATTAGCCTCTCACACACCCTGTCAAAAACATCGACCAACATTTCTCTCTCAACCACACCAACACCAGGTCATCAGCATATACCAACATAGAACCAACCCCCTCAACATTCCGCCTCATTCCCACACATAATTCTTTCTTTCACTATTCCATGTCATAATAAAAGGGTGACATCACACACTCTCGTCTTCCCCCAAAATATGTCAAACCATTACATCCAGTCATCTTTTACCCTAACGCATGGTTTCGTCACTCGATCTACACACACACCCTACCTGCTCTAAACATCCCCCTTTTCATCCCCTCTCACTCTCGCACGTATCCTTCTGATACGCCCAATCAGAATTTTTTCATACACTTTACCTGGAACACTCAAGAGTCTTATCCCCCTGTACTTCTTGCATTCACCTTTCTCCCTTTCACTCTCATGCAACGGTACTATTAGTGCATGCACTCTTCCAGTCCTCTCGCCCTCTTCCACTTCAAAATGCCTCACAAAACAGCCAACAGATCCACTCCATATCACAATCACCACTAAATTTGAGCGACTCTATCATCTACTCTAGCTGCCTTCACACCATTAACAACTTCTTGCATCTTTCTCTCTGCCATACCCCAAATACACTACCCAATTTACACCCACGAAGTCAATCATATTTACATTTGCATATCATCTTCCACACTCACATTATACAACTCAAAGTATTATCGCCATCTACTTGTGACTTCCTCATTGTTCACAAGTACCTTGCCATTCATTTCTTTGATGGTCACACACCTATTGTTCTCCTCCTCCTTCACCTTTCTCACTTCCTGTTCCCATCGGGATCCTCATTCATCCTTTGCCCCCCTCCTCCATTTTGCTTTCCTACTCTGTTAAATCACTCGTTTCACTTCATATATGTATTCATTCGCATTTCCCTGACATTCTCATCTGCACTATTAAGCATTTACATGTACGCTTCCACTTTGCTTTCCATAGACACCTTTCATATCGTCATTCCTCATTCAGTATTTTGCTTCCTCTTTCCAGTTTCAGCACACCCACACACACAACCCTTGCAGCTACAACCACAGACCCCTAAATTCTCAATTTCATGCACCAATCATCTCATCTCTACCAGTGCAAGTTCGATACGTTATAACTACGCATAATTTCACCTGTGGAAATTCAACTTCACCCACACAATTATCGAGCTCACAGAGCCGTAAACAATAACAGTAGCATCTCACCATCTTCATCAATAGCACGAGCACGTCCTCTCTACTTCTACTACGCCTTCTATTGGCTCCATCCTACACAAACCTGTCATTCTTATTCCAAAAGAATAAAGTACCTGCAACCTCCCTCTTTTGAGCATTCACTACCTCTACCCTCTCTCCCTCATCGCATCGGCCCACTCGAATCACACCTCGAAGCGGATTAACCGAGCGGAGTGTTCAAGACCCGCGGCCATTACCAACCGCATTAATCCGTTGAGAGAACAATTGCAGGGACTGGTTTCTCAAGACAGTGGCTCTACACACCTGAAAACTTCATATGGGATTTTCCATACCCACACACAACATACGAGGGGTTATTAAAACACGAATGTTACAAGCAAATGGGATACCCATTAAAAATTCTAATTATACAAATAATTTGCTTCATTTGGAATGACATGGCAGCACTTTAAGTTTGAACACCGCAGTGACACCATGGATTCCATCAAAGTTGATCAAGGTCAAACAAACGTCAAATTTCTGGTCAAGGTTGGTTGGCTGGTGTGGAGGGGGTGTGAGATTATTGATGCATTAAAGTTTATGGACACAGTGCCACTCGATCGCGGATGGAAGACAGGAGGTTGAAGACGACATTCGTAGTGGCAGAACGTCAACATTTGTAATGGAAGAAAACATTAATCGTATGCAGGCATAAATTGAACAGGATCATCGATTAACAGTGGGAATTAGAGCAGGCATATCGGAAGGCTGAGTATATTCTAGCTTGACTGATCTACTGAAGCTCAGTAAGCTTTCTGCCTGATGGGTGACAAAATTGTTTCACGAAGATCAGCTGGTGAAGATAGATACCCTTTCACTGCAATTTTGAACAAATGGGATGAAGATCCAGAGGATTTTTTGCAAAGAACCGTCGCCAGAGATGAGACTTGGATTTACCAATATGATCCGGAAAACAGAGAGGTCTTAACTAAACAATGGTTACCAAGAGGTAGAAGAGGACCCATCGAAGCAAAGTTTGAACAATCAGGAGGAAATGTCACTGTTTGGGGGGATGCCGAAGGTGTGATACTTGTTGACTTTCTCGAGGGGGGAGAACCATCAATTACGGAAGTGTTTTGAGGAAATTTCACAAGGGTGCAGCGGAGAAGCGTCCCGGAAAAACATCACAGAACGGCCCTCTTCCATCAAGATGACGCCCACGTTCATTCCCCTTCTTTGACAATCAACTTTGCGAGAATTTCGTTGGGAGTTGATCTCTCTCTCTCTCTCTCTCTCTCTCTCTCTCTCTCTCTCTCTCTCTCTCTCTCTCTCTCTCTCTCTCTCTCTCTCTCTCTCTCTCTCTCTCTCTCTCTCTTTGCCCCCACACACAAACAAGCAAACGCAGTCCTGAGTCCTGACCTAGCCCTATCAGACTTTGTTACCACAGCTTCTGTTGATGATGCTAAAAAAGCTGTTTTATATAAATGGTTTTAATGGATGGTATTATCGCTTGCAAAAGTGCTTTGACCTCAATGTAGCTTATGATAAAAAAAAATAATACTTCTTCTTTTCCCCATTTTTTTCCCGAAGCTTTGAAGACCCTCCTCGTACAGTCTGTGCAACCTGAAAAATAATTGAAACCCAGCCAGAGGCGGGGGGGGGGGGCGAGGGGGCTATTAACTCTTCAATTCAATTTTGTGTTTCGCAATATTCCTGCCAAGACGCCTCTTTCACTCCCACTAGACAGGTGGGGGGGGGACCCCCTCGCACATAAAATGCCCGCTACGACGCCAAGACCGGGACGGAGGTGTATGAGTAAGGGGGTTTCGGCTAGCCCCCCATTACCCGACTCCTCCAGACAACCTCTGGACGTGGCGTCGAGGGCGTTTGGAAGGGGAGCTACAAAAGACTGAACCTTTAATAAGCGTCACTGGGTTTGCGGGTGGGTGCGCCTTTGCCGCGCTTTGATATGGAAAAACGTTCGCTCTGGTGTGTGTGTGTGTGTGTGCGTATGTATGTGTGTGTGGTGTTGTGGGTGATGGTGGCGCAGTCGCCTTGCCTCGGCACCTCGTCACCCTCTTCTGGCTCCAGTCCACTCCGGGATTCGACTCACCACTGGACTCTTCCAGACACAGACACGCGCGTACACACTGGCATGAGCCTACGCGTGTTGAAGGCTCTGACCTCCTGTGCCAACTCGACCACCAGGCCACTACGACACACCACGACGAGGCCAGATCCCACTCAGCCCCCCCCCCCTCCCCCGCCTCGAAGGCCGACTATGCGACGCCCAGAGCCGCCAATCGCCAAGACCGGGAATGGCGCCGACCACACATCGCGGAAGGGGAGGATTTTTATTGTGAATTTAAACTGAAAAGCAAAAACCAACGTGGGTATCGTCGCTACAACGTTTTCAAGCAGAGGTTGGCCAAGAAAATGCTGATATTAGAGGAAGTGAAAATTAGGGAAACTGCAAAGGTCGAGTAAACTCTTAGACCCGGTTCTGTCCCGCCAAGAGAGGAGGTACCGTCGCGGGGCAAGGAAAGAGGAGACTCCTTAAGGGCACTCGGTACTGGGGAACTCTGCGACTCCCCTGACCTTCCAGGGCCCCCACCTAACCTCTGCAATGGGTCCTGCCGCGGTCTGCGCAACCTAAGACTTCTTACAGCTGAAGGTAACAAACAACCTTCTGTTCTTGGCCCCACCAAGAGTACGAACACGGTAGCCACCGAGCCCAATAAGAACCCTTCTAGAGGTTCTACCTCCCACGGTTCTTTCTCTTCATCGGGGATTTGAATGGTAGCCCTCCCCCCTCCCCTCTCCAGGTCTTGACGGACCTCATCTAAGAGCTGGAGATGCGTCTTAAATGTGGATGAACTCACGTGAACCTCTTCATTCTTTCGCCTCGATCTCCCCTTCTCCTCTCCGGACGTAGAGCCCGATTTGGTGGACATCCACGGTAGATATCAATTTCCCATTCCAAATTTCTTTCGCCCCGGGGCCGCTGCCGCAATTCTTTTTCTAAATTAAAAGCGAAAGAGCAACGAGGCCGTTGGTAATGAGGGATCTGTAAGGAAGCGAGCGAAGGTAGCCGAAGCGAAAATAGTTGAAGATATATAGCGGCAGATATCTTCCTGTTGAGATTGGGCCAAACACGGTGCACAACTGCGACGACTGGGGCCGGAAGGGTACCGTTCCTCCAGGTTTCAGTTGTAGCTGCGAAATTATCCCTACTAACATCACCGACCATTCTCTAGTTCCCTGATCAGCGTAGTGTCCCTCATTCGATAAAATGACTGACCTCTCTCTCAGTCGAAGAGTCTAGCTCGGCGGATGAGGCCGTTGAGTTCTTCTCTCGACCCTCATCGCCGTGAGCCTGACTACCGCTCATCGAACCTCCGACCGTTCTACACGTCGTTTACTTCCTTGGTGGTCGGCTGAGTGTGAAACGGCCCTCAAGGAAAAGGGATATGCCAGTAAAAACCTAAAATGATTTTACCCTGTGTGAATTTCGTTGGACGAGGGACATATTCCGTTAGTGGTCAAAACAAGCTGACCGTTCATCTTGGCGGCATGATCCCTCTTCCAGAGGTGTGGAAGCGAATCAAAAGGATCCGGGAAAAGTTCAATGATGACCCTCTCTCCGCTCTCAGGGAAGACAGAAGCACCATCTCTGACCCCGTGTCCGTATGGCTGAATCCTTTGCGATCAGGACCGCTGCCTCGCCAGCATTCAAACCACGTATCCCGGTCGCTGAAGTCCATTTTCAAAGGCAGAGAACCATTCAACGAACCATTTCTTTCAGAATTCCACCCTCGTTTCGTGCGCGGATACTGCCCATACATAGTCCGAACAATATCCAGTACAAAAGGTTTCGACAATTGAATGAGCGAGGCATGTCCAAGAAAGGGAAAGATCTCGAAGATCGATCTCGTTCAGGCAGACCTCAAGTTGTCAACCGTTTAGCTGTGAGAACGTCCTTAGAAGGTGCTCCGAAGCTCACAATGACTGCGCTCCCGAGGAGTATCTTGGAGGCCACGGTGTCCAGGGTCGTCAAGAGCTTGAAGTGTGTGAAAAGGCCTCTGCTCACCGACCGTATTCGGGAACGTCTGGAGCGCTGTGGTTGCCTAATGAACCAGGACGTCTTCAAGGTCCGCTACGTGTCCACGACCAAGCACTTCGCCTCCGTGATGATGCCCGGTGCTGTGGCTTCGAATGGCGAGATGATGCCGGCGGTGTGGTTCGCGGCCGATTACAGGGATATCTTAGTCCTGCCCTGGGTGAGAAGGTCACGAAGAAGGCGGACTACCCATTTTAGTAGGACGGTGTCACGGCCCACACGCCCATGACCGTGCAAGAGTGGTTGGGGTCGAAGGAACTTTGGCCGCCGCAGTCGCTCGACCTCAATCTCCTCGACTCCGAGGACAAGGCCTGCAATGTCCGCCACAGCAACGTCGACGAGCTAAGTCCTCCGTCAACCGCGTGTGGGGAAGGACTTCGTCCGCAACGTGTGCGCGCCTTTAGATCTCGCCTGGAGCGCAAGCTTGCCGAGGGCGGCCACATTGCTTAATATTACAATTGAAACACATCTTAAAATAATAAAAAACGCGTCCAACTGCATCATACCTATCATTGTATCCTTCGCTAAGAGCGTCGTAACGAGTGTAACAGGACTTTTGCACTACTCGGTAGATTATATTAACAGAAAATCTACAAAAAAAAGATGCACAACCAGAGAAATCGAACAAAAAAAAAACAACTAAACAAAAAACAGCCCCCGAATAAAAAAAAAGAAGGAAAAATGCCTGCTCCGACGTCGAAGGGGGATCGACTCCCTCCGGCGCCGTAGCGTGCACCCGAAATAAAGAGAATCACATAAAATAGAGGAGTCCAATCTCCTTAAAAAAGTCAAATTTAGTCCACAGTCAGGAGTGGGCGAACAGTCCCGAGTACAAGGGACAAGGGTAGGGGGGGGGGGGGGTGCACCCGCACAGGTGCGAGAGATCGATCGCATTAACAAAAAGTCCCCGGGCCTAAAAACTTGAGGACTTCGGTTCTTTAGCAAGAGCCGGAGCTTAACAGTCACGTTGAAGGAGCGTGTGTCCACCAGAAGACGTCGGTCCGTCATTCGAGCGGATAACCAGAAAGCCTTTAAAGCCAGCGGGCTCGAAGACGCCACGCAACTTCAAATGAGAGGTCCTAAAATGTGAAGCATCTCCCCCTCCGCCGCCTAGGACCCGTTACCAGGGTCCGCCCTCATCTCGGACGGGGGCGTAGCGTCACGGACCCCGCCTGGGTCTCCCATGAACAGTTGATCTAAAGGGGAGATCAACTTTGGTTGGTGCATCACTTCTACTGACAGATGGGAGCATTCGAAGCGCAGGGGAGCGTGTAACTGACCCAACACCCCCAACCGGAGCCACAGGAGAGGATGTGACCCCCCCACCCCATCCCAGTCTCCGACCAGGGATGAATGGACGAATGCCGGTTGGCGACTCACCTACGAACTCCACCGGTACCGTGGAAATGTCTATAAGGAAAAAAACCCTGGTAGTTTAAATCTAGTATAAGACGCGAATGATACTGGGGTAAGTTTATACCCCCCCCCCCTTGCAGAGCTAAAAGTGGGGAAAGAAGGAAAAGATTGGTGTGGGGGGAGATAAGGGGCGAGATTGATAGCGGCGCGATAAACGGAGATAAACGAGCGGGATCAGTTCTAGGGTCAAGTTTCATCAGCACCCGTGCCGTCAAATATGACGAAGATGGTCTCTTATAAATGAGTAAATGAAAAAAAATTAATAAAGTAAACTAGGAAACTTCACGCGAGGAAAACTTTTCAAATATTTTATTTATTTTTAGAATGTTTAGCGTCATCCTCCCCACCCCTCTTTGTTGGGTCTATCTAGGCGTGGAAAAGATTGAAAAAGATGCAAAAGACGACCCGATGGAGCAAGCTTCTCTCGTTGCCCTTGGGATCGGGAGGGTGTAAATTGTAAGAGGGGGCATCACCCCATGTTAGCCCCCCCCCCCCGTCGGGATTTGAAGCATTTTTAAGATATAAGAAAAATAGAAGGAAAAAAATCATGATATATATACAAGAACGGCGGCATCCCCACTCCTTACAAGAGGAGCTTGCGCTTGGCAGGCAGACCTTCGGTCTTTGGCATAAGGCCTAGCTGGCTCTAGCAACAAGTTTTGGTCTAAAAATGTAAAAGGTTACCAGTACATTTCTCCAAAAAATTTACTCTTGGTCTATTTTTTTTTCAGATTCATAGTTATTTTCTAGGCTTAAAAGCAAGAAAGAACTTTTATCGGAATACTTTTGATATCGGGAAGAAATCAATTCTCAGAGATCTTATTTTATCTAAATTTGCTTTTATATACGAAAGAAAAACAGCCATGCCTTAATTTTAATGCATTTTATGCAAAATGTGTAAAGATAACTTAAATAATGTCTAAGTCTTTCGTAAGATAAGTATGTCGAGGCCTTAAATTATAAGATAGGAATGCATAGGCTTTTTTAAAGTTAGGAATGTGCTGCTTCTTTTAGGGTACAAAAAATGGTGTTCGGGTGTTATATGAACTGCATGAAGGAACCATTTCTGGACATAACTGTTACAGGAGATGGTAAATGGTTCTTTAGTGCAATATTAAGCGAAAAAAATAGAAGCAATGTCTTGATGGCCACCCAAAACCCATTCCTACTCATAGACGCGATCTCCGACAGAAGAAGGCTGTGTTTTACATTTGGTGGGATGTGAAAGGATTTATTCATAAGGAGTCCCTCAATAATAAGCAGGCCTAGTTAGGTGTTCAACAATTGCAACCTTTAAATGAAGCTCTTGAACCAAAACGTCCTTCAGTGGTCAGCCAAAAGGACGGCGTCCTCCTCCTTCATGTAAATGACCCCTCCCCCGGGTTGGTTAGGAAAAACTTTTGGAATCTTTCAACCAATTTTTCCTGGGGAAAACTGGTTAAAACCCTTTAAAGATATTAAATGATATTTCTTTGAAATTTTATAAATTAATCGTATATAGGCACTGTATTACTGTAGATCACAAGGCCCTGTATTACTGTAGATCACAAAGTAAATAAAAAAGAATTACATTTATAATTCATCATGGCATCATTTGGGGTTCTATATTCTAGTCTCACCTGTCCATAGTTAATTACTAAATTTACTATGAATCTAATAAAGATAAGTATAATGAGAATCAGTTTATAAAAATATTACAAATATATTTAGACTTTTAGGGATCATAATACATATAGATGTATTATCATTCAATTTATCACTCAGTAATAATACAGAAAGTTGTAATAAAACAAAATGTTACAAGAAAGTAAAAGCCAGTAATAGTCCGGAGGCACGCTCTCTTGCACATTATTGGCTGACTTGGAAGAGCAAGCGGAATCGACGATCTCGCAAAAATTCAGATATAAACATTGGGAGGCGTCCCCTCGCCCCCATCGTGTGGAGAGTCTCCATGATACCGTATCGCCATGCGGTATCATAGGCCTTCTCCAGATCAAAAAACACCGTGGCGTAGTGCTGTCTACGAAGGAAAGCCTCGCAGACGGCATTTTCCAGTCGGAGCAGAGCATCCGACGTGGAGTGGAACTTACGGAAGCCGCACTGTGCAGAAGACAGATGGCCTCCGCTGTCCAGGAAATAGGCTAATCTAACATTTACCAAATTCTCCATCAACTTGCACACGCAAGAGGTTAGAGAGATTGGGCGGAAACCGGTCGGAGTAGAGTGATCTCTCCCCGGCTTGCGAAAGGCGAGCACAGTAGCGATTCGCCAGGAGTCTGGGAGAAGACCTTCCACCCAGATCCTGTTGAACAAATCTAACAGAAAGGCCATGCCTCGCTCACCCAGGTGTCGAAGCATGGCGTACGGGACATCGTCCGGACCATGGGCGGTGTCCGCGCACGAAGCGAGAGCGGAGCGCAACTCACTCACAGTAAACTTGTCGTTGAAGGGTTCTCCGCCTCTGGAGGTAAAGTCCAGCCGGCGGCCTTCCGCGACATCACGACGTGCATTGAATGCTGGCGGAGCAGCATCACGGCTAGAGAATGCGGAAAAAGCGGTCGCTAAGGATTCCGCCACGGACGCGGGGTCCGAGATTGCAGTCCCATTCTCCTGGAGAACGGGAGGAGGGTCCTGCGAGAACTTGCCCCGAATCCTTTTGACTCGCTTCCACACCTCAGCTAAAGGGGTCTTCCCGTTAAGTGAAGACACGTATGCCCGCCAAGAAGAGCGGCGGGCGTGCTTCGAAATATACCGGAACCTAGCCCTAGCGCGACGAAATTCAGCGACAGTGAAATCGTTCGGGCGGCGCTTATAGCGCATGTAGGCATAACGCTTCTGTTTGAGGGCCGTCTCACACTCGGCCGACCACCATGGGAGTGGTCGGCGTGCAAAACGGCCAGACGTCCTAGGAATAGTAGTCAGGCCCACGGCGATGAGGTTGCCGGAGAAGAACTCAACGGCATCATCTACCGACCTAAACTCCTCGACTGAGATAGAGAATTTAGTCATTTCCTGAAATGCAGGCCACCGCGCCCGCGCCAAGCACCACCGAGGTGGTCTCTCAGGCGGCAGTTGCCCTGAAAATGATATTTGAATGGGAAAGTGATCACTACCATGGAGGTCATCGACCACCCCCCAATCAAAATCAGGCTGTGCATCCGAAGAGCACAAAGATAGGTCAAGGCAAGAAAATGAAGCGGTTCTCGGACAGTGATGCGTAAACTCATCCACGTTTAGGACACCCATCTCAAGCTCTTCGATCAGATCGGCAAGGACTTGTCCCCTGGGATTTATGGAGTAATCTCCCCAGAGAGGATGCCTGCCGTTCAGATCTCCAAGCAAGAGATAGGGCCTCGGCAACCGTGCAACGACGCGGCGGAAGTCCCCCGCGTCGAAGTCAGCTGACGGTGGAATGTACGCAGAAATGATAGTATACCTCCTATCCAGGTGCAGCTGCACAGCCACTGCCTGAAAGGAGGTATCTAAAGAGAAAGGAAGAACGGAGACATCATGCCGGGTGTAAACTGCGCATCCCCCAGCCCGGCCATCCCGAGGTGGTGGGGTCGCAAGACCCTTATACCCCGGGAGGGCAGGGAGGGGGCACGCACCTAGCATGGTCTCCTGCAAAAAAATAGCTAATGGGGAACGGGACGAGACGAGCCTCCGCAGCACCTCCCAGTTGGCCCGGAGTCCACGGCAATTCGATTGAAGGAATATGCCCTCCAGGCCTAGCTCGGAGGAGACGCGGGGGCCCTCCTCGAATTGAAGACCCTCACGGGAATGGCCGTACGCTTCCCGGGGGCAGAACCCCGGGCGCTGTTGGCCGGACAAAGCGCTGTCGCCTTCGAGGACTTATTGGGGGAGGTTGGGCTCGCCATGCGAGTCTTTTCCTCCCTCCGCCTCGAAACCTTAGGCGGGCGTTGCGGCTTCGGAGGCGGGGGGCCCTCTTTTCGAGGAACCACCGTCTCCGAGCCACTCGCTCCACCTCGGGACGTGGGCGAAGGAGCCGAAGCTCCTTTGTTGCTGTCCTCCTTTCGGGGGACAGCTTTAGGAACCCCGGAAGATGGCCTAGCGACCATCTTCAGGGGTGTTGCCTCCTGTGAGTCTAACGACTCGGTGGAGGCGCGTGGCCGTTTCGCCTTACGGGTGGGGGGAGCTCTCTCCGGCCCAAAGGAGCAGGAAGAGGGTGTCCCGCAGGGAAGTGTCCTCAGTGTCACACTCTTTGCCCTGAGCATCAACGGCATCACCTCGGTGCTGCCGGAAGATGTTCTCGCTACGCTCTACGTGGACGACCTTTCGATCTCTTTTGGCGCGGCCCAGATGCCAACTCTGGAGCGCCGACTCAAACAGGCATTGAACCGCGTCTCTCGCTATGCCGAAGCGCACAGGTTTCGGTTTTCTTTGGCCAAGACTAAGGTGGTGCACTTCTACCGCCACCCACGGCTTCACCCCGACCCAGATTTGTTTCTTAATGTGGTGCGCCTGGATCTGGTTGAGTCGCACCGTTTCCTTGGTCTTGTATTCGACCGACGCCTCACCTGGGAGGCTCACATTCGCAGCCTTAGGGTCTCTTGTACCCGCGCCATGGACATTCTCCGTTCCGTGACGTTCAGCGATTGGGGCGCTGATAGGGCTACCGCCTTACTTTTTTATCGATCCTTTGTTCGCTCGAAGCTCGACTACGGATGCGAGTTTTATGCATCCGCAGCCGAGCGTTTATTGCGGAAGGTGGATTCGATCCACCACACCGGCCTTCGCCTTGCGACCGGTGCCTTCCGCACTTCCCCCATTGAGAGCCTGTTGGTCGATGCTGGGGAGATGCCACTCGCTCTGCGCCGCGTGCAGTGCATCACTCGCCTGTACGCGCGAGCCCGGCGCCTCCCTCAGTCGCCAACAGCTCTCACTGCATCCGCAGCTGATCTCGATGGTGCCTATGCCGCCGAGAGACGCCAGTCATACCCTAAGCCCTTTGGGTTTAGGGCCAGGAAACTCCTTCGAGAGGTAGATATAGCTCTCGGGCCGGTGGCGCCCCTGGTTCTGCCCAGGACGCCACCCTGGAGGGTACCACATTTGGCTATTTGTCGCCACGCCTCTGCTCCCAAAGCTTGTACTGCGCCGGGAGTATTGCGTTCGACCTTTTTGGAGCACACATCGTGTCACGCTGGTACCGTGCCAGTGTATACGGATGGCTCCAAGTCCCAAGAGGGGGTCGGCTTCCACGCCGTATCCCCTCTGTTTGAAGTCAGCGGGGCTCTACCAGGCGCTGCGTCTGTCTTCACGGCCGAGCTGGTGGCAATACACCACTCGGTACGGGAGATTACGCGACGTGCCCGGTTCGGAGACCGGATTGTGATTTATAGCGACTCACAAAGCGCCCTGAGTGCTCTCGGGGCATTGGAATCTCCGCATCCCCTGGTTCGCGAAATCCGTGACGCCACGGTTTTGGCGAGCCGGGCAGATGTCGAGATTATCTTCTGCTGGGTTCCTGGACATGTAGGAATTGCGGGGAATGAGCGCGCCGATGAGGGCGCCAAAGAGTCCGCGAGGACTCTGCGACCGGACCAGCGTTTCGCTCTTCCTCACACTGACTACATGGCAGGAATACGGGCAGCTCTTCGGACTGCTTGGCAAAGAAGATGGGAGACGGTCGAGGGGAACTTAAAGTTGCGTGCCATTGCGCCGCGACTGTTCCCATGGACCTATCCCCCAATGCCGCGGCGGCTTCAGGTTGCTTTCTGTCGTCTTCGAATCGGACACACTCGTGTGACGCATCGTTACTTGGTGGAGCGCTCGCATGTGCCCTATTGCAACGACTGCGTCGTCCCCCAGACTGTTCGGCATATTCTTGTCGAATGTCCCAGTCTGGGTGATCTTCGCGCACGATACCTGTCTCGGTACCGGGATGGGCGGGGTCGCTACCGCCTGTCCCTTGTACTCGGGACGAGTGCGTGCACCATGACTGGTGGACTTATTGACTTTTGGGGGGAGGCCGGCCTTCTCCCCTTTATTTAAGGTTCCTTTTTTTTGTTATTGTTTTGTTTTAGGTTGCACTCTCCTGCACCGGGGTGAGGGGGACCTCCCCCCGCTGCCGGAGATTGCTTCGATTGTTAAGTTTTTCCAATTTATATTGATTGTTAAGTTTTCATATTTTAACTTTAAAGTAGCCTAATTCTAGGCTGTCGTGTTTTTCGGCGACTTATGCCCAAGTGGGTAGTTGCCAGATGGGCTATATAAAAAAAAAAAAAAAAAATGGAAGAGCAAGCAGATATGCAAGCTACAGCAGCCCAGGGTCTTCTTCCTACATGTTGTAAACATGTCAGAATATGTACCTACAATGTTATGAGTGTAATTGCGTTGTGTGAGAACTTATGAGTTGTGACTGTTGTCACTTCTAGCGAGCTGCTTAGCTGCCATTGTGTCAGTGTTCTCAACTTCTAAAGGATTTCATTGTGAGTTGCAAGTGCTGATCAAAACTTTACTCATTAAGTTGTTCATTTAGAAATAAATTTTTTTAGTTACTCATGGTGACATGTTTAGTTCTATTGAACAATTAATTAATGACAAACTTCTCATTTCAGATCCATTGCAATCTTTCATCATTAAGTGTTCAATACAGGTGTGTGTATGCTTAAGTTTCTACCTGATGCCAAAATTTACTGACTTGAAAAAGTACTCTAGACCACTGGAAGGTAGACCAAAAAATGCACTCTGGGCTACATATAACTGAGATATGATCCACAAAAGTGAGATGTCAAAAATGTATTTCAATTCTACCCAAGAGGATTGACAGAGTGAAGATACATACATGACAAGTGTTCTAAGGAAGACAATGACAAGTCAGAACAAGATGCTGAAATGCTAGATTTGCTTCCTAGTAATAAGGAAGAGACAGCTGTGGCTACCACATTAGCACAACCTTCAACTTCTAAGTCTTCTCTATCAAGTTTTGCAATTGAGCCACAAGATACAACTCAGACTAATCAAGGTGCTGCTGGACCCAGAGAACATGATGAACTTCCTGTTGTGGTAGACACGATTTCAGTGAGTGACGCTGACTTCATGCCTTCTGCATTAGACGTTAACTAATGTCTCATCTGCACTGGACACATCAATCACATCATGGCCTATTTTTTCAACACCAATATAGAGTGTAGAATGTCCCCAAACCTCTTCAGCCACCTCAAAACCAAAGCTCATCAAGAAAAAAGCTGCAAGAAATAAAAATTGGGGAAATTTTGTTAAAAAAATAACTAGTGAAGATAAACTGAAAGCAATCAAAACCAAGTGGGCACAATTCTTTTATAAGGCGAGTTGTTCATTAATACCATTGTTTATTAGACATAATTTTTTAATTAATTCACAAAATTGCTATATTATTATCAATGGTTAATTAATTATTGCCACATTATTATGTCCTGCCTAAACTGAGCAGAGCTGCAATAGTGTCAAATAGTATGCCAATTACGAGTTACGATTACTCGGTTTCAAAGATCCCATTTTGGGTGTTGCTTTGCTTTGTGACTGTTAGGTTGTGGAATAGTTTGCCTGATAATGTAGTACAGTGTGCATTAGTGAATGGGTTCAAGAGTTTGAGTGAATATTTATCTTTTAGGTTCTATTTGATTCTTCTTACACTGACTTTTCATCGATTTTTGCTTGCAGTTACTATTTAGCGATTTACTGCACTTCTCTCGCGCTGTTCTGGTGGTGGGATCGGCGTTGTAGAACAATAATAAGAAACTCCAAAATTGGTGATGAGTTAAAGTATACTTACTAAATAATAATACTGTTAATATGTAATATTTTCAGAATCGGATTCCTTTCCGAATTGCTGATGATGAGACATTCCATGATGCTCAAGAAACAAGAACGGGCCTTAAGCACAAAATTGTCTTAATGAGGAAACAACTAGTAGGCCCATTGCTTGATGAAGCACGTGATAAGAGTAATCAAGGAAATGAAAAATATGCTTAAGGATAAAATGTGTGTGATTTCCCAAGATGGCTGGTCTAACGTCCACAATGAGCCAATTCTAGCAACTACAATTTACTGTGAGAGAAAATCATATCCCTTCGATTCAGTGTGCACGGGAAGTGAATCCAAGACGGCTAAATACTGCTTTGAATTACCTAAGAAAGCCATTATGGACGCAGAAACAAACTATGGAGCAGTAATAGTTGGATTTATATCAGACAACGAAGCAAAAATGAAACTAGTAGGACAACTAGCTTTATTTAAAAAAATTATTGTTGGTTAAGTTCTACTATCATATGGTTGCTATGGAATAACAATTTTCAAACATCTGAGGAAGCAGATATATGTGTGGAACATCCGATACATGCCTACATCAACAAATTATATACACATAAGGTGGCCATTTTTTGGTTGGATTGTTTTCTTTGAAAATTTCAGTTCATTCTTAAATGGAGGTCAGGTCTATAGTATATGGCTGCAGTGCACACTATTTGAACTTGGTGGAAAGTAGTGCTACACCAGCCCCAGTTCTAGCTGCAATCGAGTACAAAGATACTTCCGTGAGCACCACCAAGCTGCAGGCTGGTTGAAGGAGAAAGGAGGAGTGCTGACTCAGCTGCAAAACACTACAAAGGAGTAGAAATAGCACATTTCTGGACTTTGGATTGTACACATGATTATTTTTTATAAATTTAGGGCAATGAGAATTTAGTGTTAGATATGACTATGATTATAAGTAACTAATATATGCAAGTATAAAGGTACAGGTTAAGCTATATAATATGTACACTGTTTTACTAATTCATTTCAGGTGTACTTCTCCGAGCCTGCCTGGAAACGTTCATCAGAAATCCCCCCAAATATGTGGAGATCAGAGATGAAAAGGCCAAAATGATGGCTGCTAACCAAGACTGTTGACAACAGGCTGCGGCTAATAGAGGCAAAACACATGTTGCAGCGAGACAATATCTAAGGCCATCAATTCCTTTTAAGTAAATTTCCTAATTACAATTAGCTAATGTTTAAAATATTAGCAAATAAAATATAAAAGCTGAACCCTGATCAAATTATCTTTTACAAATAAAGGCTTTACCAATTTAAATATGATATTATTACTATAGTGATTTATATTTATTTATATATATATATATATATATATATATATATATATATATATATATATATATATATATATATATATATATATATCACAGTTGTGCACTGTTGTTATATATCATCTCTAAAAAAATTGTTGGTAAAACTAATAACATACAAAAACTTCAATCTTCTTAGATCTGCATAACCACATTAGAAACGCTTCATTACAAAAGCTCATTAAACTTATTCGGGAGGAGCGACACATTGGTAAAATGTTACTAGTCACGAAGAAATCACGTTTGGAATCTCTAGTGACCATATTTCATCTCAAAACAGCGTAGTTTTTGTGCAAAAATTCCCATTTTTCCAACACATTGTGTGGTGACCACCTGAATAGGCCCCCTATTGCAAGCTGCAACATCAATTAATAGGGCTTGTTCCCTTTTTGGCCCCACAGGATGACCACAACACTTTATCGGAATGCACTGCAATTTGGTTGAACTTGATAGCAGATGACAACATCAAGGAAGACATCATGAGTGAGATCAAAAAGAGATTTGATTAAGTTGCTACACCTCAACACTTACTTAGCTATTTAATTGACCATCGAAGGAATGATGAAGAGGAAGAAATTAAGAGGCTTCCATTGTCGCCAGAACAGGTAGAAACGGCATGAAACTTCGTCTTTAACCATAGTGAGGTGTGAGGGAATGCCCTCGAAGGACCACCGTGAGGGGAAACCCCCTTGGAAATACCCCCTTATTCTTTCAAGACCACGTGCGCCAGCGTGAGAATTTTAGAAAGTTCGAGAAAGAATCGGTTCCTCGCTTAATAACCACACAGCTGTGTTTCTTTTCGGACGCCACACGCCTACCCCCCCTCCCCCCTGCGATAACGCCGTGCGCAGCCACATTAACCCTACCCCCATATCGCGAGGTAGGTTTCATCATCTGGAACGACGCGTTATCATGAAATGTGTTTGCTTAGACTGGCGCCAGGAATCCCCTAGGGACCGCAAAGCCCCGAGGCGTTTATCGGATCAGCCACCCGGGTATTTAACAATAAGCTCACCATCTCTAGAGATTGAAAGACCGCCATCCACTCCGTTCGGACTACAGTCTGTTTCTCGTAAACCCCTGTAACCCGTCGTCCTACTTCGTCGAAGAACTGGCCAATTTTGGCCCCTGTTCAGAGGAAAGCTATCGAACCCCCTTCTATCAGGAGAGTTGTGCGGCCCTCTCATCTTCACCACCCCTTTAAAATTCCCGTTCTTTCGAGACTGAGACTCCCTGCCGATCTGAAGAATCGTCTCGAGTTGATATTACGTCTCTGGAGCAGAGAAAATCTCATTCTTCATCACGAAGTAATCCGACCCCATCTTCGAGTCCTCCTCGTCAGGGCTCTCCGAAGTATCTTCTTGAGGACCTGCACCGTTGTCTCCCCCCCCTCATCTAATTACCCAGCGCTTGAAGATAAAGCGATCTTGTATGGTCATCCCCAGATTACCTCGTTAATCTTCACTTAATTCATTTAACTACCATAAGTTATTTGTTCCCCTTTTTGCATATATATATATATATATATATATATATATATATATATATATATATATATATATATATATATATATAAATTATATTTGGGGGTATTGTCTTTATATATCCTTTGAACTGCAACTTGGCAAGGCATTAGTAAAAAAAAACGGGTCAACCGTAAATCGCACTCTGTATTAATCGCCCCGAACTATCTCCAGCGGTCGCCTGTGGTCAGCTGTCTGCCCGCGTTCGTGTACGACTCTGAGCGCCGAGCTAGTCTACACAAGTATACCTCGACATGAGGAAAATTACACTCTGGTGTTGGCAACATATGAAATTGCAGACTCCTCCATATTTCCTTCGACGGCATTTCACAAATTCATTCAAATGCTGTCACCATTAAAATACTGGCAGTATATTGAAAAGAGAGCAGTTATGGCGCCAATGAAAAGGTTTTGCATTTTGATGACGGCTATTTTATCGTGTCCACCCTCCAGCGATGGCTAGGAAAGGCTTTTCAGTTCAGCTGGTCTTATCCACACCAAATTAAGAAATCGACTGAGCAACAAGCGTGTTGCAAAGTTGGTGCAAGTGTATAGATACTTTGGGTGGAAAAACAAAGTTGACAGTGGCACCAATGAGTTGGAAGATGAGATAGATCTTGTAGCAAACATTGATATCACTGATGTCGATGCGGCTTAATTAATGAACTAAAATAACCATGTGCAGTGTGAATGTGCGATGTAGAAATAATTACTAGCTATTAGGCCTTACTTTTGAACATCTTAAAAAGTTAGAATGCATTTTAGTTACAACTTACATCACATACAAATAAAGTGTTTCTGTTTTATTTATCATTTATTAATGTTAATGTTTGCTGTTATTTAGTTATTTCGTAACTTTTTATTCCCTAAATCATTTTTTTCCGGGTTTTCCCAAGGTGTTTCCCAAGAAGAACTAAGGTGGGGAAAAACTCTTCTCCTCCACAGGTGGCACGTTTGCCCCCTCCAATATATTAAGTTTGAGAAATCCTTCCTAATCCTCCCTATTCACCTGGCCTGTTACCATATGATTACCATTAATTTAAGCAATTAGGTTTACTCTGCTATGGCGACGGTGGTAAAGGATATCATAGATTCGATCAGAACCGAATCAATTCTTCAAGCGAGGTTTAGTCAAACGATGGAGAGACAATTCCCAATAAGAAGGAAACTACCCTCCTCAATAAATCCGGGGTTGTGTTTATTAAAAATGATTTTATTTTAATTTCCTTTAAAAAAAAAACAATCATTTTTTGGACACCTAATAGCAAACCCCAATTAGGACATCCCGAAAACTAAAATGAGGAGACTACTTAGGGCGTTGGTAATATACATGTCTTTGTAATTGGTCTTTAAAAGAATGAATCAGCAGTCGTGGCAACCAATCTGCGAGGGGTAAGGGATGGCACCTAACTCGCCAGCATGGTTGCCCAATCTAATCGCCATACACCCTTCGCAGGGTCCCCCTCCCCATTCGGGGCATTGATATAATTCGTTGGGCTCGGAAAAGGGGGCGGGATGAGGGCGAACTTAACAGGATGGGGCCATGGCTCGGAAGACGGTAATAGAGTGGTCATCCATTTAGCCAGGTCGCCCCCCTCTCTAACCGGGGCGCGGGTTTAAACACCGAATTGCCCCTGTCTTATGCCCCCATCAGTTGGGCAGTGACTCTCAAATGGGGGTCCCCCATCCCATAGTGATCATAGCTGGGACGATTAACTTAAATCATAAAGTAAAAAAGTGGTTTACTCAAAGGGACCGGATCTCATGAAGGTGACTCTAAATTGCGTGGCCACGTCAATAACCGAGAAATCAAATATTATTTTATCTCCCTGCCCCTCCCCCTCCCCCAAAAGGTGACTCAAGTCCCCCCACCCCCGCACACACACCTCCCGAGGATGGCTCAAATTTGAACATTTTATCCTGTGTGTTCCTGACGCGAACTTTTAGACTCAACAAAGGATGCCATTACAGTCTGTAGCCTTAAATTCAGAGGTCTCGCTGGCCGAGTGGATACGGCGTTGGCCTCCCAACGTCGCGATACCGGGTTCGATTCCGAATCCCGGCAAAAGTGGACGCAAACGTCAGCGCACGGAGACATCTGGCTACCGAGTGGTGGACGCGCTGTGCTCACCACTGTATTCGGGTGAGTAGATCACCCCACACACTCTCTGTTCCAAGGAATCCTACCGATGGGTATCTATATCCACATACCTCTGACGCGGAACAGGTCCCGCCGACCCGAGGCGGCGACGAAGGTTCAACCTGAACGCTGTTTGATGTCAAAACACAATACTTCCTGGCACCTCTCCCCCAAAGAGGACCCCCCCCCCTCCCTTGGCGTACCAGTCTGGTCGGGATCCACCTGGATAAAGGCAGGGCAGGTTGGCGAACGCTATTACTACATCCTTAAACCCCCCCCCCTCTTATTTATTCTCCTCCCCTTTTCTCCATTGAACAAACCTTCATCCTTTAAGTCATTAAAAAAAAAAACAGCTTCATGAGCTGGCGGTCCTTTGCCGCTCTTTTATTCCATTCTTTGGTCAATGGGTCGTCGGTTCGGGACTGGGCCCTACGAATAAGGAGGGTCTGCCGTGGCATCCTCTCATTTTAATTTTAAAGCGAGAACCATCGAGAGCATCTCCCCCACGAAATGTATAGGAGATATGTAAAGGCAATGAAGATGGGAGTGAAAAAGTGGAGGAGATATGTAAATACAGCATATCCTCTTGCATGCAGAGGGGCCGGGAGGTCCTCCAACCCTCCATAGGGCAAGCAAGGTTGATATAAGACGCGGAAACCCACGAGGGCATCTGCGTCAGGGAGTGAAGATGTGGCCATGGTATACATATTAGCCTCATATCCACCCAGAGGGGGTGGGGCTAGGAAGGCACGCATACCAGATGTCAGCTGCAGCATGGTTGACCTTGCTTCACTTAGCGCCCACTTACAAAGGGCGGGCGACACCTTACCCACTTTCACTACCCTCTTGTACTTGATAATCACACCCCTCCCCCTTGCTAAGGGACCCCTCGATGTGGAAGGCAGGTTTAGGAGAGAGATGTGCGCCCCCCCCCCCCTTTCCCCTAATTATCACAGCGGGATATGGCCTAATTACCCCCTCTTTTACAGACCAATTTTTCAAATTTTGCTGGTGGGGGATGCCCTCGATGGTTACGCCGTTAGTAACGGCCATTTTTCCTTAAGGGTACTCCTAAGCCCCTCCCCCCTCAATCGGCACCTAAAGGGACGCAAACGCGAAGACAAAAAGCGCCCTCAGGGCCCCCTTCAATCCATGAGTCAGCCGGTGGCGGGCTAGACCCCCCGCGGGGGTGGGGGCAAACAAGGCCCCTCGTTGAAACGAGCCCCCCCCCCTTTATCCCCGTTCTCCCAGCCAGAAAATGGCTCGTTTCTTGGGGCTAAAAGGAAGTCGCCGCTTCGGTTTCACGACCAGTTAACGTGATGGAATGCGTTACCCTGGCAACCGTAAGGCCACGCCCACCTCATTTAACCCGACCTTGAGGAGAGGCACAGACTTGCGGGGACATACAGTGGTGGTTATGTCGACAGAAAGGAGCACAAGAGTATGAACTTTAAGCCCCTCCACCCCCTTTGGGAGGAGACAAGGACGAGTGGGGGTTATGGCGAATTCCGGAAGTCGGACCACGAATATAGCGGCACTCTATGGTTCGACACCCTTGAACGCCCAAGCTCTTTGAAAGGGGCATTTTGGGGAGCTTTAAATATCCCCCACCCCTCCTCTCCCCTGTTCAATAATCTCGCTCCCTTTCTTCCCCTTAGTAGCCTCCGTTGGATTACACAGTTCGCCTTTCCTGATTAAACGCCGACTTCGCCTTTGCCTCCGCCGTCTCCAAGGGAACGAGAGCAAGTCGAGGGGAGAATTGTGTGCAGCCATGAGTCCCTAACAACCAGATTACTCCACCGTTGCTATGCCACCAGTCCCTAACAGCCAAATTACTCCTCCGTTGCTATGCCGCCAGTCCCTAACAATCAAATTAATCCTCCGTTGCTATGCACGAGTCCCTAACAACCGAATTACATCTCCGTCGCTATGCCTATCCTTCGTTGGTTCACCTTTTTCGTAATTAGATTACAAATGCCTCCGACCAACGCATCCATAAGCTGGCACTTGTACCAACCCAAACACGCAAAAAGTGGGCGTACGGCGAAGCATAGCCAACCATGCTGCAGCTGACATCTGGTACGCGTGCCGTCCTGCCCCCAACGCCTCCGGGTGGATATGAGGCTAATATATATAGCTGACGATACCCCCCCTCTCGTCAGCGTTGACGATTGGTACCCTTAAGAAAATGCCCCTCCCGCCCCAGCAATAAAATCCCGGGATAAACCCAGGCTAAACTTTGGAGAGACAGGATTAGTGGGCGGATGGGGGAGGGGAGGAAGGAGGGGGAGGAGTGAGGGGAGGGGGGGAGCGTGGAAAAGCATCCGCCTCCCCCCGGGGATTCGTCCCAGACGTTTCGGGGAGAACGAGTGTGAGTGACCTCTGAGCCACGATCGATTCGTACACTCATGGGTGCACACAGATTCGAAAGGATGGGCAACCTTGCGGAACTGGCGGACCACCCAAAGGCATGGGCAACTTTGCGGGGTTCGTGGATCACCCAAAGGGACGGGCAACCTTGCAAGTTTCGCGGACCACTCAAAGACATTTAAATTAAGGTCATCTAAAAATGGCGCCGACGCGACCTTAATTCCTTCCGTGTCTGCACAAACAGATTGATTTGTGAAACCGAAGGAATTTTACAATAGTTTGCGTATTGTTGGCGCTGATGTGTGCCGACATCCCCTTGTGGGGACGAGGTCAAACATGAATAAATTATAGTTAACTTTCTGATTTAAATTACGAAAACGAAGGAGGGAATACCAAAGAGGAGGGATTCGTAAAAGAAAGGTGAAGTTGATCGACACTTTTCTACGCCCCCCCGCATTAAAAATCCCCCTCCCCTTCTAATTAGCCCATCGATAAAGACACTCCAACGACGCCAATGTCAATGCAAAGGCGCCGTTAGGTATGGGCAAACTACTGGGAACATGTCCATAGATACCTCGGAAGATAGGGTATTAACAGAGGGCACTGCAGTATCCTTGATCCATGACACAATGGGACTCGACCGGGCGTCCCGCAAGGGGTCGGGTTTGGACCACCCGTGTTTTATGAATTCCGTTTACAGCTCGGAAGAATCTCGAGATGTCCCGCTCTTGCGACCCAAATAATATATGATAATTACGAACGAGCCCTTGAGAGGGGTAGCTCATGAGATGGGGAGTGAAGGTGCAGCTTTGTCCATCTGCTTTCTGCCAACAAGAACCCAAGCAAACATTCACAACGATCAAACTGGGCAACAACAACAACCAAACAACGCGGATGCCATTAAAAACAACAGCAACGAGATGTATACAGATCTTAGGTGGCTGGCGCCACTGGCGGCACAGTACACCAAACAAACGGAAGCCTCTTCTTTCTTCGGCTAATCAATGAGCCAATTCTTCCCCCTTGAACCCCCACCCCTACTAACATCACCCCGTAACGAGAAACAAAAACAATCCATCTGCCTGAGCAATCTCCGAATGGATAACGGACAATAAGGTGTTTTCCCATTCCCCAATGACGCACTCCTCAACCACGACGTGCAATCCCTTTGTGGGTCGTGTTAAACAAACGGTATGAGGAGGAAAGGAGAGGGAGGGGGGGGGGAGCTACCATTCTCCCATCCGAAGAGAGAGACAGACATACAGACAGATACACAGAGAGAGGGGGAGCAGGGAGAAAGAGACAGAGAGGGGAAGGGGAGTTACAGAGAGAGAGAGAGAGAGAGAGAGAGAGAGAGAGAGAGAGAGAGAGAGAGAGAGAGAGAGAGAGAGAGAGAGAGAGAGAGAGAGAGGGGGGGGGATGGACAGACAGAGGGAAAGAGCCTTGGAGTCGAGTCCAGGCCTAGATCCGAAGAGAGAGAGAGAGAGAGAGAGAGAGAGAGAGAGAGAGAGAGAGAGAGAGAGAGTCTTGTAGCCTAGCCCAGGCCTAGCACGAACTGTGGGGCTTTAGGAAAAAAGAAAACAACGAGTCACGAATAAAAGGAGACATTTTTCCAATCAACTCAACACTCTCCAGGCAGGAATCAAACGAGTAAACTTTAAATAGTCATTGCGGAGGGAGGTTAGAGGCGGGCGGGTGTATTAATCAATTAATTTGAGGCACACGTTCGAAGTTATTGCAAAGCTCCCGTGAAAGTCGAGATCGCTTTTGGACCAAATTCAACCTCTCTAGTCAACATAAAATATCGCCACAAAGATAAAAAACAGGGAAGAGGAGAGAAAATATTATATCCTGGGACGTGTAATAACTCATTTGTATGCCGCATAAACCCACAACCATCTTTGGTCATAACAAGATCCGTAGGGCCGACTCCGTACTGCGTCCATCCCATTTGCTTTTGACGATAAGTTCCAGCCAGAATAGAATGAATATTCCGTTAGTTTCATTAATAATAATAAAAAAAATACGCTTATGGATAATGAGCATATAATTTACCGTAAAAATAGGGAAGATTGACACTTGTACGAGGAGAATGAACAGGAGAAAGAACATTGATAAAAGTGAGAACATTAAAGAGTTTAACCAGAGAGGTCCAGGCAATATGCGAGTGGGGAGACATTACTTAACAGTACGAACTTAAATTAGTCATCCACACATGCGAACAAAGGGCCTTAATAATGGCGTTAAGAAGCATAACACTATAAAGGCGGCGTGGAGTTGCCGAAGCGGTCGGGTGATAGGATAAATAGGTTAACAGGGATCAGCCAATTGGACGCTGCGAAGCTGCAAATGAAAATTGGTCTCAGTGGGGAGCCTGCAATTGCGAACACAGACGGAGGAGGGGGTAATAGGATACCCCCTTGTCAAAGGGTGCCACGAACGAGACATTCTTTTAAACAAACACGCACTCATATAAATATCCCCCATGAGCGCTCACACTTACAGCATCATGGGGCCTTCCAATAATGGCGTCACATTTCGTCTTCGTTTATTAACGGCCGACGGAATAAAGACGTTAAGACACGCCTCGTTCTGCAAACGCCCGCTCCCTACCCCTTAAAACGAGAGGGGGAGGCGGTGCCCCACCTGTAATGCCCATATGAGCAAGATATGCGGGTGTGGCAACTTTGCGCCTTGTTTGGGTCAACGCCACCATGCTACCTTAAAACAGACCATAAATTTATGTACACGTTCGTGTACATAATCATGCCCAAAGTGCGTACACACAAAAGGGTTAAATAAGGTCAAGTGAATGTGCGTAAGATATAAGAGCGCTCTCGCACAAGACTACCCACCACACACACACAGCAGGGAGACACCAAACAAGAATGAAGCGACAGACCAGAAAGGAACCCTGAGAACTATATGAAGTCACATATATATATATATGTACACACGAGCGTGAGCGTAACTTTCAGAAGAGCCAATCCAAGAAGTTCGTATTTTTGAGCGGCTGTGCTTATTGTACGAACTTGTTCCTGGAATATTATAACAAGACCCGGCCGCCGCCCCAGTAGTTGGAGCTAAGCTTGCTATTTGGGTCTTTTGAGTCCCGGTGGTTAGGTTTCCTTTATTTTACCATTAACTGAATACACACACGCACACTGCCTCTCTCTCCTTTCCTCAGAGGGAAGGCCTCTTTCTCCACACTACCCAGGGGATGGCCCCATCTCCAAAATCGAAATCACCTCGAACGGGAGCAGCGGAGGGCGCTCCTGATGAACGAACGCTCATTACGCGGGACGAACGACGTCATTCGAGGCGGGCGGACGATTCGTTCCCTGGCTCTAATTGCCCTGTCCAATTAATTGGATGGTGGAATCATTAACGAGATCCACTGGGATTACCCCCTTCCCCCCCAATACCAAAATTTTCACTTTAATGATTAAATGAATGATTTATTGCCGAGTCAGATGAAGAGATCCTAGGAATAATACTATCATTAATGGTACTATTTATTATATTTGCATGATGGTTATTTTAATATTGTTAAGGGTGAGGTACTGAGGGAAGGACGTACGGGAATGAGGATAATCTATGTGCGATGATGGCTGAAAGATGGGTTCTATATATGTTGGCATATGAGAATGAGCTGATGCTAGTCGGGGTGAGAGATTTGGAAATGTTGATCGAAACCCTTGACTGTGTATGTGTGAGAGGAGTGGTTTACAATGTAGAGTAAACGAATGGTATTTGAGGGGGGGGGTAAGAATGGGGTGGAGTGAGACGAGTCCTTAAGGTCACCCTTGAGCAGTTTTAAGTATGTAGGATTCAATAGAAATGGTAGTGGTAGAGATGAAGCTTGCAACCACACGGTTTGTAATGGTAGCCAAGTCTCTGGGGAGATTGGAGCGCTAGTGAATGGTAAGGGTTGGAGTGGAATATGCAAGGAAGCTACATGAGAATGTGCTGGTAGTTACAGTGGTGTAGGAAAGTGAGACTATGGTATGGAAGGAGACCTCGAGTAAGAACAGTGCAAATGGACAACTTGAGACGAGTAGTTGGTGTGAGAAAGTTAGATAGAGTTAGCAATGAATGGGTAAGGTGTAGTTATGATGTCAAGTAGTGTGGAAGAGCGCGTAAAAGATGAGTTGATCGTGTGCGGTTGAGATAGAAAGGGCTGACCGAGGAACAATGGGTGTAGTGGCCGGGATGGTACACTACATAGCCCCCAATCACTAGGAAGAGCCAATCGGCGTGGACAAAATGATGGGGTTATGTGCTTGGAAGCATTGAATAATTGGCATCACCACTCTTATTAGCATATTTGAATCCAAATATTATTAGTATTATTAGTCATGGATTCAACCGCAATGAGCGAGAGACGAAAATGTGTGGCCGCGATGAAAGCGCGATATAGATGTCCATTGGAGGATGTGGCAAGGCGCAGTGGAGGCATCTTCTGCACGGTCGTAAACAGAGAGCAACGTTGGAAACGACATTCGCGGAATATTTATTTACCGGCCTGGATTAAAACAAAAAGAACACGGAATAACTCGATTAAAACAAAAAGAACACGCAATGACTCGATTAAAACAAAAAGAACACGCAATGACTCGATTAAAACAAAAAGAACACGGAATGACTCGATTAAAACAAAAAGAACACGGAATGACTCGATTAAAACAAAAAGAACACGCAATGACTCGATTAAAACAAAAAGAACACGGAATAACTCGATTAAAACAAAAAGAACACGCAATGACTCGATTAAAACAAAAAGAACACGCAATGACTCGATTAAAACAAAAAGAACACGGAATAACTTGATTAAAACAAAAAGAACACGGAATAACTCGATTTAAACAAAAAGAACACGTAATGACTCGATTAAAAGAAAAGAACACAGAATGACTCGATTAAAAGAAAAGAACACAGAATGACTCGATTAAAACAAAAAGAACATGAAATGACTCGATTAAAACAAAAAGAACACGCAATGACTCGATTAAAACAAAAAGAACACGGAATAACTCGATTAAAACAAAAAGAACACGCAATGACTCGATTAAAACAAAAAGAACACGCAATGACTCGATTAAAACAAAAAGAACACGGAATAACTCGATTTAAACAAAAAGAACACGTAATGACTCGATTAAAAGAAAAGAACACAGAATGACTCGATTAAAACAAAAAGAACATGAAATGACTCGATTAAAACAAAAGAACATGAAATGACTCGATTAAAACAAAAGAACATGAAATGACTCGATTAAAACAAAAGAACATGAAATGACTCGATTAAAACAAAAGAACATGAAATGACTCGATTAAAACAAAAAGAACATGGAATGACTCGATTAAAACAAAAAGAACATGCAATGACTCGATTAAAACAAAAAGAACACGGAATAACTCGATTAAAACAAAAAGAACACGCAATGACTCGATTAAAACAAAAAGAACATGAAATGACTCGATTAAAACAAAAGAACATGAAATGAATCGATTAAAACAAAAGAACATGAAATGACTCGATAAAAAAAAGGAAAACTAAATGACTAGGTTAAAAAAAGAACACAATAACTTGATTAAACAAAAAAGAACACGAAATGATTCGATTAAAACAAAAAGAACACAGAATGACTCCATTAAAACAAAAAGAACATGAAATGACTCGATTAAAACAAAAGAACATGAAATGACTCGATTAAAACAAAAGAACATGAAATGACTCGATTAAAAAAAAGGAAAACTAAATGACTAGGTTAAAAAAAGAACACAATAACTTGATTAAACAAAAAAGAACACGAAATGATTCGATTAAAACAAAAAGAACACAGAATGACTCGATTAAAACAAAAAGAACATGAAATGACTCGATTAAAACAAAAGAACATGAAATGACTCGATTAAAACAAAAGAACATGAAATGACTCGATTAAAAAAAAGGAAAACTAAATGACTAGCTTAAAAAAAGAACACAATAACTTGATTAAACAAAAAAGAACACGAAATGATTCGATTAAAACAAAAAGAACACAGAATGACTCCATTAAAACAAAAAGAACATGAAATGACTCGATTAAAACAAAAGAACATGAAATGACTCGATTAAAACAAAAGAACATGAAATGACTCGATTAAAAAAAAGGAAAACTAAATGACTAGGTTAAAAAAAGAACACAATAACTTGATTAAACAAAAAAGAACACGAAATGATTCGATTAAAACAAAAAGAACACGGAATGACTCGAATAAAAAAGAACACGTGATGACTCGATTAAAACGAAAGGAACACGGAATGACTCAGTTAAAACAAAAAAGAACACGAAATGACTCGATTAAAAAGAACACAAAATGATTCGATGAAAACAAAAAATAACACGAAATAACTCGACTAAAACAAAATGAACACGGAATGAAATAAAAAAAAGGAATACGAAACAACTTGATTAAAACAAAAGGAACACGGAATAACTCAATTAAAACATAAATAACTTGATTAAGACAAAAAGCGCGAAATGAATAAATTTCCAACATAGAAAAAATCTAAAAACGAATTTGCAAAAGCGCTAAAAAAATAATGGGCCCGCAGATGACCCTTGTCACCCTGAATCTCTTTCTCTATCACTGCCCCTAGCCCCCCCCCCCGCTCTCTAACAACCCCCTAATCTCCAAGTCTCGCTCTCCCACTGGGCCCAATTATCACAACTTACTCAGAACTAAGAAATGAAAATCGAGGAAATGTCAAGAAGGAGCGCAACTCTCCTCCCCCCCCCCCCAGTTATTAGCACTTGAATGTAGTATTTTCCGATCCATCCAACTATTTATTTGCCGCTGCTAGCCCTGTCGGTATGACGTCATAAGCCTGGGGGTAAAAGAGAGATTGGTGGCACCGATTGAAGAAATATCCATTTCACACAATGATGATTATTAGCATCAAATTTAAGTAATAGGCTAATTTAACTACAATTTAGAAGGTTAAGTAGGGGTAGTCTGATATTTAAACAAGTTAAGATTTAGTAATTCGAAAGATTAACGAGTAATATTTACGCGATAACGCAAGCACCAGTGTATCACAACCGTCATAAAGATCAGCCATTTTGAACTGAAGCCTAAGGCTAGAAGAATAGGCTTCTTGTTTGGTTCCTTTCGGACGGGAATGACATCCTAAAAAACCTTACAAGAACTTACTAAAACAAATCAAAGCAACCTACAAACCTAATTAATCACACACAAAAAAAAAAATAATCAACCCCCAAACTTCTCCTAACCCAAGAATTATTTTGTTTTGTTCAAATATGGATGCCAATTTATTTTTCTTTACAACAGCATAAGTATAAATTTCCGCAGCATACAGAGTCAAGCTGCTATTTGCGTATTTTTTCAAAATACAATATTTAAAACCAAGCGCCTTTGATGGCGATGGAATCATTAATCTGTACAATTACCGAGATGAGGTATCATCTATTTTCACGTCAATGAAAATCTTGCTTTCGTAAGTGTATGGGAAAAGCCAATGTAAATGCCAAAAAAGTGGAAGCGAACTTTCTTGGCAAACCTCTGCCAAGGCTGAATTTTATAATGGTCGCAAATAAGGGTTTTTTTTTATACTATACACATAAATATTTATACAAACTACCACAACGGCATGAAACGGCCTTACTTCCATGCGAGCGTTTCTCTGGGCGCTTCTCCCCGATCTTTAACCTGGCCTGTGTGCCCTTGGTCTGCGGCGGCGTTCCAAAGAAAGATTTTTTTTTTTTTTAGCATCTGTTTACTGTTGCCAAGAAAAATGTGATGAAATAATTAATCCAAATGTCTTATAAACGATGGCAACGATGGTCGGGTCAAATGGACAGCGACCGGCCAAATCCAATAGCCCGGAAACGGCAGACGTGAGCACTGAAGAATAGGATGGTGGTGTCCACCCGCCAAATAAGGTGGGGGCTCACCTTCCAACACCGTTTGGTGGCTGTTAAGGAGTCTCTCAATGAGAGGATTAGGTTTGCACAATGGCCTTCTTTTGTGCGTACTTGATTCCGTTTAAGATTTTGGGTTGTGTCCATCTCGGAATTGTGTTTCTCGCCATGGACGCCCATCCTAAGTTTCCTCCATTGACCCGTTTCCTGCCGGCTCCATTCTTCTACCCAGATGTGTGCGTAGCGTTTGGGCCGGCTGTGGTGGTTGTTGAATTTACCGTCCCTCTAAATACCACACCTTCTCCCTTTTGCAAGATACATCTTAAAATACACCTTTTTTTTAATTCCGATGAAAATTCTAGGTATTTTACACATGGTTTCGTACAATTTCTTTTCTTTTCGTCTATAATAATAATATCATATTTATCCGGCAAAGGAAAAAGAAAATAATACATTCTGGACGAAATTTCTCTAACGCGGATTGAATCCATTAAAAATATGCCTCTCCCCTACGGTCTGCCAGTGGTTCTAATCTCCTAGGAAAGGAGACAATTGCAATGCGCACACCTACATTTCAACCTCATTTTTAATGACAAATTAAAAGATACTCCTAGCCTTATGTCAGGGTGGGGGTTATCGGGCATGTTTACCAAGTGCACTCTGGCTGAGTGCCCAAAATCTGTTGTGCCAGGAAATCCTGGGGATCGGGATCGCCCCTCAATTAGAAATCTGAAGGAAAATAGTACAAACGTAGCGTTTACAGGGATTCTTCTAAGAATAGGCGCGGCGAATGTTATCTACGCAAGGGCTTCAAACATTAACAACTCTTAACGTCCTCTGCCAGGAAGAAGGGAAGGGATATATGTACTTGTTCAAACAATGGGGCGAGTGAACGAGTATAATGATCTATTCTGGAGAGACGGCAAGACATAAATAGATTGTTTACATCAGACTTAGCACATATGTATCCTACATACATATAACCGTGTTCACCTTTTGTGACGCTAGAGTGCATTGTTTCGAAAATTTTAGACCATTCGAGATTAAGACACCCTACCCCTTGCAAATGTCGACTGTTTCTTGTATGTCTATCCTTATTAAATATTTTGTAGCCAATAGTTCCGTTTTAGAACTTTCCTTCCAGGTGTATAAACGAGAAATTTCGTGTTAGATTTCAGAAATTTGATTTTTTAGGGGTCAAACAGCTCGTTTGACCCCTAAAAAATCAAATTTCTGAAATCTAACACCACTAAAATAACGGTTCCAAGCTTGTAAACCAAAGAATTTACACTGCACTAACAAAAAGACATTTATCACTAACTCTATAATTTAAGAAGGGGATTTTTTTGAGTATTTGAATAATAATTTCATCTTAGTTTGGTTATGACTTATGTTTTTTTTTATCAAAGTTATTTTTAATAATTCTTTTATAATATCAAAAAACAAAATGGTGAAGTACAGAAATAAATATAAGTACCGAAATTTTGTGAATTTTTTAAAACCCAAAGAACTACAAATGGTGAAGTTCAGTTTATTTTTATATATTTTCTTCTATAACTATATTTTAGCAACGTGATATTTTGAAAGGGGGGAAATTGAGTTTAGGAGTTCCTTTTAAAAATTAATCTTAGTAGCGAAGCCATTGACTGGTTTAGGTCTAAAATAACAAACGTCGAATAACTTGTCAATGCCTGTTGGGAAAGCCAAACCGCAAATATGTTTAGGAATAGATTTTATATTACTTTAAAATATGACCTTACAAATACACCACATAATTTAATAACTTAATAATTATCTTTACATTTTAAGCCTTGTCCCTTCTCCCACTACCTATAAAAAACAAGTGGGCCCCTATTGATGACAGTTTCCCCCAAGATATCAAATAACCTTTGACGAAACAGAATAAAAATGCATTACACACTACAAGCAGTATGCTTTTTTCCTCTCAAAATAATCATAATTTTGTAAAATGAAAATAAATAAATATATTTCGTAAAATGGAAATGAAACCTAAAAAAAAAATAAGAGTTAGGGAAACTGATTCTTTACATTGCACTAACAAAAAAACATTTATCACTAACTCTCTAATTTAAGAAGGGGAATTTTTTTATATCTGATCCCCACCCCACCCGCATTTCCCCTCTTTCTTTGACTACCCTCGAGTAGAACTTAGGGTCTTTGTAGGTTCCTAATTCAGCAAGGGGGAGGGGGGGCAGTGTGCCACCGAATCGCACAGACCTACAGTTTAACGTAGCGTGCGACGCGACCACTACGGGTAAGTTTACCTTCCCCATCCAAATACTTATCATACCCAGTGCGGCTTAGCTTCGTTCGGCATGGGAAGCGTCGTATCCATTCGGTGGAGCGACGGCCCACTGGGTGTCAATCGCATTTGACAAATGGCCGCCATATGGGGGAGAATGTGGCCTGAGGTCCCCCCCCCCCCCCCCGCTCAATCGGCAAAGCCTGACTCGCTCTCCCAAAAGAATTTTCAAGTTCGCACCTCGCATGAATAGGGGTAAACCAACGAGGGCATCTCGGCCACACTGGAAGGGAAGGTTCGTAATGCAAGAGAAGGTAAAATTGTGTGGAAGTTATATACCTCCTGTAATCTAAAAAAAAAATATTCCGATGCTCAGGTGGTAAGGGAGGAAAGTTCAAAAGAACAGATTTGAAAATCGTCGCGTGACGTAAAACACAACGTCTGATACACATCTCAATTGGGACGCTCGGCTAAAATGCACATCGTATGTACGGAAATACATATGTGGATGCATGTATGGAAAGGTAAAGGGGCACTTGTGTGTACGTATGAATGACTTGTGTAAAAAGTGGCATATAGAGAGGAATATGTCTGTAAGATATGTTGCTATGTTATGCGAGTTCGTTGAAGATGAGGTGGCGAAAGCTGGTTGTTTAAAAGTAGGTCCACAAATGGGTAATAAAGCATCCGTCATTGGGGGAATGACGTTTTAAGTAGGCTCCTCAGAGACACTTATAGGCGGGAAGAATAGTATTTGCAAGCGCAAAAATGAGATTAGTAGGCCACCATAAATTCGCGGGCTCATTATCATTAAAAGAGGCCTTCATAAAATAGCCTGAACGAGGGGTGGGGGGATCATAAAAAATTATATATTCCTGTAGCGTAATCCGGTGCAAAAGCGTATTGTAACCAGTTTCTTGTCTCTGATACCCCCCCCCCCTCTCCCGTGGCAAGTATGTACGCATTTTAGAGTCCTACTTAAGTGCGTTTAGCATGGTGCAACTCCTGTTGCTTTGGGAAGTTTCTTTGTATAGATGACACTACGTTAAGTCCGCTCTACAGGTGCTATACACATGTAAATGGCTTTTGGTTAGAAGCTGTTTAACGACACCATTCCCTTTGTTGGCAAAGATAGGGTGAAATTTAAAAGGAGGTGCAAAAGACGAGAACGCTTCTCTTGGGGCACTGGGTTGTGGCAGAGGCATTAGTATCCCTTAGTACACATTCCAGGTCTTCGTGGGGTTGTGAATGGATGAGGAAGAATGTCGGACACAATCGAGTCAAACTACCAATCAACTAACATCGGAGTTAATGACAATCGAGTCAAACTACCAATCAAGGAACGTCGGACGGTGTCTGGTTCGATAGCATGAGCTCAAACTTCACCTATCTTTCACTTTCTTAGCGGGAAAATAGTTTATATTATTAGCTATCTATCTCTCTCTCTCTCTCTCTCTCTCTCTCTCTCTCTCTCTCTCTCTCTCTCTCTCTCTCTCTCTCTCTCTAGTTACGCACTCGCCCTATCATATAATATACTTACGATTAAACGTTTCATGGCGCGCGGCCGGCATTCACCGCGTGAATGACCGTTAGTTATGAGCGAACAACGGTGTGGCCGCAGGAACAGATCGATCGTCTTATAGATACGTACACACAAATAGATAACCTTTATTTGTGTGTGGCCTTCATTTTGGAGATTGACAACTTCGGCTATCTACCTCATCACAAAATGGCTGCCTCTTCCCCCTTGGCACAAACATCACTCTTCCGACATGGAACTTTAGAAGAGGCGTTTCAATACCCACATTCCCCTGACACAGAACGGGTGGCCCTTACATGGGCCACTAAATGCTTTCTGCTTGTTTTGTCATAATCCCACGGAGGCGCCAACGATTGTCATTCTGATCATTAGGTGAATTTCTGGTCTAGGAGCTCGTTCATGATTCAAAGGGACAGGCGGCGTAATTAACTAAATAAAGCAGAGGAATTAGATGGAGTGCAGGACATAAGACCGGGGCCTTTTTCTCCTACAACCCCTTGACATGTTCGGAACTGCCCCTACAACCCCTTTGACGTTCGGAATTCCCCCTACAACCCCTTGATATGTTCGGAATTCCCCCTACAACCCCTCTACATGTTCGCAATTCCCCTACAACCCCTTGATATGTTCGGAATTCACCCTACAACCCTTCGACATGTTCGGAATTCCCCCTACAAACCCTCGACATGTTCGGAATTCCCCCTACAACCCGTTGGCATGTTCGGAATTCCCCCTACAACCCGTTGACATGTTCGGAATTCCCCCTACAACCCCTTGACATGTTCGGAATTCCATCTACATCCCCTTTGACATGTTTGGAATTCCCCTGTCGTGGTGTGACATTATATTATATCAATACCATATTATATCTATGGGGAAGGGACTAATAACTTAAAGGCGAACCGACAAAGGGGCGGAACGCCACGAGTTTCGACGCGCGGAGCAACGAGAAGAAGGTGCAAAACGAGGTCAGGTAAAATTTGGGCAATAGCACAGCTCAAGGTTATTTAAAGAGGCATATACAAAAATATCATTTTATTTATTAGGTTGAGGAATAAGTTCTTGCGTTTGTTTTAACATTGTGTTGATTTAAGTTTTGTTGACGTGATTTGTGCACATGTTAAGAAACAATAATAAATAATGAGGAGAGCAAAATTTGCAAAGGTTAGGCTACGTCTCTTAACAGCGTAGACTATTAGGCTTTTGCTTAGGCTACGTTTTAAGTTGAGGAATAAGTCATAGCGGTTTATTTAACAGTTGTGTTAATTTAATTTTTGTTCTGTACCCTCAAAATGGAATGTCAAGTTGAAAGAAAGGCGCATTTTCGACACTTGTTGTTATTCATTTTCAATCGAGACGGGGAACAATGCAAACGCAGCCAAAGCTCGTCACGATATTTGAGCTGTGTACGGAGAAAATGCTTTATCAGAAAGGACAGCTCAATGGTGGTTTTCACGTTTCAAAAACGGTCATTTCAATCTTAATGACGAAGAATGTTCTGGTCGCCCCATTAAGTTGGAAGAAGATCGATTAAACGACCTTCTTCATGAAAATCCTCGTCAATCGACTAGAGAATTGGCTGTAAAATTGGCGTGTGATCAGAAAACTGTAGTGAATCACCTTCATTCGATCGAGAAAGTTAAAAAACTCGGTGCATGGGTTCCGCACGCTTTGAGCGAAAGCAACAAACTTCAACGCTCCACGATTGCCGCAGGTTTGCTTGCTCGTCACAAAGCTGCTCGTGGATATACGGACAGATTTCTTCACTGCATCATCACTGGCGACGAAAAGTGGTGTGTTTATGTCAACATGAACCATTGAAAACAATGGCTTAGCCCCAATAAAAAAAAAAACACTTCCGCAATTAAAGCAAGGACTTCATCCACGAAAGACGATGCTGTGTGTGTAGTGGGATTGTGATGGCATCATTCTTTATGAGCTCCTTGCGAACAACGAGATTGTCAATGCAGAACTCTACGTTCAACAAATGTATCGACTCGCCGAAGCTATTCGTGAAAAGCGACCTCATCTACGTTATGGAGTCCTTCTGCAACACGACAATGCTCGTCCTCACATTGTCAATATGACAAAAAGACGCCATCTAAACGCTTAATTGGGAAATCTTGCCGCATCCTCCATATTCGCCAGACTTGGCTCCATCGGATTTCCATCTGTTCTGATCGCTCTCCAACAATTTGCGCGGCGTTTCGTTCAATACTGATGTGGAATTAAGAACCTGGTTAGACGAATTCTTCGAGTCAAAATTCAGAGATTTTTATTTCAGAGGCATCGAAAAACTAGTTGAACGTTGGGAAGTCGTAAATAACAACGGAGAATACATTATTGATTAAATTGTATATTGTTATCAATTAAAAATAAAGTTTTTCTAAAATTGTTAAAGGTAATGAATAAATTTGATAAAACGGCAAGAACTTATTCCTCAACCCAATACATAAAATAAGAGAATCAATGGCCAAAAATAAATTGGTAAATAAGGGGGGAATTGCAAGTCATGCATCAGACTCTGAAGTTAGAAATTAATAAATTACAGGAGACTATTCCAATGGGGAGGATTAACTCAAATGGGTCGTTGAGGGGGAAAGGGGTTGGCTTACGGAAGATTCCGGGTGAGACGTCAGGGTAAGGTTTCACGGATGTCTTCTGCAGGCAATAAACGTGAGGGCGAGGGCACTCGGAGCTTCTGAGCGGGGAGTTGACGTAATGACGGTTCTCCAAGGGGGGTGGGCGGTAAATCCGGTCCAGGGGAGAATATTTCGGCCATCCGAAGACAAGGAGGGCTTCTGCAGGATTTGATGAGTGGAGTCGGAAAAATCGCTCGGTGGCGATCGTCAAATGGAAATACTTCACTGGCTGGGCTAATTCCCACGACACGAAAAGTTCAGCCGTCACTTTGCTTCGTTGTTAAGAACCTGACTTGGAACTAGGGGAAATTCTTCTTGGATCCTGGTGGGACTCCTCAACTCTATATCTCCCACCTGCAGGACGAGCCCTATATATCCGAGGCTCCCCACGCAGGGGTGGCCAGCGCTACTCTCGAATGGCCTCGAACCTTCACGCTCAGGCGATTCTAACCCGCGAAAAGGTGGTCCGGGGTGGATGCGGTTCGAGGCCACTGCTTGTGGATGGGGGTGAGGGGGCTAACCAAAGCCTAACCAAATTCTAGAATTTGCTTTAACGCATGGACGTCACTTCCGTGCTGGAAAAGAAGTTCCACGTGGAATTCCCCCACATCCCCTTTGACATGTTCTGAATTCCCCCTACAACCCCTCGACATGTTCGGAATAACCCCTACAACCCCTCAAAGTTCGAAATAACCCCTACAACCCCTCGAGGTTCGGAATTCCCTCTACAACCTCTCAATATGTTCGGAATTCCCCCTACAACCCCTTGACATGTTCGGAATTCCCCCTACAACCCCTTTGACATGTTCGGAATTCTCCCTACAACCGCTTGACATGTTAGGGATTCCCCCTACAACCATTCGACATGTTCGGAATTCCCCCTAAAAGCCCTCGTTATGTTTGGAATTCCCCCTACAAGCCCTTGACATGTTCGGAATTCCGCCTACAACCCTTAGGTATGATCGGAATTCCCCCTACAAACCCTCGATATGTTCGGAATTCCCCCTACAACCCTTCAACATGTTTGCAATTCCCCCTACAACCCTTCGACATTTCGGAATTGCTCCTACAACTCCTTGACATGTTCGGAATTTCCCCTACAACCGCTTTAACATGTTCGGAATTCCCCCTACAACCCCTCGACATGTTCGGAATTCCCCCTACAACCAGTTGACATGTTCAGAATTCCCCCTACAACCCGTTGACATGTTCGGAATTCCCCCTACAACCCGTTGACATGTTCGGAATTCCCCCTACAACCAGTTGACATGTTCGGAATTCCCAGTACCACCCCATTTGATATGTTCGGAATTCCCCCTACCACCCAATTGATATGTTCGGAATTCCCCTTACAACACCTTAACATGTTCGGAATTCGCCCTACAAGCACTTGACATGTTCGGAATTCCCCCTATAACCCTTCGACATGTTCGGAATTCCCCCTACAACCCTTTAACATGTTAGAAATTCCCGCTACAACCACTTGACATGTTCGGAATTCCCCCTAAAACCCTTCGGCATGTTCGGATTTCCCCTTACATCACTCAACATGTTCGGAAATCCCCTACAACCGCTTGACATGTACGGAATTCCAACTACAACCCCTTGAAATGTTCGCAATTCCCCCTACAACCCCTTGACATGTTCGAAATTCCCCCTATAGCCCCTTGACGTGTTCGGAATTCCCCCTACAACGCCTCGACATGTTCGGAATTCCCCTTACACCCCCTTGACATGTTCGGAATTCCCCTAAAACCCCTTGACATGTTCGGAATTCAACCCTACGACCACTTGACATGTTCGCAATTCCCCCTACAAACCCTTGAAATGTTCAGAATTCCCCATACAACCATTCGACATGTTCGGAATTCCCCCTACAAGCCCTCGTCATGTTAGGAATTCCCCCTACAAGCCCTTAACATGTTCGGATTTTCGCCTACAACCCTTACGTATGTTCGGAATTCCCCCTACCACCCCATTTGATATGTTCGGAATTACCCTTACAACACATTGACATGTTCGGAATTCGCCCTACAGCTCCTTGACATGTTCGGAATTCCCCCTACAACCCTTCGACATGTTCGGAATCCCCCCCTACAACCCTTTGACATGTTAGAAATTCCCCTACAAACCCTTGACATGTTCGAAATTCCCCCTACAACTCCTTTGACATATTCGGAATTCCCCCTACAACCCTTCGGCATGTTCGGAATTCCCCCTACAACGCTCGACATGTTCGGAATTCACCTACAACCCCTTGACATGTACGGACTTCCCCCTACAACCCCTTGATATGTTCGGAATTCTCCCTACAAGCCCTCGTCATGTTCGGATTTCCCCCTATGACCCCTTGAGATGTTCGCAATTTCGCCTACAACCCTTACGTATGTTCGGAATTCCCCCTACCACCCCATTTGATATGTTCGGAATTACCCTTACAACACATTGACATGTTCGGAATTCGCCCTACAGCTCCTTGACATGTTCGGAATTCCCCCTACAACCCTTCGACATGTTCGGAATCCCCCCCTACAACCCTTCGACATGTTAGAAATTCCCCTACAACCCCTTGACATGTTCGAAATTCCCCCTACAACTCCTTTGACATATTCGGAATTCCCCCTACAACCCTTCGGCATGTTCGGAATTCCCCCCTACAACGCTCGACATGTTCGGAATTCACCTACAACCCCTTGACATGTACGGACTTCCCCCTACAACCCCTTGATATGTTCGGAATTCTCCCTACAAGCCCTCGTCATGTTCGGAATTCCCCCTATGACCCCTTGAGATGTTCGCAATTTCCCCTATAACCCCTTGATATGTTCGCAATTCCTCCTACAACCCCTTGACATGTTCGCAATTCCCCCTAAAACCCCTCGATATGTTCGGAATTCCCCCTACAACCCAACATGTTCGGAATTCCCCCTACAACCCCTCGACATGTTCGGAATTCCCCCTACAACCCGCTGACATGTTCGGAATTCCCCCTACAACCCGTTGACATGTTCGGAATTCCCCCTACAACTGGTTGACATGTTCGGAATTCCCCCCTACCACCCCATTTGATATGTTAGGAATTCCCTTACAACCCCTTGACATGTTCGGCCTTCGCCCTACAACCCCTTCACATGTTCGGAATTCCCCCTACAACCCTTCGACATGTTCGGAATGGGTATGTATGTATCGCCGCGCACATGAACCCAAAAATCCTCAAGGCCTTGGGCACGAAATTCATCCTTGGTAGTCATGCGTGAGTTCCAGACCTCATCTTGCATTCCCTCAAGGACATCAACCACCTGGCACATTAATGGGTTCCTCGCCAACATCATTGAAATGTGCTCAGTGTTGATACCAAGGAAATAAATTTCGAACTCATCCTGCAAAAGTTCCAAATGAAGGAAGATTTCTTCCTTCAGTAGGTCCATGGTGTTGTCCTCACAAAGTATATCACTCAGGTGCTGAAATTTTGTTATGAAAGCATTGATGGCATAAGTGTACACAGTCACGTACCTAATTCATTTGTGGTGGTTTCTTCTTTAATTCATTTAGAGGTTCAAAGATATCAGCAAGATAAGCCAGCCGGGCTTCGAATCCTCTATTGTTGAAGGCAAACATGTCCACCTTGTTTGTAGCCCTCAAAAATGGCTTTAATTCTTCCCGCAGTTCTAAGACCCGAGCAATCCTTTCGACAGCCACCGAACTTGTGTATGAAAGATCAGTGGGTTCGGCATCCACGTCCTTGAAGAGTTTGCGGAAGATACGAGTGTTGGGGGCTTGATTATTTCACGTCTATGATAACAACCAAATCTGCAGGAAGTTTCTTCGGAATTGTTTTGAAGCGAGGGGCTCACTCTCTCTCTGGATCATACAGTGCGTTCCTCTCACACTAGGCTGCTTCTACTTCACCGTGCAAACCCCTTCCAGTTTTTTCCAACTCAGCCCCGTCTCTTCGAAGAAATCTGGTACACCTTTTATCGCATCAGCAGCCTTCGTTATCGTCTCTAAGGGCGGGCAAAAAGAGGAACTCCTGTTCGATCCCTTTGTCGGTAATGTACTGATTGAAAAAAAAAAGAGTAGTTGTCAAGCTCAAGGGAAAATAATGGAGTCATTATTTTTGATACCACATTTTCCTTGAAGTTTTCAGACATTTCTGCAATTATGTACTTAATAATATCGTGAGATAGGGAAATTTGCTTCATCCTCTTTGGTATCACTACCTTCTCTCCTAACACGAGTTGCCAGATAGGCTCTTGAAAAAAAAAAATCCTAACACGAGTCTCACACTCTGGACGGGGTCACAAGGCTTTCACCAATCGCGTGCGCTTTCTTTTCGTTGGACAACTGAAGAACAATGGTATATGAATTCCTCACGATGTTCCCGTTGGTTTGCTGGTAATTGCCAGTTTCGTCCATCTTCATTCTCTCCAAACTGGATAACTTTAGCTCAAAGAAGCTGGGGTTATGTTAAAAATGATGATGAACGTCAGATGCTGCTTCGGTTGAACTGGTTTCATGATACCATTTGAAAAGGTTTCTAAACAGAAACAGATGACACAATGAGGGATATGTACACTGTCCTTGACAAAATAATGGAACTCGTAGTTCAAATCTTGGTATATTTTTTTTCTGCGACATCGAAAAACACAAAACACGTCGATCAATCAGAAAAAAAAATCGGAAGGCATACTTGTAGATACCATGTTATTTTACTATACTTTATTATTTTTTTTAAATGCCTCACCCCCAAAAAGCAACTTTCATGGATTAGAAACTTACAAAATAATCCATACATATTTAGTCATCTTGGTGGGAAAGAGTCGTACCCAACTGACAATCAGCTGATGTCGGTCTGTCATCACGCCCCATATCCTTGTACAATATTGCTAATTACAGTCTTTTTGCCCTCGTGTAATGTTTATCGGTAAATATAGGCCCATTAATACCATTTATCTCGTTATAAGATAATGTAATGCAGGTCCATAACTTGTCAAAATCATGATTTAATCATTCATAATTTCGCCTGGTCAGCGCCAGAGGCTTCATACCTCACTCTCTTTCATAACAATGAATAATTAGCAGTAAATACAATCACATTCTGAATAACACTTAATATGAAAAAAGTCCATTGACACACATCATTCCAGCCTGGCAAAGAAAGCTGGACACAGTGGAGCAAAAGCAGTGTGTGTTGTGCAACCCAACGAATTTCGCCAGATTTAAAACAGAATTATCAAACGGACCACAAAAATTATCGTACATAGTCCCTACTAAAGGCAATCGTAGCATAGATTTTGATTGGTATTTTTATATAGTAACTCGAAGGAAAAGTCAATTGTTACACTATTTTTTTCTGTCCCTTAAATGTTTTTTTTTTATATATACTTCCTTCAATAGATTTGCCCCAGGTTGCGAAATCTTGCGAGTGGCACGAAAGTTGTGAAGAAGTTTTTGAAGTTGAAGGAAGAATGAGACAGATTGAAGGAAGCGAGTGCTTGAAATGGACAAGAGAGCAATTAAGATAGAACGAGGGGGGGAGGGGCTGTCCCTTTTATCTAAAGGAGGAAGACAGGCGGGACGCGCGATTTAAATCAAGAGGATCCAAGATTTAACACCATGAGCGAGGACTCGTTTTAAAGGCGGCCATCATAAATTTAAGCAGGGAACAAGAACGTTAGGTACGAGCTCAATTTGCTGACGTTTAGACCCCCCCATACTGGGGGAATTTTGGTAATGGACGAGTAAGGGATGGGATGGAGGGCGGGAATGGCAGACACTTGTCAGAAATTTGTCGAACCCAACCACCGCATCTTTACTCAAGGAACAAAGCAAAAAAAATGTGATAGGAGAAAAAAATAAACGAATAAAGACCAACGAGTACAATATAAAGCGTCGTCCGTCTCTGGATCTTTATCCACAGCAAGAGGGATTCCCCGAGTCTCCAAGAACTAATTCCTGTCTCACTCAGACATTCAAGGGCACGGAAAAAGATCGATTTATTAAGGCGAAAAGGGGAGGGGGAGTGTGCAGAAGAAGCTGACGTGACTAACGAGGGGAATTTGCAATCAGCCGCCAGGAACAAATTAGCTCAAAGATTACAGACACACAAAAGTACAAGCTACACCTGACATTTCTTTGGGGGGCGTAAAAAGATAGATAAGGAAAATGTAGGGGGGGGGGCAGTATAAAAAGGGAAGAAATGCAGACACGCTAAAAAGCAAAATCCGAAACAGAGCCAAGAAAGAGCGACCACAAATGAATGGACGAAAGCTGGTCGGTGACCAGTCTGCAAAGTAGGCCACCGTCCAAGTAAAGCGAGAAAAAAGGGGCCAAAAGCAGTATATAAGGAATGGCCACGAGGGGAGACTACAAAATATTCAAACACATTATCATACATCTTTCTAAATATGATAAATTGGTCAAATTTCAGAAGTTCTTGCCCTCGAATTTTGTGATAATTCATATATGTGTTTAAAAACGATTGAATTTTAATGTAAAGTTTTTTTCTTGGGCAAAGACTAAAAAAAAGTGACTTGTTTTGTTTTTTGTTAGGCTATTGCAATCGCATCATATTATATCATATATAATTATTAAGGTAATTTCTAAATGACAGGCTTCGCCCCCCCATAGCCCCACTTAATTGGGGGGAGGGCACACCACGCTATTTTTAAATAAACTCGTAGTATTCCTAATTCGAAAGACTATCATTAGATTCGAATTACAAGGAAATAGCTATATGTCGTTAGTCCTATAGTTTTTATACCGTATTGATTGACTTTGTGATTCCAACTCACAATGTGGCTCCCAAGATGGCGGCTAATCTATTTTTCGCCATAACATCATAATTAAAAATTTACCCGCCTGAATAGAGCTATATACTGTATATCTTCGGCAAACACTATTTAGCACCTGCTATTTTTATTTTGTTTTTTTTTAATAGATATATTAATTATAACAAAGCGCCCACAAAATTCGAGGGCAGGCATTTTCCGAAATTTGACCGATAAATTCTAAAAAAAAGATTAAATATATTAATAATGATAATAAATAACAATAATAAAATAATAATGATGCAAATAATGTTCAACTCGACCAGACGTTATCTCCCGTCCATCCTCAATGAAAAGAAAATTCTCATTATATTTAATAAAATGCCAAGTTCGCCGCTTTAAGATCAAGCGTGGCGTTTCGTAGATATTGATAAAAGCCGAGGATAAATTATTTCCTCGTGTTAAATATATAAATCTATGAAGGGTGCCCCCCCCCCCTCACGAATATTAATCTAGTCTGGTATTTTCGGCAACATTTGCCCTAATAGGCAGTCACCAGATGGGCTCTTAAAAAAACAGCAAGTCGCGAATATCAAGTGCAATAGCAACGAGGCCACATCAAGCAGTCGCAGATCTTCCAACAGACATTGAGCTGCCTACCAAGAAAATAGATGATAATATTGTAACGTGTAACAATGAAAATGTCTAGGAATAAAAGCTCAGGAAGTCTCAATCTAGTTTAGACTGCTGAGGGCAATGGGGACAGGAAGGGCGTGCCGATTCCCTAAAGCACGGAGAAATATAGACTTATTGGGGGGGGGGGGTCCATTTGTAAGATGAGGCTAGGCTAAGTAAGGGACCCCAGATTCGAACCCGTAGGCTTGTAAATCGTTCGCCTAGGCCAGTAAGAAAGGGGGGAGGGGGAGGCGCAAGCAGGTGAAAACACAAAGGAATGGGGAGGGGGAGGGGGAGACGTCTTTGTGAAGACAAGAAACTATGCTCGTGTATACGTGCCGGTGTTTGCGCGTGTGACGGCCTATGTGCGCGTGATCCGCTGAATGCACACGTGCTTTTGGGGTGTGACTACGGGATAGAGGCTAAAAGGCAATAACACGACGAGGGCGAGAGGGGAAGGAAAAAGTATACGTGAATGGTACATTTGTGTTATAAGGGACACGATGGGGTTGTATGGAATGCGGCGAATTCGTGATGTCTAGTGCGATTGTGTACGTCATTTGGGAGATCGGAGGAAAAAAGTCACGGTTGTGATGGCTCGAGCTATGGGGAGGATGGGGGGGGGGGAGCTGGTGATCGTGGCACCGCGGCGAGTTTTTTTTTACGACTCGACGGGCGAAAATAGCGATGATGTCATCGGAGGGGATGGGGGAAAAGCTCCAAACTAGTCTAGTGCGACACGATGATGACGACGAGTCTCAGGCGGTAAAACCCTGTCTATAACCTTTCGCTTATCTTAATTTATCCGGAAAATGAAATATTGAATCAAATACATAAAATTGAACGTTTAATCAACATTTCAGGCCACATCGGTGCACATAATCAGTCAATAAGAACATAAGAAAAGGAAGAGTCTGCATAAGGCTTATAGGAGGCAGCTCCTGTTCCCATCACCCACTTCAGTCCATAAATCCATCCAATCTATTCTTAAAACTCACAAGGGAGGAGGAAGCTTCTATCACATGACTAGTGAGTCTATTCCATTCATCTATCAGATGACTAGTGAGCCTATTCCATTCATCTATTACATGATTAGTGAGCCTATTCCATTCATCTATCGCATGATTAGTGAGCCTATTCCATTCATCTATCACATGATTAGTGAGCCTATCCCATTCATCTATCACATGACTAGTGAGCCTATTCCATTCATCTATCGCATGATTAGTGAGCCTATTCCATTCATCTATCACATGATTAGTGAGCCTATCCCATTCATCTATCACATGACTAGTGAGCCTATTCCATTCATCTATCACATGATTAGTGAGTCTATTCCATTCATCTATCAGATGACTAGTGAACCCATTCCATTCATCTATCACATGACGTGAGCCTATTCCATTCATCTATCGCATGATTAGTGAGCCTATTCCATTCATCTATCACATGATTAGTGAGCCTATTCCAGTCATCTATCACATGACTAGTGAGCCTATTACAGTCATCTATCACATGATTAGTTAGCCTATTCCAGTCATCTATCACATGATTAGTGAGCCTATTCACTCATCTATCACATGACTAGTGAGCCTATTCCATTCATTTATCACGACTAGTGAGCCTATTCCATTCATCTATCGCATGACTAGTGAGCCTATTCAATTCATTTATCACATGACTAGTGAACCTATTCCATTCATCTATCACATGATTAGTGAGCCTATTCCATTCATCGATCACATGACTAGTGAGCCTATTCCAGTCATCTATCACATGACGTGAGCCTATTCCATTCATTTATCACATTACTAGTGAGCCTATTCCATTCATCTATCACATTATTAGGTAGCCTATTCCATTCATCTATCACATGATTAGTGAGCCTATTCCATTCATCTATCACATGATTAGTGAGCCTATTCCATCCATCTATCACATGATTAGTGAGCCTATTCCATTCATCTATCACATGATTAGTGAGCCTATTCCATTCATCTATCACATGATTAGTGAGCCTATTCCATTCATCTATCACATGCCTAGTGAGCCTATTCCATTCATCTATCACATGACTAGTGAGTCTATTCCATTCATTTATCACATGACTAGTGAGCCTATTCCATTCATCTATCACATGATTAGTGAGCCTATTCCATTTATCTATCACATGATTAGTGAACCTATTCCATTCATCTATCATATGACTAGTGAGCTTATTCCATTCATTTATCACATGACTAGTGAGCCTATTCCATTCATCTATCACATGATTAGTGAGCCTATTCCATTCATCTATCACATGACTAGTAAGCCTATTCAATTCATCTATCACATGACGTGAGCCTATTCCATTCATCTATCACATGACGTGAGCCTATTCCATTCATCTACTACTGGATTTGTAAACCAATTTCTACCAATCTCTTTCCTAAACCAAAACTTGTCCAGCTTAAACCCATTACTACGTGTCTTATCATGTTAACTAGGAACCTTACTTATCATGTCTCCCCTATTATAACCTTTACCCAATTGAAGACTTCAATCAAGGCCCGTCAAACCCTTCTCCTTTCTAATGTATGAAAACTTAGTCTTTCACACTCCTCAACCCACAAATCATTTTCGTCATCTTTCTTTGCAAAGACTCAACCAAAACCACATCCTTCCTATATATACGAGTAATATGATGACCAAAATTGCACCGAACAGTCAAGATCAGGCCTTAGCACTCATAATTCTTACACACCTCACAATAATTATGTACTGTTTTTTAGGACGAAAGATTCCATCATTTTCCTCAACACTCGGTGTCAAACTCACTGGTGGGTAATTAGACAGGATTTTTTTTAACCCCCTTTTTAAATATAGGTATCCATGCTTTTAGTGCAATGCTAGTCTCTAACGATTTTCTAAATAGGCCTGCTAGAGAGAGATCCATTTAACATCCTTAATTCCCTTCAAAATCCTAGGAAAAACTTCACCAGGACCCGGTGCTTTACTATTTTTTTTTTTTAGATTATCTCCTTTGTAATTAAAATTGTACATATGTAGAAAAAGCGCACATTGGTCACTGTCAAATTCCCCCCCCCCCCTCCCCAACCTGGCATTGTTTATTCGCTAGGCAACAACTGCAAAAATGTTATTATGGACAAACCAGGAAAGAACTAGATATCCGGGTTAAACAACATCAAGCCAATGTACGTAATCACAGTGAACAATCTGCGCTTTTTCTACATATGTACAATATTAACCATAGCATTAACTGGCACAGTGCAAAACCAGTCATAAAATGCAGTAATTATATTTCGAGAAATATATTAGAATGCATCTCCATTAACGCGTTCCCAAATTTCAATCTTAGCCCTGGTTTGGTCACGCTAGACCCCATTATCAGTACATACATAAAATCTCAAATAAAGTTGTTTCAGGATTTTGTACCCCCTAATTAAGGTTCAGAAGTGGGTAGTCTAATCCCCCCCCCCTTCCACTATTTAAGGCAATGTGTATGTCCAGCCTCCTGTTCATTCCTTGAAAAGGTCTTTAAGAATAAAGACGAAAGCGCTCGGAATCGTTTTTCACTTTCCCTTTGTGGGTGTATCTGCGTCTACGGATATAAATAAAGTTGGAACTATGAAATGTCGGTATTGGTGGGGGCGAAAGAGTTAAGAATACTTGTATAGAGACAAGAATATGAGAGAAGCAGCCGACTCCACGCCCGTAGTGATGGAAATTTAGACCTGTCTGACGATAGCAAGAAGAGACCTACCGTAGCAGTAGATGAGTAGAGCGTCAGGGAAGAGTGTGGTATTAATAGCCAATTGGAGGGGGAAGATATGAAGTGACCGACCACAAAGGAAGAGAGGACGCTTAGGACCGAGGCCTGGGGATCATATTACTCCTAAGACAAACCTACACGGTCCTGAAAAGAACGATCGCTCAAAAACTAGCAAATAAAGTAGCTAGAAAACCATGAAATCCAGCACTAACTATTGATAATTAAAAGAGGAGCGGCAAATAGTGTAGTAAGCTTTGTGGATGACAAAGAAACAACTAACGTGGCACTATGGTGAGAGAACGCCTCCTAGACGTTGTAGCTAAATCGAAGAAATGGATCTAGAACATTCTACGGCCATTTTTGCAACGTCGCTGTCCTAACCTAAGCTTATTCCTCGCGTAAGCCTCGAACACCCAATTCGTTGCTGGGGCTATTCCGAAAAAGACCCAATAAACAACCTAATTAATGTATCCTTTTAATTTAATATTTTAACAGGTAAGTATTGTTTTAGGTTCAATGCCATCTTTCACCGTTTGTTGGGTCCAAACGGGTGTCGAGAAAGATACTGGGAGATATCAAAGATATGCAAAAGAAGACCCTAGAGAGAGCCCGTTTCTCTTGCGGGTTTGCAGGTGGCTCCTGGGTATGAGGATATTTCTTTCAAAAATAGCGAAAAGGGGGGAAAAGGGAAACAGGGTCGATAAACCCAGCTATAAACCATTTGATAATAAATAGTACGTACAAACCAACTACTAAATTGGACAATACAGCTAAGTCTATTTAATCTTCTGCTCCAAACTATTTATCCAATTTTCCATCAACCTGTCCTCATTTATTCTCTAATATTTTTGCTACCATGATTGATGCAGTCAATGAGGAAATTTCTCCTAGCGGAGAATGGAGAAGAACCAGACAGCTAAAGATAAGAAACGGATAAAAAAACACTTGGCAAAGGTTAAGGATAAATAAGACCACAATGGAATCCGGCATCAATCCTGAATAATGGGATCACAAGTGTTGTATTATAAACACAAAACAAGTTCGTGCAGAAAGGACATAAGTACAGACTTAATAGCCTTACGGAGTCTCTGACTTAAAATGTTCTATTTGGTCACACCGAGTCCCTCAATTTTCTCAATTTAAAAAAAAGGACATTTGTGGACCTTAATCTGAAATTTTAATGATTAGAAACGACAAAAATACAGAATTGTATCAAATTTATGTTTGGTAAATAAATGCAAGCACTGCATAAAAACTATGCGTATAGGCTCGGCACTGCATATATGGACTTTCTACGACTAAAAATTATGTTTTTCTTGAATATTTATCAGACCAAACTTTGTATACAGTGCGTTTCAGGTTGAACGAGGGCTTAAGGGCTAATGACCGCACCAATGTAGGTAACATGACATTGGACACGCTCAGTAAGAGTTTAGCTTTCATGTCGGTAACAGTATACATGGTTTAGTCTGAGAATTTCAACTTAAATCGAAAAACGGTACACCATACTCGCGTCAGTCTGCGCCGGGAGAAGCGTGAAGGAGATTGCAACTTGGTTTAACTACCCGTAACCTCTACATTCATGTGCAGCAAACTTCCCCCATCTTTGATGGTTCTGGGCATGGTCAGCAACGAGGGACACGTTATGACTCCTCATATATCTGCCCAGGCTCAATGCACACGTTTACAGTGAGGTGCTGGAGGCTGTAGTCAAGCGTTGGGTGGATCAAGCAGCCGCGGGAGGGCCTCAGGTACTTTTCCCAGCACGACTCTGCTCCCGCACACAAGGCAAGTAAGATACAGGCGTGGTTGGTTTAACACGACTCCTGCACCACTGGTTCCTAGACATGGGGCTGTCCAGCTCCCCCGACTGCACCCCCCCCCCCTATATTATTTTGCGTGGGGCGTTGTTGAGAGAGATGTGAAAAAGGTGCTCACAACACTTTAGGATCTCTGAGGGTCGCCATTGTGGAGGTAATGTCATCTATTGGCAAGGATTCCCTAGCCAGGAAATGCAACCAGTTCGGCTCCCGCCTGGAGGAGGTCGTGTCGCCAGATGGTGTCCATTTCGAATGATTTCACAACTCTATTTTTCGTTCTATTTATGTGTAAATTGTGATGAGAATATATTGTTTTCTTTGGTACACAACTTGTTTTCTTTTCCCGTATAGAATTTGTATCGATTTACCAAAAAAAAAACCCCTGTACAATACTATAAACTATGCCAAGAGAGCAAGGTCTTTAGGTCTTTCACTTTGACACACGTCAGATTTTCGATTTTGTATGAAAGTTATGAATACCCCTCCCCCTACATTGGATTACTAATCCAACTTAACCTACAAACAAAATCAGGAAGAGACAATCCAATCTATTAAAAGAAACTATGAAAAATAAATGCACACATGATGACAATAACTGCTGTACGTAACATCAATGTGAACATAATTGCTTGATAGCCTACACAAGCCAAGTTATGCATAATCATCCGACCTATAACTTCATCAACGAGCTCAGTTTACGTTACTAACTTATATACAGGTTATTGTCTCCATTTGTTTGTTGGTGTGTTCAAGTTGATCTATTGTTAATGGTGGGAAAATGTAATGATGCCGAAAGAAGCCATAAGCCCCACAATGCCTATCTATAACCCAATATTATGACTTAAGCCCAACTTAAAACAAATGCCAAACCGGTCAATTTAGGGCTTGTCATATAACCATTTGGTGTTATCACTCATATATTTTAGATAAGTACTTAAAAAACAAAGGTAACGCCAATTTATAAACATCAATAGAGGGCAGCTACAACGAACATGTCGGGTAATCTTAATTTTCTGTAATATTATCAGTAAGTAGCACGAAGTAATTCAATCCAGTGTGTAAGAAAGTCTAACAACGCGGCAGAACGTTATAGAGGTGGAGAAAGCGGGGGAGGGGGGGGGCAAAAAAGGTGTGGTATCTCGAACCATTTAAGAAAATTGTACGCAAAATACAAAGTTATCTTGACCAAAGCATCCCTCGACTCACAGAGTTGGGCTTGGCTTGATAAAGTATTACTTACACTATGGGGTTTATTTGTTTATTCATTTAGTAAAATTTGCATAAAGAATAAATGTCAACAATTCTTTCTAATCATCTTTGTGCACATTGCCCAACACACATGTCAGTGGTGGTTAATTTATAACATATTCCTGAAAGTGGTGTACACCGAACAATTGTTATTAAAAAAAAAATAATTGGAAAAATTCAGAGCAATGAAAATGCTCTTAGTAGTTGGATATCAAAGTGACCGGGAAGGCAGCCCAAGGTTCCTCTTCTTTCCATAACGAAACCGAAAATTGTACTTTTGAGTAGGCGGTTACTATAGCAACGGCTTGTATCGGGAACACTCCTTGCACAACACAAACAAGTGTCGAGGAGACAAACAAACCCGGTCTTATTAAAATCGGATACGAGAAATTGCTCTCCGCTTCCCTCGCTGATTAAGTCAAATAAATGACAATCAACCGTATGACACCAAAAGGTAAAACAATAACGAAAATGATGACAGGATAAAAAAAATAAAAAGACATGCAAGTGTCTTTTTAAACAGCGGGAAACAAGCAAAAAAAATTAAATTCAAATATTTTAACATAGAACTAAAAAAAGAATTAACACCTCCTTCGCTTAAAAAGTTTGGGTAGCTAACCGCAGTCAACAACAATATGGCCGCGAAGTTTATTTCCACGGTTTGGTTGAAGTCGTTATGAAAGACCAATGCTTGGTGTAAATAAAATATGTCCAGAGAAATGATGCAACTGTTAGCAAAAGTTGTCTGCCTCGCAGCACGCAGAGGATAAGAAGAGGAAAAGTGAGTGATCGCTGTTGTAAAAAATCGTCTGTATTTTACACAAGTAACTAATGTTACGAAGTCAATGACGTCATCAAGGAGGCGAGCTCATTATGAAGGGGAGGGAGGATAGACGAGGGAACCAACGAATAAAAGGACTACAGTAATTCAAAATTATTGATAGGACTACAGAGAAAACCACTCGATATGTAAATTCAAACTAAAAAGAATGCAGAGAGAAAAGAATAAAAAAGGAAGAATAGGCTCATATGAAGATATTTGCCCCCCCACCATCATTTTAATATATTAATAAACTACATAAGGATCAAATAATAAAACATTATTCAAATTACTTTTTGCATTGCAAGCAAACATGAGCACAGATTATTAAGAGCTTTCTGAAGAAACGGTCACGCCACATAAATTCTCGAAGATAAGAATTCAACAAGTCCCGTCTGCATCGTCTTGACATTCGCTTTATGTTTATTCTAATACGATTCTATGGCCTGGGTGTGAAAACCAGTTTGCAGATCCACGAAATTGACTGAATAGTTCACTTTCCGGAGCATGAAGACACAATCCTGTGCATGTAGTTTTCCTGGGAGTTTGGGTGCCTTAAAAAAAAAGAGGCCGTTTGACTCGGATGACCTATGATGAGCCCTTGTGGTTTTTGTCATCTGTTATATTATATTGTGGGGGACTTTGGTGATGGTGCTTTTTGTGGGTGGGTTTTGAAGGATGCGGATGACCTTTGATAGGCCCTTGTGGCTTTTGTCATCCGTGAAATTATGTTATGTTATGTTAAGTCCTTTTGAATTATTGATCCCGTTATAGACAGAAGTCTACCAGCATCCCTTTTGTCCACTATTCCCGTGTATCCTATACCTAGCGAGGTGCAGTTATCGATAATTCCAGACGCCGAAATAGAAGGGTGAGGTATCTGCTCTCATGGTGCTCCAGTTTGTGAAGGAGAAAACGCTTCATCGAGATGCACAACTGTTCCCGGACTACCTAGTTGCACTTGGTTAGTCTGAAGATATCTACTACACACTTCCCGGAAAAAAACGGTAGCAATCGATCATGGTCTCAGAACAGCAATTTAACGTCTTGCCCTTGATTCATCATTACGTTAAAACCTGCATGAACCTAAGTCATAAACGTTAATCTAGAATAAAAAAAAAACCGATCTAGTCTTTATAGACACAGTAGATTTATACTTGGCACAATCTTGGGTCTGGTATTTCCTTGCATAGCCTATCATTAGTTTGGCATACCTCGCTCAGTTCACTTCACTTTCACGAAGAATGAAAAATGCAGTTTAGTTAAATGCGACCGAGCCACCACGGAGCCCTCGCTTTCAACGTCCAGATACTCGGTGCGAGTTTAGACACTCGCAGAGGGTAGGGCGCAAATACAGCTCTGACCACCAACGTCAACTAATCAAAAGGCCGCAAGAATCGTCCTCCTTCAATCAATCTTCCGTACCGAAACCTGCCGAGGAGTTTCCTTAACAACATTCTCGTGACGCGAAACGGAACCCCTTCCTTGGACTAGATCGGTACGCGCTGAGGGTGTACCAAAACGGTACTGCCGCTCCATCTGCACCTTCCCTCTCCAAACGAGACCATTAAATACCCATGATGTGAGCTGCTAATTTGATCAAGCGGAGAGCTAAGAGCGAATGACGCATACAGGAAGATAGGATACCATTTAAACAGATAAGGACTTATATAAAATCGCTTTAATTGCAAGAAGAAACCGGGAAGACTGTAAGATTTATTCACCTGGCGAAGGGAAGGACTTTCTGACACCACACGGGGACAGCGACGGGTCAATGACATCACGGACGAATGATTTATTTTGAACACGAATTTCACGCCAAATTCCACGGGGAGAGGCAAGAAGCAAACAAAAAAAAGTGACGGTTCAGGAAAAAAAGGGGGGCGGGAGGGGGAGGGTATTAGAAACTCCAGTATACTCAAAAATACAAATTTAAAATCATGCGAGATCATGCGCGAAAGACTTTCAAGGTGAATAATAATTACTTGCTATTTTTAGTCCCCTTTTCATTTTGTTTTCCAAATTAATGGCGTCAATTTTCCGATAATTAATTATTCCAATCCACATTCATGAATCGCCAATGAAGGGGGAAACCCCCTTTTTGACAAATATTGAAACAACTTCGAAATGAATTTAAATCAAGTGAGAGAATCCTTTTAATTCCAATACTTATCCAATACTTACCATATCCGGTGAAGGATAAAAAATAAGCATTTTTCTATATAAATTATGGAGAAAAGGCGAGTGCCAAGGGATCTGTCGGAGCCGAACTCGAACAAGTGAGAGACGGAATTTAAAGGAGTGCATAGACTGAGGAGTGACGTCAATGTTATGACATTTCTCCCAGGAACCGAGGACTGAAATGAGGTAGACGAGGGCGTGCCCGGGGCCCACAATTAGGTGTGCGTGGGTGAATAGAGTTGAAACTATAAAGTGGTAAGAAATACGTCATCGAGTTTCTTAAGTACAAGTAAAGGAAGAAAAACCCTTGGTTTATCGCACTAAGAGAGGAGATTTCTTCTGTAGTAATAACACACCGTGGGTAGAACGAAGAAAAAAACAATGGCGAGAAACCGGGGCTAAAAAGAGCATACACAAGAGTACACAAGCATTCTGAAACTGGACCCAACCCCCCTTCGCCTGCCTCACGAACACAATCCAAATAGTAGCAGCCTGCACTTCATCTCATTTCGCATGAGAGAGAGAGAGAGAGAGAGAGAGAGAGAGAGAGAACGAACGGTGCTATCTTTTAAATCTTCAAGAAGCTCACATTAAACCAAAAGCACTAAAAAATATGAACGTACATCCCATGTGCGTTTATATCTACGTAACGAGCCTGTAAGGTGATATAATTTATCTCATTGCAACCTTGAATTATTCTGGGATATTATTTATTTAGGCGGCGTATTTACAGCGATACTATAAAATGTTACTATTTTTTTTCATCAAAAACAGTTATCTTCACTCCCGAATAAGCCATGACGGGCGCATGGCTAAATTAATTAATTATTAAATAATAAACGGGAATCTAAATTGGTAACCTGCAGTTTATCAGATGCGACAAGTTGTTTCATCTTTCACATTAATTCTCGCCTTGCTCTAATGAACAGCGCGTCAAGACAATTTGAATAATGACTCCCGCCGAGGGATCTGAGGAAGGGGGCCGGGGGAATAGGTTCGAAAGAATTGGGTCGCCTCCGAGTCCGGCCCTTCTACCACACATTTCAACCAATCTTAACTTTAGCACTTCTATTACGAATTTCTTTTTAAAACCCGGTTGTTATTGTTTTTAAATGATATGCAAGTGAAAAAACCCTTTCCTGTCTCGGTCTTTCTCTCCGATGATTCTGGGAGAGAGGAAGTCGGGCACGTTCACGAAGAAGTGTCAAAAGCACACACGCGCGCGCACAAACCCCTCTCTCCATTAGTTGGTGGGGGGGGGCGTCGATTTGCTAAAGAAAACTAAACAATAAACGACTGAAAATATAGAGAAAAATAAATGACTAAGTGCGTGAAATTGCCCTGAATACTTACATACGAAATTAATCTTTCAAGAGCACTTTATGTACGGGTTTTCACGCTCATATGCGCGTACACCTTAAGCAGATTCCTGTTCTTTCCCCCGCCAGGGGGGGTTGAAATGACTAATTTTGTTTCTTGTTTTTATACAAATTTGTTTCGGGAGGGATGGGCGAGAGGGGCTTCATATTCCCTCCAAGCCTTTTAATGACTACCCAGAAACTTCATTCGTTTTTCACTAGGGAAGGTAAGGTTGGATAGTTTCCTTTTCTCTTCAACAATTCACAAGCGAGTAAAATCAATGCAACCTTCACTATGTGATTTCTTCCCGGCGGGGGTTTCCCGAGCTCATTTGCCCTTTATTCGGCCTCTGTTCACTCACAATAAGATTAAACTACAGATATGATTCTGAAAGGCAGCCCTTACTAGCCTTAAGAAGCGCAATATCATAGACTATTTTTCCAGTTTTTATTCCAAGATGGCGTTCTACATACTAGAATAACAATGCCACATAATGATATCAATAAACCCCAAAACTTTGAGCCATTGAATAAAAATGCAAGATGGAAGTGCAGTTTGTTTGCAACTTTTCTGAGAACTCAAAATATTTTTAGCTTATATTAATCAAATTTAAACAAATACTTGTATATTTGTAATATATTTTCGTGTGCTTCTATGAGTAACCAATCCCATAAGAAATTTTAAAATTGGTACCGGTAATAGGCAGCTTCCGTTTGATCTCACGACATTGCAGTCTGCGCAGTCTCCCAAAAAGGTGCATCTGCGCAGCGCTCAGAATAAGACCGGAGAATAGGAAATGTTGGCAGAATATTGAATTGTGTGCTTGCTCATTGTATGCTCAAAGATGCATTCTCAAATATCAACGAAGAAGAAACTAAAAATTTGTGAGAGAACTATGAGGTTAACAAAAATGAAACACTTCTATATATGCCAAGACTTTAGGCATCACTCAAGACGGTGGGGAAGTGGGGTTAATTAAAATGAAAAACTTCATGTCTATTAACAAGGCTTTAGCCATCACTGTGTCTGGCAGTAACCGATGCTTGATACCAATAAGTAGTACAAAAATGTATTTCTAAAAGAGACGGCTAAATATTTTTGCATTCTGAGTAGGCCAGAGGAGGAGGAACTGGAATAGCACAATGAGAATGATGTAACATTAAAAAAAAATAGGCAACGTAATCAACTGAGAACACATTTCCCAAACAATTTGTTGGAGTCATCAACGAGACATTTTTCAGCCCACAAAAACAAGTTTTTATAGCAGCTATTTTTCGCATACTTTTAAATAATCATTGTAACGGTTAAGACCGCTCAATATGGGGAAAAATAGACTATGAAATTGGAAGGAAGAATATCAAACAAGGAAGACAAGACGCATACTTTTGAACATGAAAAGTAGCGATATCTAACGAGGACACTTATTCAGCGTGAAAACTCTTAGAGAGAAATGTAGAAAAAGAAATAAGCAGAAAAGGGAAAATAAAAAGATGAAAACCGAAACCACTGTCAAAGCAAGCATTTTTAATTGTAGGCTGAGGTAGAATGGTAAACTTACCAATTGTAATTGCTATGAAATGAGGTTACAGTAGCATGGTCCCAACACTTTAGACATGACATCAACCTGCTTAGAGTCGGTGCAAAATAAGTCAACAAAAATAATACCTTCCCCGAAGCACCTTGACTATGTCGATAATTTGAGATGTTATGTAGATATGTTCTCATTCGAAAGAGGTGTGTGAGAGGTATATGATTGGGATAAATTGGATCTTAGCAAGTTCTTTGATTTGGAAGGTAGTAATTGGGGCCATCACTTGAAAATTTTAAAAAAACAGAGGTGTAGGTTGGATGTGGGAAAGTATTTTTCACCAACAGGCAGTCAAATTGTCCCTTCCTTCCTTTATTAGGCAGTCAAATTGTCCCGTCCTTCCTTTATTAGGCAGTCAAATTGTCCCGTCCTTCCTTTATTAGGCAGTCAAATTGTCCCGTCCTTCCTTTATTAGGCAGTCAAATTGTCCCGTCCTTCCTTTAATAGGCAGTCAAATTGTCCCGTCCTTCCTTTAATAGGCAGTCAACTTGTCCCTTTCCTTCTTTAATAGGCAGTCAACTTGTCCATTCCTTCATTCAAAAGGCAGTCAACTTGTCCCTTCCTTCCTTTAATAGACAGTCAACTTGTCCCTTCCTTCCATTAATACGAAATAAAGCTTGTCACTTCCTTCCTTTAATAGGCAGTCAAATTATCCCTTCCTTCCTTTAATAGGCAGTCATCATGTCCCTTCCTTCCTTTAATAGGCAGTCAACTTGATCCTTCCTTCCTTTAATAGACAGTCAACTTGTCCCTTCCTTCCATTAATACGAAATAAAGCTTGTCACTTCCTTCCTTTAATAGGCAGTCAAATTATCCCTTCCTTCCTTTAATAGGCAGTCATCATGTCCCTTCCTTCCTTTAATAGGCAGTCAACTTGATCCTTCCTTTCTTTAATAGTCAGTCAACTTGTCCCTTCCTTCTTTTAATCGGAAATAAATCTTCTCTCGCTCTTTTTTAAAGAAGGATTCAAGTCTGTCCAATAATTCTTTAATAGGTAGTCTGCTTCTCCTTTCCCTTTAAGAGGGGGTTAGCTTGTCCCTTCATTCCATTCGTGGGAAATCAAGATTGTCCTTTAAATGGGAAATCCAACTTATCTCTTCCCTGGATTTCCTAGGCAGTCAAGCTTTACTCTTTCTTCTTCTAATATAATAGGTCTAGCATTCTCCTTCCTTCTTTTACTAGGCAGTCAAGCTTCCATCTTCCTTCTTTTAATAGACAGCCAAGCTTCCCTCTTCCTTCTTTTAATAGATAGTCAAGCTTTCCCCTTCCGTCTTTTAATAGATAGTCAAACTTTCCCCTTCCGTCTTTAAATACACGGTATAGCATTCTCCTTCCTTCTTTTACTAGGCAGTCAAGCTTCCATCTTCCTTCTTTTAATAGACAGCCAAGCTTCCCTCTTCCTTCTTTTAATAGATAGTCAAGCTTTCCCCTTCCGTCTTTTAATAGATAGTCAAACTTTCCCCTTCCGTCTTTAAATACACGGTATAGCATTCTCCTTCCTTCTTTTACTAGGCAGTCAAGCTTCCATCTTCCTTCTTTTAATAGACAGCCAAGCTTTCCTCTTCCTTCTTTTAATAGATAGTCAAGCTTTCCCCTTCCGTCTTTTAATAGATAGTCAAGCTTTCCCCTTCCGTCTTTTAAAAGATAGTCAAACTTTCCCCTTCCGTCTTTAAATACACGGTATAGCATTCTCCTTCCTTCTTTTAATAAGGTCAAGCTTTCACCTACCTTCTTTTAAGAGTCAAGCTTTCTCCGTCCTTCTTTTAATAGTCAAGCTTTCTCCGTCCTTCTTTTATAGTCAAGCTTTCCCCTTCCGCCTCTCAATAGAGTCAAGTTTTCCTCTTCCTTTTAATAAACAGTCGAGCTTTTCCCTTCCTTCTTTTAAGAACTCGAGCTTTTCCTTTCCTTCTTTGAATAGTCAAGCTTTCCCTATTTCTTTAAATACAGTCAAGCTTTCCCCTTCCTTCTTTTAATAGACAAGCTTTCCCGCCTTCCTTATTTTAATAGAAAGTCAAGCTTCCCTCTTCTTTATTTTAATGGAGAGTCAAGCTGCCCTCTTCTTCCTTTTAATAGACAGTCAAGCTTCTCCTTCAAGCTTTTAATACAGTGAATCTTTCCTCTGGCTTATTTTAATAGACAGTCAATCTTTCCCCTTTTAATATATAGTAAATCATTTTCATTTCTTTTTTTAATACAGTCAAGCTTTCCCCTTCCTTCTTTTAATGGAGAGTCAAGTTTCCCCTACCTTCTATTAATAGTCAAGCTTTCCGCCTTGCTTCTTTTAATAGTCAAGTTTCCCCCTTCCGTCTTTTAATAGACAGTCAAGTTTTCACCCTTCCGTTTTTAATAGGCAGTCAAGCTTTCCCCCTTCCTTCTCTTAATAGACAGTCAAGCCTTCCTTTCCTTTTTTTTAATAGACAGTCGAGCTTTCCCCTTCCTTCTTTTAATAAACAGTCAACATTTCTCCCTTCCTTTTTTTAATATTCAAACTTTGCACTTCCATCTTTTAAAAGACAGTCAAGCTTTATCCTCCGCTTCCTTCTTCTAATAAACAGCCAATCTTTTCATTTTCTTCTTTTAATAGTCAAGCTTTCCCATTCCTTTTTTAAATAGACAATTGACCTCCCACCCCCTTTTAATACAGTCAACTTTTTCCCCTTCCTTCTTTTAATATCAGTTGCCAGATAGCCCCTTAAAAAAAAAACTTTTAATATTGAGGCTTTCCACTTCTGTTTTTAAGGGTCAATCTTTCTCCTTCTTTCTCGTAATACAGTCGAGCTTTTCTCTTCTTCTTTTTTAATAAACAGTCGAGCTTTCCCCTTACTTCTTTTAATAGACAAGCTTTCCATTTCCGTCTTTTAATAGATTCAAGCTTTCCCCTTGCTTCTTTTAATATAGTCAATCTTTCTCCTTCCTTCTTTTAATAGTCAATCTTTCCCCTTCTCTCTTTTAATGGACAGTCAATCTTCCCCCTTATCTCTTTTAATAGACAGTCAATCTTCCCCATTCCTTCTTTTAATAGACACTCTAGATTTCCACTTCTCTCTTTTAATAGACCATCAATATTTCCCCTTCTCTCTTTTAATAGACAGTCAATCTTCCCCCTTCCTTCTTTTAATAGACACAAGATTTCCACTTCTCTCTTTTAATGGACAGTCAATCTTTCCCCTTCTCTCTTTTAATAGACAGTCAATCTTCCCCATTCCTTCTTTTAATAGACACTAGATTTCCACTTCTCTTTTTTAATGGACAGTCAATCTTTCCCCTTCTCTCTTTTAATAGACAGTCAATCTTCCCCATTCCTTCTTTTAATAGACACAAGATTTCCACTTCTCTCTTTTAATAGACAGTCAATCGTTCCGCTTCCTTCTTCTAATACAGTCAACCTTTCCCTTTTCTTGTAATAGTCAAGCTCTACCCTTCCTTTTTTTATAAACAGTCGAGCTTTCCCCTTACTTCTTTAATATTCAAGCTTTCCACTTGTCTTCTTATAGACTCAAGCTTCCCCCTTCCTTCTTTTAATATACAGTCTTTCAATAGGCGGTAAAGCATTCTCCTTCCTTCTATACAGTCAAGCTTTCCGCTACCTTCTTTTAATAGAGTAAAGCTTTCATCCTTGCTGCTTTTAATAGTAAAGTGTCCCCATTACGTCTTTTAAGAGACAGTCGGGCTTTTCCCTGCCTTCTTTAAGTAGACAGTCAAGCTTTCCCCCCGCCTTCTTTTAATACAGACAAGCTTTCCTCTTCCTTGTTTCAATAGGCAGTGGCTTGTTCTATAAGTGAAAACAAGCCCTGTCTCAACGAGAGAGACCTTGTGCTAGCGTCGCAAATAAAGTAATGTGACCGCTATTTTCAAGACCTGGTCGAAGCCTGCCCAAGAGGGCGCTCAAATCAAATTGAACTTACCTGAATTTTTGGACTTCCTCCGAGACCACTCAGGCATCGTGGACAAATAAGACCTCCCCTTGTGGGAATCGTACGTTTTCTTGCAATTCCCGGGGGATCCGACGATCATCAGAATAATTGCGAGGGTTATAATAAACGTGAACCACGGGTGACCACTGCGAAAAGGAAGACACAAGGCCACGCTGTCCCCCCTTCGAAGCAACATTGTCCAACTTCGTAAGGTATAGAAAACCACACCAATTTACACGACCAGTGGCAATGACGGGTGGTAAGAAAAGGGAGCGATTCGAGAATAATTCGCCTCTTGTGAGAACATTAAATACACAATTGCTGGTTTCTAAAGAACGGGAACATGCAGGCTACTGTATTTTCTCGAGGGCAGCGGAATAAGAGTAATTTTCATTGAATTGAAGAAGACTTCTTTATCACCTTGCAGAAACCACTTAATATCGAGATAAACTTATTGACCGTCTAAATAAACCACGAGCAACGGCCAATTTGTGAAAAAAAAGCATAATTTCAAGAGCTTCTAATTGAAAAGATTACAGATTTTGCTGAACGGTAATGAAATGAGCCATGTTTTTCCCTAGTAAATTTCTGACACGCCCCAGGTCACTTTGAGATCACTTGGCCTTAAAGAGATAGATAAAAAAAAAATGTCGTATGGGTATAGAATTAATATTTATTTCATCTCAAATTGGTCCCAATATTTTCTTCAATCTCTATATGTCACCATAGGCCTTATTCAGGCTGACCACGAAAGAGAGAGAGAAAAAAGCACGTGCAGGTGTAATAGAAAACTTCAATTGAGAGTAGTACACATCACATGACTCATAAAATTGTTTGCGGGGCGTACACTATCGAGGGTATAAGTTGGCACATCATTTGAACCATTGAACTCGGAATAGCAGACGAAAAATGCTTGGCTATTACATCACGCACAAAGTAGAAAAAAAAACAGCGGCAGATATCGAGACGCTGAGCGACCACTCGAAACAACCTCACCTAACGATGGTCGGCGTATCACTGTATGAAGTTATGAACATTGCTGATTCTGAAGCTGTCTTTCAGAAACCCTGTTACGCGATGCAGGCAGTCTATTGAAACCACATGTACATTCATCTAATACAGACTTCTCCCCCTCCCTCTCTCGCTAGGGGGTGGAGAGGAAGTATTAAGCCCGAGTACCGGTAGCTGCACTTTTTCCACAGTGTTGTAACTTAAAACAATGGCACCTTAATTCTTCGTCAATAAATCTGACGAAATGCATTTTTTAACGAGCCTCTCGTCTCGGTGTGTTTTCGAACTGATTTCTCTCCCTTTGGAAATTTTAGGGGAAATACGTTCGTATTTCCAAGAGTCCTTTGTTGAATTTTTAACGACGTGACCACGGTCACTTTGCCCAGAAAACGGTAGGAGCGAGAAGGAAGGGGATGTAAGTTTGGCTTCAGAGAAAAGGGGAAGTGGGGGTGAGTAGGAGATGAAAGGAAAGGGGAGATGCGAAACGAGTGAATCAGTTGGCTTTACAAGTTGTTTTATTCTACCGAGTTAAAAAAAAAAGGAGCTGGTGTAATCCAGACAGATATGACTCGCTTTGCTTTGTTCGCCTTGAGGGGGAGGGGGGAATTGAGACGGGACGATATGAATTAAGAGGCTATAAGTAGAAGGATCAAGAAGAACAAAGAAAATTATGTAATAAAGAAAACCTGACATTTCCATATTTCCCGAGGGGAAAAAAACCGTAAGGACAAAGTTGAATCAATGGCTTCGGGTTTTATCGCTGCGACCGATACCGATCTTAATTAATGTTGACCTACATTAACGTAGAATCCAAACCATGTTTCTCTATAACTAAAAAAGGCTTCGGAAATGTTCACCAAGGCTGTTCATTAACCAAGTCACGGAGCTGTTAATAACAACCTCTGCTGGAAGACCATGCCAGGTAAATTGAGACGACGATAGCGCCGCCTACTTTAGGCTATTTCCGGCAAAAAATATAATTTTTAAGGTAATTTCGGAATTGGGGCTTTGCTCCCCATACCCCCTTTTAATTGTGGGGGTTTGCCTCACCGCTATTTTAAAATAAACTCGTAGTATTCATAATTTGAAAGCCTATCATTAGATTCGAATTCAAAGGCAATTGCCCGGTGTCGTTAGTTTTTATACTTCTTGACTATTTTGACTTCAGACACATAAGCCTCGCCCCAGAATGTTCTTTAAATCAATCATATTTACTTTAAAATTGATTAATATAAAATGTCCATATCATATTCTGATTCAGAAAAAAATCCCCTTCAAAATGATATATAATACAATATGATGCGATTCAATTAACAATGTGGCGCCCAAGATGGCGGCCAATCTATCTTTTTGTCAGAACTTAGAGAAAGTAACAAAGTATCGATAAACTTAATTTCATCAGAATTGCACCAAAAACGGGTATTTCTTTGTAATTTGATGAGCTGATAACATTTCTTGTATAACTTTTATTGATTAGAAGGCTCTAAAACCTCGCGAATGACGGCGCTATCATCGTCTCAATTTGCCTCCATACCAAATCCGGGGGACGAGCGGGTAACAACCATTGTACTTGTTTCCTTGGTTCCCGATACAGGATCCGAACTATGTTTCTTTACAGCTAAAAAAGGCTTGAGAAAATGTTCACCAAGGCTGTTCATTAACCGATTCACGCAGCTGTAAATAACAGCTTCTGCTGGAAAACCATACCAAATCATGGGGGGCTAGCGGGTAATAATCCTTGTAGTTGTTTCGTTGGTCTCCGATACAGGATCTTTTCCCATTTGAGCACAGTTGAAACCTATCGTGATTTGATCAAATAAACAGATCGTCTTCCCCTCCCAATAGCCTTGTTTTCAGCGCTTGTAATTTCAATTCCCTCAGCCTCTTTTCAAAGGAGTGTGTTTAAGCCGGGCTCGATTTTGATGACATGATGCTATCTTTCTAGCACCCTAACAGCCTTTCGCAAGGTTGTAACTCTTCATACCTTCTGTAAACAAGAACCTTGCTGCATACCCACAAGTTCCGCATCGCCATTCCAATGAAACGCCGTCAATTATGTAGTTGGTTTTATTATCCCAGTTTCAACTCTTGAGTAATTTACCTACTGGATTTATAAGGTGATTCGACCTCTTTAGTAAGAAAATTCTCTCGTTGAAACTGTAGATAAGTGTTTGCAGTGAAAACAAGTAAGTAGAAATGAAAATAAATCATGTCTTTCCTGGTCAATCAAATAAGAACGGTTAATCTTCGTGCTCGAGCACAAGGACGAGATTTTCAACAGTTAAGTAATTTGCATGACAGAATTTTTTTTTTTACTGCGAAGAGACTTGAATCACCGTAGAGAAAAATCTCAATATTCCAAGAAAATGGCTTCAGATGCTCTTAGAATCCTGTCCTTTCCTCCTTTGCCAATCGCAATGATCAAGATTTTGAAATTGTTTTTTTTAGTGAAAGAATTTAGGGCGATTGGTCTATAATTATCCGGTAGGAAACTTTATCTCCTCTCTTAAATCAATATTTATATTGATATTTTTTAAAAAAATTTATAAGAGAATCCTCTCGAATTAAAAAGCAATACCAACGATGCCATCTCACAGAAAAAGATTATAACCAGAAATCTTATAATAAAGTTGTTATAGAGAAAGAAATGGAAATAGGAGGACGATGAATAGAATAACGGCAGATCCCTCTTGCAGAGGCCTTGACACCGAGAAGGCGAATTACATACATACTTTGGGGTCGGGAAGTCACTTTACAAATTTTAATTTTTTCTCTATAGGGAACATTAACTCTTCTTTCCTGATAGCTGTTATTCACTACTACTACTCCTAATAATAATAATAATAACACTATGTAACACAATTTTTTTTCCTAGCCAGTTAGTATTATCTTCCAACTCATTTTATTGCAACACAATAGAAAATAGTCGTTACTTCAGGGATGGGATATGATTTCAAGCAGCGGGTCACATCGAAGCTTATGAAGAGCTTTGCGGGGCGCACTTAAACAGGGGCAAATTTTGAATACATTTAAGTTAATTTTAATTAACTTTGTGCCTTTATTTGAATATACTACATAATCATAGATATAGATACACATTAATAACTAAGGGTATTTTTTTGGGGGGGGGCATAGTTTTGCCACCCCTATTAAACTGTTTACAAGCTTATATCAGAGTATGGACCTACAACTTAACGTGGAACCCGAAACACGATTTACAATTCTACATAATGCGATCATTACCCATGGCCCAGGCGTCTCACATCCAAGTACTAACTACAGTCAACGTAGCTTAACTTCCGCGAGCGAAAGAGAGCGTGTAAATAAGGGTAATGAGAATAAATCTTTATAAAATATAGTATCATTTTAAGAACATTTTATCTAAGAATGAAATATATTTGAAAATGACTAATTTAAGAATCGAGGACTTACATAAAAAATTAATGAGATAAGATTTTGGAAGAATATCCAATAATTTATTTTCAATATTTTGTCGAATTCTGAAGTGAAACGCGGGCCACATGAAAAACCTTCGCGAGCCACATAAAAAACCGCGGGCCACATGAAAAACCTTCGCGGGCCGAAGTTTGCCTACCTATGCGTTATTTGTTTTAAACTTTGCTTTAGTGGCTTGTATGATGAAATATTCAGCAAAAAAAATGAACAAATTATAGGTTTTTCATCTATTGTAGCGCTAAAGACAAAAACGGAGTTAAATTTATGCAATTTTATTGTAATCCACAAGAAATAAAAAACAAAACAAGTAAAACTTAGAAGTGAACAGTTTCCTCGATTTTCATTTGTAATGTAAATCCCTTTCTCTTACAAGCCTCCAAATATAGTCTCCCGTCATGTTTTCATTGTATACTCCGTGGTATCTTTGTTCAAAGGTCAGTCGGTTTAGCTTGATGGAAGCGCTTTCCTTGCTCCTCTGAGTAGGCTTGTGGCGCCCAAAGTCAAAAGAAAGTAGGCCCGTGGCACCCAAATTGCAGGATAAAGAGGCCCAAGGAGAAACTACACAAATGGGTGCTCAATGGATCTATGAAGTCCTAAGATCAACACTAATATTAACTATTTAGGTAATAGGACATGTAATAAGTAATAAACCATTGTAAAAATAGAAAAATAATTATAACATAACTGTATACTAATTAGAAATGGATAAAAAAGGCGAGCAAATAACTGGTTCCCAGGTGGCTATACCACACTCACACATACATAAACAAAGGAGCACCTGCGGCACGGAAAGATACCGATGCTTGATAATTAAGGAAACCGAGCAAATACAGAGTGAGATATGCTTTGGTCGGTCGAGATTTCATGAAAAATAAGCAGTCGTCTTTTGATAGGATCTGCCAGCCCGGTCTAAGAATTTGCACAGACACTCGACTCGAGGAGCACACACACCTCTGAACTCCGCCCAACGTTCGGCAGAGAGGCTAACAAGTGAGTTTCCTATCGTTAGCTCCGCCCCCGCGCTTGAGAAAAGAAAAGAGGTCACGCCCCCTTAAGCAGGGGAGTTAAATTAAGCTAAGGGAGGACATTATGGGCAGTCAAGGGGAGATCAGTTAAATCATTCAGCCGGTTAGACTCTAGTAAAGGCACCGACTTCGTCCGTTTAGTATTACTGGCATTACGGGTCTGTACCTCGCTCCTAGGTCCTGTCACCTTGCCTCAGCTACCCCAACATTTGTAAAACTTACAAACCGCCGCACAGAACTCGATTCATTTCGCTTACGCCTATTTATCCTCGCTTTCCTTTTGAGTCCTTTCGTTTAACCCGAGGTAACCAAGGCACTTTCTGGAACCCAGCCTAGAAGCATAATCTAAGTAGACCTTTGGAGTCAGAGCGAACTCGACGGCGGGATCAAAATATAGTCACCCGTCACGCCAACCGAAATCCGACCAAACCTTTAAAGGTCTTTAAATATTGTTACGTAAACCCATAAGACTACTGATGTCCCCTTTTTCCTATTAAAACTGCATTAACAATCTAAACCTTTAAACAAAATCCCCCACCCCCATATGCTCCCATATTCTCCTTGAACTTGTCAAGATCGGTATCAAGGATGTGCACTTTCAGGGACAGCCTGCAGCCCATTTGGCCATAGCTTTTTATTAAGTTCTCAACTAGTTCCACCTAATTGTCAGCCTTGCGGTTGCCTCCAAAGCCTTGACACCCCAAAACAAGACTCTTCCGGGGGTCTTTTTTCCTTTTAATAAGATTTTCAGGAAATTCTTAACACTATCATTTTCCTTATTTGCTGTCCAACAATAAACAGTTTTCACCTCTACCTAAGAGAGTTTGGGTAACAAAATGTTGAATTTACTTGAAGGCTTCAGTCTCTGTTAAAAGCTCTAACAACCTGCAAACTGCTTCGTGATATCTAGTTTTCAATGCAATGGAGGGAGCAACACCTTTTTAGGTTCTGTCAATCGCTCATGCTTGACACCATACACTCCAACAAAGAACGCAGTCCATGTGCTTCTTGTGGTATCCCTACTATCCCCAAACACAGAGATGGCATGGAAAAGTGATAAAACGTCCCCGGATGCCCATCAAAGGTGCAACCATTTTGAAGGATTCAATGGAAGGGATGGATGCTTATTCCAATTATGGAGAAGTATAGGTTTAATGCTTTTTGAGGAGCTGTCAATGAAGAGCCTCCACTCGTCTGGATTACATGTAATTCAAATTGCATCACACAGACCAGATACACCATTCCAATAGTATAACCCAGCTTGATAAGTAAAGAATCTTAAGAAAAGATTATGACGTTTCCTTTGGCTGGTCACTTGGACATTTTCATCCAGCAAATCCTACTCTTTGAGCATTTGACTTTCACAAGCCAAGATCTTTGAAAAGGTCATTGAAGTCTTTTTGTTTCGGTCAGTAGGGATTCCTCCAAATTTTTCTTGCAGGGTTTGAGGGCAAAGTGAGATGCGCAAGGTTTGTGTTGGTTCCCAAATGACACGTCAAAGTATGCTTTGTAAGCTTCACACATTCTCAGAGATGCTGTCACACCGAACCTTCTTCCTCTTCTATTAATGAACTTTCAGCCGATATAACAACTAGAGCTAAAATGATAATAAGTCTGTGAATTCCTCTATAAATATTTCTGAAGTAATACTCCAGAATATCCCAGAAGGTTCTAGAAATTACAGGGATGTGTTTTAACAAGTTCTTAAACATTCTTGAGACATCCAAAATTCTATTAATTTTTTAGAAAGTTTCCTTAAAATAATTATGATTCTGAAACATTCCCTTTTCTTTTTTTTTTCAAAATAAGATTTATAAATTTCTACGAGTGTTAAAAAGAATACTTTTTTTTGGTAAATATGTAGATTAGCGGCTCGGCTGAAAAAGTGGAATTTTATGTGTTTCCTTTCGTTCACCCCAGCCGGAATATTCATGCGCGTTTGAGTCGTCTGACGTCAGACCCCACCCTCATCCCCATTATAATTCGCAAAACGATTAAAGGCGCTGACATGATTTGGTTAAATTATTCACCTCTGTAAACGTTAGGACATTAGTCTATAAACAATTAGGATTATATACTGCGGGGCTGTGCCCCCCAGACCCCCCCCCAAATTTAATGAAACTCAGGATCATCGTAGTGTAGTCTCCCATTGTGTTTACCCCCACACGAGCCGTCAACTTAAATGTACTCCAAAAACGTGAAGCATTTTGGAACACGGACGAAATAGTACGTCCCATCGTTCGCGCCGATAATCTACATATTTACCATTATTTTGGTTGAAGGAACAACGATCTCCCCTTTTGATTCTTTAATGAGTCTTGAATGAGTAAATCTGCACTGAGCGCTTGTTAGACCGCACTTGGAATATGCGGTTCACTTTTGTCTTTCCATATGGAAAAAAAAAGAATCTTGACCTTGAAACGTGTTCAAAGTAGATGGACAAAATTAATTCGTGAATTAGAAATAAAGAATAGGAAGACATAAGGAGGAGCTTGCCCTTTGTAGGCAGAACCTCGGCCTGTGACCCACAGCCTATCTGGCTCTAGCAACTGGGTTTTGGTCTAAAAAAATATAAAAGGTTTCCAGTACATCATCATCATCATCACGCTGTGCCATATCCTCCAGGACGCCGGCAACGAAGTACTTCCATAATTCTTGACAAGTCCACGGTTCAACTAGGATCAGTACGTAGTGAGGGTTCTGCTCCTCTTCTACGGTGACTGGCCGATAACCACTTGTGATGCCTGGCTCGCCCTAAGGCGTGTCAACCACCTGGCTGTCACATTTACCGCGCTCCAGACTTTCCTTAGTAGAGCTAGCATTGCTTATCACCACAGGTTGGAGTTGTGGTGCACCCTCACCTGGTTTAGCCCATCAGCTGAGATTGTTGCCCGGAATGTGGCCGTTGTTCTAAGCTAACAACTACTTAGAGCCACATATGAGAGTAAGGAGTGAATATCAGGGGTAGGGTAACTGGCCAGGCTCTGCAGGTAAGGCCTTCCTTCTCTCTCGGGCCTTAGTGACACATGAGAGTCCCTCCCCTTCAAAGCGGTTATGGGCCTTCTTTATCAGAGCACGCCACTAGAGCCCGTCCTGTGCACATTCCTCCAGTTGTTTTGCAGCGCTTCCCGGGAGGGCTGTGTCCTTGAAACGCTTGCGAGGCCTACCCTGATTTCGCTTTCCTGAGGAGAGCTCTCCGTACACAGGCTTCGGAATATATTCAGGAGCTGTGAGCGACGCGTAAACAAGTCTGTTCGTTTATATTTTTTTTTTTTAAGGCATATCATCACTTCTCACTAACTCTATAATTGTATAACGGGATTTTTGAAGATGGATGAAAAATTAATGTTTTTTTTCCTTAGTGGACAAATGACGTGTTTTTTTATCAAAGTTATTTCTAATAATTCTTTTATAATATCAAAAAACAAAATGGTGAAGTTCAGAAATAAATATAAGTATCAAAATTTTGTGAATTTTTTAAAACCCAAAGAATTACAAATGGTGAAGCTCATAAAATTTATTTTTATATATCTTCTTCTATAACTATATTTTAGCAACGTGATATTTTGAAAGGGGGGAAATTTAGTTTAGAGTTCCTTTTTAAAATTATTATAATTGGCGAAGTTCAGAAAATTTATAAAAATTTAACCATGGCTGCTTTTTTTTAGATTTTAAATTTGAATCTTAGGAGCGAAGCGCACCTCCACCTCTATAGGGGGTGTGGCGAAGCCATTGCCTGGTTTCTTTATAATTTACTCTTGGTCTATTTTTCTCTGATTCATAGTTATTTTCTAAGCTTAAAGAAAAGAAAAAACTTTTATAGGAATTCTTGTGATATACGAAAAAAACAATCCTCACAGCTCAATATACGAAAAACAAACAAAAGAAAACAGCGATACCTTAATTTTAATACATTTTCTGAACTTCACGATGTGTAATTATTTTTTCTTTTAAAAAAAATCAAAACATTCGATAATCCTAATCTTTTTCTTCAAATATACGAAAACCACCACTTCGAGCTGAATTTTAGATTGTGAGTCACCTAAATATAATTTGAAGCTTTTATCAAAGTTCTTTCTATGATTTTCCTTATAGTTAGAAAACTGTTAGGAAAAATCTTAGAAAGAACTTTTATAAAACCTTCAAATATACTTAGGTGACTCACAATCTAAAATTCAGACTGTTTCCTAAAATTGCGTTCCTGCAAAATAGTGTTATGGACAAACTGATCATTCTTAATTTGTTTTGGATGGAAAATTATTTGTTTTCGCATTTAGCTCATCGAATTTCTTTTAAATCTAACCCTTTTACTAATATAAAAAATAACACCTTCAAACTTATAAACAAGCGATTTGAACGCACAGAACCTTATCTCCCACAAAATTACTCATATATAAAATAATCAATTTTATCAATAAATAATCATAAGCAAATTAATTTTAGCAACGACTTATATTCCAAAGTGAGAATAACGGAAATCTCTAACCATATCCCTGTTTGGAACACACGATAAACCTTCATTCGTTAAAGCCCTCGAGAATTGATTATATTTAACTGAACAGACAAAAGTATATACAAGAAAAAATTGCTTCCTAAAATATTCATCAAGCATAAATACTTGGGTTAGAAGAGCCTATTATAACGCCCAGTACAAGTGCGTCCAATGTGTCTCAGAGGACCAATAGTAAAACCTTAAACACCTTTTCCCCGATTGTTTTTGACGTAGTCGCAGTGGTTCTTTGAATCTTCACCTTTCCCCTTTACTTTTCGTTTTTCTCTGGGTGCAGGTGAAAACACTTCATACGATAACATGTTATTTGTACGAACAGGGGCCTCAAAGTTTTTTAATATGCCCGTCTGGCCTAAGTTCCGAGGGTAGATGAAGCTTCCTATTAAACTCCCTCTCATCCTTGATATTTTTAAATTTATTTTTGCATATTTATATGTTTATTTCTTCATCTATATTCCTCTTCACCTTCTTTACCAACTGAGAAAACATGGCTGTGCGTAATTACCTAAAGTGTGATTTATCCTTCATTTCACTAAAATCCACTCATATTTAGAAGATTAATTAACATATACGATAACATAATATTATACATAATTAATTGTCACATATAACATCGAATCCTCTTTCCTACGTGACATCAAAGGGAATTTAATATAAAACATTGGGCGTATCTCTTATCGATGTGGCGTTCGCAGTAATAATAATATCGGGCCTAACCATTCTGCCTACGTGATGTTCAGGGATTTCCTCCAATACCTATCAGACCTATCATCTTTTTTTTCTGGTAGGCTTATGACGGCTGATTACCGGGAATTGGTGCGACATCCTCATAATAGGTAAGCCCAGTTGATCCTTAATATGTAAATTAAAAGTTTTCTTTGTTTTCTTTTTTTTTTGCGTTTATAATTTTGGCAATATTTATTTTATATAGTTTTCCGCAGTTTTAGATCAAATAAACGTTTTCTGTGTTTTATAATAATAAAATATCAACACGATTTAGCGTTAACTTTTGTTAGATCTTTAATGGATAACGATTAACTGTCCCCAGCCAGGCTGGTTAATTTGAAGGCAGACTAGGGTATAGGGGAGAGCAGGAGATTGAGGGCTAGAGGGCTAAGGCGATGTGGGGTAGAGTGTGGATATGGCACAAGGAGGACTCATAACTGGTTTTAGGGGGCTCACAGAGTGTTAAAAGCGGGCTTATTGGGGGTTCAGGAAGAGAAAAAGTGGTGTTCAGGCAGGAAGAATGGGTGTTCAGAAAGGGTCCACTCCACATGGGGAATCGACCACCGCACGTTCTCTTCCCCAAACAGTGCTTTGGTTCAGGGGAGAGGGTCAATGGGGGTCATGGGAGGGATTAATGGGTGTTCAGGGAGGCCTCACGGTAAACATGTAGATTGGCGTCGCGCCCGAAAAAGTGGATTTTTGTGTGTTTATATTTCGTTCACCCGCGCCTGAATATCCAGGCGCGTTTGAGTCCTATTTAGAACATTATTCTAGAAACAATTAGTATTATATACTGGGTGCTGTGGCCCGCGGCCTCCCCCCCCCAATTGATTGAAACTCAAGATTATCGTAAGGGGGTCCCCCCATTGTGTTTACCCCGACACGAGCAGTCCCCTTAAATTTACTCCCAAAACATGAAACATATTGGAACACGGACGAAATAGTTTACGTCCCATCGTTCGCGCCGCCGATCTACATATTTACCGGTCTCACATTAGATAGGGGGTTAACCGCCCTCCGGTATTGTTGGGTCCTCTGGAATGACCCACAGGGTGCTGAGGGATGGCTCGATGAGCGCTCGAAGAGGGTTCATTGGGTAGGGAGGGAGGTGTCAGTGGGTGCTCAGGGAGAGGTGTAAAGGGGGAAGAGAAGCAGAGAAATTATACAATAACAATACAGTACAAGAAAGAGAAATTGGACGCGAATGAGCAACGAGACAAGAAACAGGAGTTTTTTTAGAGGTAAGAGAAAGGGACATTAGAAGAAGACTAGAATCATAGAGAGCAGAGGGCGGCACAATGAAGGCAATCCTTTACCGAGAAGACAGAGATAACGCCAGGGGAAAAGAAGTTTGAAATTCCTGGCGGGGACTCGAACCTGGGTCTGCTATTGCCGGTCAGATGCTCTACCGCTAAGCTACCAGGCACAGGAATTTCAAACTTCTTTTCCCCTGGCGTTATCTCTGTCTTCTCGGTAAAGGATTGCCTTCATTGTGCCGACCTCTACTGTCTTTGATTCTAGTCTTCTTCTAATGTCCCTTTCTCTTACCTCTAAAAAACTCCTGTTTCTTGTCTCATTGCTCATTCGCGTCCAATTTCTCTTTCTTGTACTGTATTGTTATATAGTCTGCAATCCAAGGTTTCTGCACCCTTCTTTCTGTCTTCAAAATTGTTGTTATCACCCACCACAGAACTTGCATTGCTCCTTCTTCTTTTCTCTCTCTCTCTCTCTCTCTCTCTCTCTCTCTCTCTCTCTCTCTCTCTCTATATATATATATATATATATATATATATATATATATATATATATATATATATCCTGCGATAACTGCAGCACTAAAAAGGATCATGGAATTGATTTTAATCCGGTTAAAATTATTAACAGAAATTTAGGACAGAGATTCGTAAACTTTTGGAAGCATTTTATATCAATAAATTTGACGCCTTAAATGAATACAAAAAATAACCTTGAGTTTGATAACTTTATTTTTATGATACTTCAAAAATTCCTTGATGAAAGATGAATGATTTTGCCCTTTTTTGCTTATCTGTGTACCTGGATTATCGCTGACGCACGCGATTAACGAGCATTAGGTTCATGGAGGACATCATTTAGTTAATTTGAAGGATAAAGACAAGACGAGGTAGGAGATTTCCATCCTTTATGTATCGTACGACGTTTCTGGGAATGACCTATCTTGAGGTACTAGAAATAAAGATACCATAGACTAAGGATAATGACATGCGGTTGTAAGGATGGGTCAAAGCGATCGAAGGCACAGGGGCTAAATTATAAAACCTCATTTTTATGACGATAAAATCTACAAAGGTCTTGGGACATAAATACACGTGAATAAATAATATCTTGGGTAAAAGATCTCAAAGCAAACTGTTATCCATTAATGGTCACTCACAAAACAAAAATACATTTGAAACAACATACTAAAGTAGGAAATACTAGTAAACGAAGCAATTACTTAAAAGGGGGGTAAAAGGGGAAGATGACAAAGACAATGTAGATTAAAACAAATGAAGTTGCCTCCAAACACTCCCCTCCTTGGCGAAGAACGGGACAAGAGACTGAGAAGATTCACGAGACAAGGCAGTAAGAAAATGAGGTTAGGTTAGGTTAGGAAAAATAATACTTAAAGTAGAAGTAATTGATGGGAGGAACTGTTAAGGTTGAGAGGAGAAAGACTTTTAATAAACAGGATTCGTAAATGCCTAAAGAGAGTGTTTCATGAGCAGTTATAGGAATTTTAAAGTTATTAGTAGAAGTATAGGTTTTACAAGTTATAGAGTATGAACGAATACGGGAAATTTTCTTCGAAAGCGCCCTTCCAAGCAATATGCTAACAGAATCTCGCCTTCAGTGAGCGCCCCGTCCTCTCAACGTACTTCCCAAGATTACATCCTGGGCAATTAAATTCATAAACGACGGTGACTTTAAATATAAATTATTTTAAAATCAGCGTGAATGTAAAACATTTTGAAAGTAAAATTATCCTACTGATTTTAAAATCATTTCCATTCTCCAATTCCTTGTAAAATTTGTATATAATTTGACAATTCCATCATCAAAGTGCAGAATAGAATCTTGGAGGAATGACAGTATTAGGTATGTAAAATTCAAATGAACATTAGAATTACCTTTCATGATACGATGCCATTCAAAATTATGCATTGGACGCCGGTAACTTGACAGCTCCTGGCTGAATGATATGTTAGAATTACCTCTCGATTTGTCTCTCCTTTACCTATTTATCCACCTTTGTCTTTTTATTTTAAAGCGTGTTTTTAAAACTTGTAGAGCCTGGTTTCGCCAAGGTTTATTGCTTGTTTCTTTGTGGACAAATGATTAACCTTGAACCCTCACCAGCATGTACCAGATGCAACCATAGCCCAGAAAACATTGAAAACCTACTGTTTGATTGTAGATTGCTCAAACCTCATACAAGCATGCACTACACACACTATATCCTCCGTTAGGGACCTGGGGACCCAGCCAGTGAATGTGGTAGCATTCCTAGGGTTGTCGACGTCACTGAAGAGAGGTAGGGGGGAGGGGGGCAGCAAGTAAAGCAAGGGGTGCGTCCCCTGAATAAGGGTTCCCAGAGTGGCCCAAAACTCTACCTTGAAGCGACGAGTTTGGGGGGATTCAGCTTTTTATCAAGCCCCGAGGAGGAATTTGGTTCTCTCCAAATCGGAGCGCTTCCTGAGGATCAGAAGATAAGATCAAATCCACTCTTTCCTTTCTCCCATACTTCTTTTTATCCTCTGTATCATCTAGCATGCAACTACTCGTTATTCAACTTTCACTCTTTTTACCACTCTAATCCGTTGAAAATTCTGCCTTGCGTCTCTCATTCACAATTTCCAGCTATGTTTAATTTGTATTGGGTTTTTTTTATGTAAGTAATTGATAAAATTCATCGGTACGGCGAGTAACCCTTTTTATCTTTATTTTAGTCCAAACCAGCGTCAAACTCCAATTCTAATTTCAAACTCTTAAATTTAAAACCATTAATTGAGAAGACCGACAAACCTGAGGACATAAAACATCTTGGGGGGAAAAGTGTCTGAGTGAGCGAAGAAATCTCTCAATCGAGCTCTATTACCTTCCCTCCTCATCTCTATGTTCACCGAGCTAACAAACTCGATATATTTATTGTTTTTAGTTTTGACAAACCTGAAAAGTAAACCCGTTGCAAGTTTATTTTAAAGCTCGAAGAATTAAGTTTAATTCGAGCGTTTCCCGTCCGATTCTTTCGTGGGTTTTTTTTTTATGCAACTAACGTTTCTTAAGCCATTGTTTCAAAGCTTTTAAAATTTAGCTCCCAATGAAGATTCCAAAGTTTTTAATTGAAATTGCAAATTGTGTGACGAAACTCATGATATGTTAAATTAACCTAAATACGATCTTTCATCTAAGATGATAGCATGGTGTTCAGAGTTGAACTTGTGCAGTCTGTGCTCTCCCTCTCGCCATTTGTCGGACTTTTGTCCTGGATCTCACTATCTCCTATTATACCAGTACTGGCAAGACTTGCAAAGCTACAACTCACATTTCCGCCCTTTGTCCTATAGCAGTAAAACATGGAAAGTTTGTGACAATTTCATGTGTAGATTGTGACTATATGACTGGATTTCGAATCTGCTCGTGGTTCTGGATCTTTGCCAAAATTTGCCACGGATTTTCTCCTCCCACTTTGACCGTAGATTTGGGACCCTTACGGTGCCTAATTGATTTTGCCTCTTCTAAGAATCCGTTGTCCTCGCTTTGGTGCCAACTTGAACGACCTAATGCACAATCAAGATGTTTATTTGTACACAAACTAAAAGCATTGGAAATTTGAAGTCAGTCCCTTTCTTCGATTCCAACTGAATATCAGCTTGGCTCATACTCGATTTAGGATTTTAGGTAACCATAATGGAACCTGGTGTCCTGACCTTGAGGGAAAAGGGTACTTCCCTTGAAGACAGAGCCTTTTGGCTCCCCCTCGCCTCGAAAGATGAGATCAAATGTATCGGCTGTTTGCTTCTAATTCAACATCTGATGTTGTATAATGCAGAGTACCTAGGGAGCGCTGTTTGACGACCGGACTAGATGCAATACCGTAAAGGAAGTGTGTCGTATCCATGATTCCCGGAAAAAAGTGGCTCGCGAAGGACACTCCGGCGCCCCCGCGACCTCACCTCTTAAAACAGCCACGGCCCCATTTGGGAGAAATTACCGGTGTAAAGGCAGGTTGGCTCTCCAATGTCCGAGTGAGTTCACCCCGGTCTTCATTGGTGTTTAAAAGGCACGTTTGGGGGGGATTATTCTTCAGAACAAAAGGGAAATGCTCCTCGTAAAGGTGAGTGTACTTTAAATCACCCCAATCAGACGTCGCCATCATCAAACACAACACAAGTGGCTCTTGAAAATTTCGTTTCAAGAGGTAATTCAATGGCGGCCAACTTCACAGATCCTGAGAGGAAAAACGAGGCAGTATATAAATCGTCTAAATCTGAAACTGAAGTCACCCAGGCGTCCGAATTGATCGTGAATCTGTCCTGAATCAATCAATCTGTTAATTTAGTCTTAAAATCTCCCCTTTGTTTATATTTGGGGCTGGAATCCCCGTTCAGGATTGTATCCCTTGGTATCAGAGATACGGATGCAAAGACAATCAATAAATGAAAAATTGAGGAGTATAACAAATCCATCGAAATTAGAGATGGCAAATAACATGTCTATCTTCCTTGGTTTAATCAAATCTTCGGTCGAATTTAAAAGTTGTTTTGCAAACTTAAAAAAAACTCAGAATAAAATTAGCCGAAAAGATGTTAATGGACGTTTTCGGAGAGCTATTTTTAAATCAGAAGGCGCTTGGAGGAAATCCTAGTGAACCCCAAAGATTATAGTAATTTCACATTGGTCTCCAATTAGCCTGCCCTAATGATGTCAGCGCAAACGACTACGAAAATCAGAACTGTGTTAAATTGCAGCTTCAAAATTAACAATACCTTCAATGAAGCTACCTTTACGGGGATAAACCTCATTCTCTATTCAATCTTCTATCTCGGTTTGGATCTAACAAATTCGTCAGGCTCCCCAACATTAAACCAGCGCCCCGTCCGGCCCAAGCTTAGCCTCCCTATTCTTCTTTCGCTAACACCTACATCGTCTTCTGCACCAGCTCTCTTTTACCCTGCGTCATCACCTTCGACTTAGACAGGTTCCCTGAGTCAGTGCGTCCGTTTGCTATCGAAACCGAGTGAAGGCATTCCTGACATTATCGAGGATGTGCTACTACTGTCACTGCTTCGGCCATACGAACTGTAAGTTGCTTTAAGGCTGGCACGATAAATCCCTATCATGTATAGCAAAGTATGTTAATTGCGGAGAGCCGCAGCCTGTTTTTTCGAACCAAAGTGGCGCATATCTCATGAAGAAAGAAATCTTGGCCTTTCAGTCTATGACGGATCGTCTCTCATTTCGAGAGGCTAAGAACTTGGTCCTGGCGTGCCAGTAGCTGCCTGGGACGTCTTATGCCTCAATTATAAAAATGACACTGTAAACTCATGGCCCCTCATTGCCCACGAGCGCGGTCGTTTCCACTCCCATTCTCAAACCTTCGACGGGTTCTACTCAACCAGGGCGCTTCCCTGATAAAGCTGGTGGCACAAAGGGTTCATAGACAGCCTCGGCTAAAACCAGGGTTTTCCGCTCGCCCTCAGCGTGACCGTTTCCCATAAGACCAAACGGCTGCCCGATCTACCGACTCGTTACGTAGAGACTCACAGGAGGAAACACCCATGAAGGTGGTCGCGAGGCCGTCTTCCGTGGTTGCTAAAGTTGCCCCGCGAAAGGAGTTTCGGCTCCTACGTTCCCACTCCAGGCTGGATTGTGTGGATCAGAAAGGCTAAATCCTCCAAGGAAGGGACCCACCTCCGAAGCAGCCCCGCGTGCAAAGCTTTCGAGGCAGAGGATGGAAAAGACTTGCATAGAGAGCCCAGCCTCCCCCGATAAGTCCTCGAAGGTGACAGATCCTTGTGTGCCTTGTTCGGCCAAAAGCGTCCTGAGTTCTGCCTCTGGGAAGCGTACGGCCATTCCCGTGAGGGTGTTCTCTTCGAAGAGGGCCTCCGTATCTCATCCAAGCTTGGCCTGATGGGAATATTTCTTCAATGGAATTGGCGCGGACCCCGGGTCAACTGGGAAGAGCTGCGGAAGCTCGTGTCATCAAGTTCCAGATTAGTTATCCTTATACAGGGGACCATACTGGCCGCTTGCCCCCTCCTCATCTTTCCGGGGTATAAGGGTTTTGCGACCCCACCACCACGAGATGATGGTCGAGCAGGAGGATGCGGCATTTACACCCGGCATGATGTCTCCGTTCTTCTCTTTGTTTTAAATATCTCCATGCTGGCAGTAACAGTGCAACTGCAGCTGTATAGGAGGTATACTGTTACTTCTGCGTACATTTCACCGTCAGCCGACTTCGATGTGAGGGACTTCCGCCACGTTGTGGCACAGTGGCTGATGTCTTTTCTACTGTTTGGAGATTTGAACAGTTTAAAAGCCCCTCTAGGGAGACTACTCGATGAATCCCAGGGGTTAAGTCCTTGCCGACCTGATTGACGAGTTGGAGATAGGTGGCGTAAATGGAGATGAGTTTACACATCACTACTCGAAAACCTCTTTATTTTCATGTATTGACTATCTCTTTGCTCTCTAGATGCACAGCATGATTTTGGGTGGTATGTGGTCGGTGACCTCCATAGCAGTGATTACTTTCCTTCTGGTTCGCTGCCGCCTGAGAGACTCTCTCGGTGGTGCTAAGCGTGGGCGCGGTGGTCCACATTTCGAGAAATGACGCAGTTTATGTCGGTGGATGAGGCAGTTGAGTTCTTTTTCGGGAAAATCATCGGCTGTTTTGCACGCCGACCGCTTCCGTGGTGGTCAGCCAAGTATGAGATGGCTCTCAAACAGAAGCTTGGCTATGTTCCGGAATATTTTGAAGCATGCCAGACCCTATTCATTGAGGGCATATCCATTTTTACTTAACGGGAAGACCCCCCTTACAGATGTGTGGAAGCAAGTCAAAAGGATTCAGGGCAAGTTCTTGCAGGACCTCCCCCCCATGTTCTCCAGGAGAATGCGACCAAAATCTCGGACCATGTCTCCGTGGTGGAGTCCTTCGCGACCGCTTTCTCCGCATTCTCTCGCCGAGATGCTGCTCTGCGAGCATTCAATGCGCGTCGTGATGTCGCGGAAGACCACCGACTGGACTTTACCCTCAGAGGCGGACAACCCTTCAATGACAGGTTTTCTCTGAGTGAGTTGTGTTACACTCTCGCTTTGCGCGCGGAAACCGCCCCTGTTCCAGACGATGTCCCGTATGCTATGCTTTGACACCTGGGTGAGCGAGGTATGATCTTCCTCTTAGATTTATTCAACAGACTATCTACACAGGATATCTTCCTAGACTCCTGGAGAATGGCTAATGGGCTCTGTTTTCGAAACTGGGGAGAGGAAACTCTACCCCGGCTGGTTTCCGTCCAATCTTTCTAACTTTCTGCTTGTTCGAGTTGATGAAGAAATTGATAAATATTAGACTATCCTTTTTTCTGGACATCGAAGGCCACCTGTTTAAAGCAGAGTGCAGCTTCCGCAAGTTCCACTCTGTAGAAGTCTAAATACCACGTACATTAGTTTACGCAGAAATACCCAGATACAAGCTGTGTGTCCCTCCCGTATTCCAAATTCGCCTTTCGCCTCGAATTCCCTCCGCCCCTTTTCGCACCAAAGAGACGACCAAATTTGCTGCCGGTCGCTCAGGAAAATGTCGGCCTCGAAGGACACCTGCTAGCCGACGATGGTCCGAGTTTTCGCGCCATCGTAAACCGCGACGTGTAGCAAGGATAGCTTGAAGGTGTGAAAGATTTACTCTGTCTGGCAGCAGATGAAAAGGTCTTTCGCGCAGCGATACAGATTTTATGAGAATTCGGTGCTCTCCCTTGATTTTTGCTCGTGAGGGAAATAAAAGGGAAAATTCTCCCTGGAGTCAGGCAGAAGATCTTGGACCTACGTTGTAAGGAGAGCTCGTCCCACAAAAGAAACAGTTCGCCCGTTGCAAAGAAGAAACTTCTCGGGGAATTGGTATGTTGCCGTCACGCTACTTGTAGGTGCCAAACTTCTCGCAGGCCCTCCTTCAGAGTCGGAGGTTACACAAGACCTCCCTCTGCGGATTACCCTAGACGTAGCTAGGTAATCGGTTTTGGCTACTCACTCCAGGAGCCGAATAATCGGACAGTCACTTCGAGGAAGAAGTCCGATTTGAGCCACAGTTTGGCTCGCCTTCGTGATCCGGCATAGGATCATTATATCACCAGTCTAGGATTACCTTCTCATTCGGTAACCTCGGACGGCCGGATTAAGTGCGATCATCGACACCAAAAGAAGATCTTGGAACTATGTTGAGGGTGAAGAGCTAGTCCCACAAATGAAACAGTTCGCCCGTTGTAAGAAAGAAACTTCGGGGAAATTGTGTGTTGCCGTCATGGTACTTTTAGGTGCCAAACTTCTCGCAGATCCCCTCCCCATCCCCTTCAGAGTCAGAGGTTACACAGGAACTCTCTCTGCGGATTACCCTAGGTAATCGGTTTTGGCTATCCAATACAGGAGCCAAATAATCAGACCTGCACTTCGAGGAAGAAGGAGTCCGATTTGAGCCACAGTTTGGCTCGCCTTCGTGATCCGGCATAGGATCAGTACATCACCGGTCTATGATTACCTTCTCATTCGATAACCTCGGACGGCCGGACTAAGTGCGATCATCATCACCAGAAGAAGATCTTCACCGTCATTCTCAAAATAATTACGAACTCAAAGGTATCGTTAAAGTGAATGATCCCCTTCACCAGTTTATTCGTTTACTGGAATTCCCATCCCAAGCCCATAACCTCGAGTATTAGAAGTGATTAATTCAGTGCTTAATTCAATAATATTACTCCATTCATTCTGTCGGGTGCCATTAAGACGCAAGCATCCTAGTGAGTAATTTTCAAGTATAATCCCCACGACATTATGTAGACTTACTTATTTAGTGCAAAGATTAATTTTATTTATACCTATATAGGCTGTTTCATATTTCTAGTTCATTTACATTAAAGATTATTTTTGTATCTGTGTGTTTAACTATTTTGGACGATCCTTTGGCAATTTACAAGCAACCCACTCGGTTTAAATCTCAATATTACACAAGTCCACCCATGACTGGATTTTACTGAGTGAGGACACACTCAGGGGATCATTATCTTAATTTTTATCAAAAGGGAAGCACCGGGGTTATTCTTATTTACCGGAAGTGGCTACGGTAGATGTATTGGATACACTTCACCTCCGCTTCACCTTGTTGCAGTAATAAAATATATGTTCAGGAAGTGGGACTGAGATTACCCACTCACTAAACCCTGACACACTCTATGTCGGATGCTTTGATCCGACTGGAAAATCTCGTCCCCGAAGCCTTGCTTTTTAGACAGCATTAAGCCACTGGGTTTTTTGATCTGACGATGGCCTATGATACCACATGGCCATGCGGTATCATGGAGACTCTCCACATAATGAGGGCTAGGGTACGGCTCTCAATCTTTATTTCTGATTTTTTTTCGATTTTGTAGAATCCGCGTACGAGAGTTTTTTTTTCTGAATGGTGGCGTTCTGCAAATGTCACTCCGATCCCCAAAGGCTCTTCACCATCAATTCATCCGGAAGAATATAGACCCATTTCCATTACGCTGGTTCTGGTCTAAAAGATTTGAGCGTTTGCTGTCCAAACGCATGATTTATTTTTTGAATAATAATAAATTGCTGCCGGTAAGACAGTCAGTTTGGTTTTCGGAAGGGTCTTAGTATTTTTGATGTTCTTTTTATCACCAATGACCTTCAAAGTTCTCTTGATGCTGGTCATTAATCTCGTTTTGTATCTTTTGATTTTAGCTTAGCCTTTGATCGTGTTAATCATAAGTCTATTTTATTTCAAATTGGATCCATTGGTATTGTTAGTCATTTCCTCGGCATACTGGTCGAGTTTTTGACTAACAAGAAGCAGCGTGTGTCGGTAGATGGTAGTTTTAGCTCCTACACCTTTGTTAAATCTGACGTTCCCCAAGGTAGTGTCCTGGGCCTACTTCTCTTTATGACTTATACCTGAGACATGTTTTCTGGGATTGAGTCGAATATGGTGCTGCAATTCTTTCCCCATTGGACAGACAAAAAGTCGCTGAATTGCTTTCTCTGGATATCAAGAGAATTTTATCTTGGTGTGAAGTTTGGGGTATGAAACTTAATCCAAGTAAATCCCATAGCCTTGTTATCGGTCGATCAAAGGCCTTAAAACCGCATTATCTTGACATCATTGTCAACTGCGTTGCAATCCATAATTGTTCTTCACTGAAATTGCTTAGTATTACTTTTGATCCCAAGCTAACTTTTGATCTGCACTTGCGCACTGTCGCGTCCTCAATTTCTCAAAAAGTTGTTTTGTTGCGTAAGTACCGCCAGATCTAGTCTACAGACAGAGTGGTTAGGAATTGGTTTATTATTTCCTTCTGCCTCATTTTGAATATTGTCATTCTGTATTACTTTCTGCATCGGAGACCATTTTGAAGCTCTTTGACAGAGCTTTCAACCAGATTAGTTTTCTGCTACCCGAATTACAGTTCAATCTTAGGCATCGTTGACTCGTTAGAGTCTAAACTCATTTCTTTAAAATTGTTTCTGTTCATCATCATCCACTCCGCTGTCAGATAATCACGGCCGATTCGTGATACGCGCAATACGTACGTTCCTGCGCCGAGGAAACCGGGCCTCCCTCTGACGCCGTAGATTGCTTCCTTATTCTTGTTTGTTTTTTTGTTTTTTTTTTGTATCTGTATTTTTGTTTTTGTTTTCGTTGTTTAGTTTGGTTTTGGTGATTTTAAAGTCGTCACATGAGTGCATTAAAAAAATAAATAAATAAGACATTAAACTGGCATTCCTTCATATTCAATAAAAATCAAAACACTAAAAACATTATGCTTCTGCTAAGTAGAAAATGGTAGATTGGTCTCATATCGCCATCCTTCTTCGTCTTCGACCTGGCTAGTTTCAATTTCATCCTAAAATATATCCTTAAATATCATATCGGTTATTTCCAGAAGGACATTTCTTCCCAAATTTTAAATAATTTCTTTTATGTTGATAATTTTGTTTATATGAGCTCGGAACCCGATCTCTTCAAAGAAGGGTACGTCAAGGATAATGAGAGATTAGCATCGTAGAACTCGAACTACTAACATTTGAAATCCATGTTCATAGCAGAGAACAAATCCGAAAATCATAATACGAGTATCGAACGTGTCTTTGGTTATCACTATGATAAGTGAACATGAGTTCGACCTCATCGTTATAACAAAGCGCAACATTGCCTCGCAAATTTCAAATGTGATAACCGTTGACTATTGAGAAGTTAGATTTTCGCACTCTGTGCTTCTGTAAATTCTTTATTTTTACTCATATTACTTATGTAAAAGGCCATGGACTCGCTGAGGTCTTCCAAGTGCGAATGGGGACTTCTTTGATTGTTTTCTTCTGAAGTGGTGAGGTTAGACTGAAGGTAAGGCCTCGATGCTAGGGGAGAACTGGGTTAAATAAAGGCGCGGAAGTGTTAGGCATTATTCTCTATTACATTTCTCAAAAAAATCTCTTATATGGATAAAAAAAACACACTCTCCACCTGTGGTGACGTTACATTTATCAAAGTGGATTAATTTTCTCTTTCTATTGGCTATGTGTCAATGAGGTTTCATTTTTCTTTCTTTTAGTTTTTACCAACTCCTATAATATCCATGCCCAGGGCTAGAATGGATAAAGCGATTTTTCCATTCTCTTCGAAAGCAGGGATAACATTTGAGAAGGCTGATTGATAGCAATCTTTTTAGATTGCTTAGAAAAGCTGGATTATATCTTCTCCTCTCGTGATTGTGAGAAGAGCTCCTTCCGAGGGCTTGATGAAGAGCTTAGTTAGCCATAACATTGCCTTCTTAACTGCATATATATATATATATGTATATATATATATATATATATATATATATATATATATATATATATATATATATATATATATATATTTGTTGAGCGACTACACCATTCTTTCCCTTAAAAACTTGTCCCAATATAATATGCCCGTAATGGTTATACGAATATTATTATAGAAAGCGGGTCTATGTCGACGAAAGTAATTTAAAAAATATATATATCTTAGCTAACATTAAATAAATGTGACAAAGTAAATGTTAGTTAGAATTAAAAATATAATATATATACTCGTGTATATTAATAAATATATATATATATATATATATATATATATATGTTTTTTTATATTTATTTTAACCTAACCTAACATAATTTATTCAGTAAATGATCACATTCTTATGAAACGACGCTTGCGTGCTTAATCATATTGTTGTTCGTCAGCTTTTGATTGAGACCTTTTATTTATCCTTCTTAGCCAACGTATAATTAAGAAAACAGCGTTATAATGAAAATCGCGGTGATAATTTCAGTATAATAGGTCACAAGAGTGATTATTTGTACTAGAAAATAAAGGCCCTTCCTCAAATCGTCTAAGTGATTATTCCAAGCAGGGGCATGAGTCACTTGGGAAAGAGAAAAATGAAGAACTGCTTTATTGATTGGCAAATCACTGGCATTAAAATTTGGGAAATGTTAAATTCGATTCGAAGTTATTCCATATGGGTGAATTTCAATAGAATCAGAACGGATTGAGCAGCCTTGTGAAATCCGAAAAGGAGATTTTATGTAAAACTGAATGATTTTCAAGAGATGTATGAGTAATTTGATCAGTTCCTTACCTAAGTTAAGTTAAGCTGCATCGGTTGGTTATATTTTATGAAGGAATATGAGCATCTAGGTAGTGGTTTATTCGTAACTAGATCTGCGGGGCAAGAGTTTTTGATGGAGAATGTGTGCAAGTGTTGTAATTCGTGCAAATAACTAGGTATAGTAGGGATGTTTTAAAATAAGTACTGTTCATAGAGTCATTTTGAGATCTAGTTGGGAACGGAGGTAGATGGTGGACATCAAATAAAGGGATAATGAGCACAGAGCTATATGGTTCCGGCCTTCGTATGTCCAGGTACACTCTAAGAAATTTTGGTACTTTGCGTTATTTAGTGGCAAAATGGTTTTTAATTATAAAGTTGATTGAGCAACCTGTGAAAGATGTCTTAAAACTAAAAATGGTAATAGCTTGGGTATAGTTTCTTGCTGAGAAGTTTTTTGGGCTGCATCATTAATTTTTCCATAAATGGTTTTAATATTAATGTTCTTTTCCATTACGTTTTTTTGATTACTAAATAATCTTACAATTTCTACATGACGTTCATGTTGATTGTATAAATTTAGCATTTTACTAAAGTGGTTAAAGTTATCGGTAACTTCATGCAAAAATATATTATGATGTAGGCTTTTCACGATATTAATCAAGGTGGAGCCTACATTGTCTTTATTTCTAGGTAGTAAATTTGTTTTTAGATTGATCTGTGCTAAATCTGTTTCTATGGTAACGCTCCCCCTAAAAAAAACCTTTTAATATTTTTCCTCCAATATTAAACACTCCACATATGTGGTGTTGTGGATTGCTTTTGGAAAGCTTTATGTATGGGAGATTTAGAATGCATCTAGTGTTGAGTGTGTAAGCAGTATACTTTGTTTTATTAGTGCGTGTCCGGTGCTTATGATAGCGAGTTAAGTGTGTGTTGTTGTAAAGGTAGGAATCTTGACAAACGTGTAATTTGAAAAGCCGTTAGTTGCTTTCGGAATCGGCTTAGGTTATATACTAGTTTTCCACGTGCGGAAAAGTCAAGCATTATGTCAGCATGTTCTTTCAGTAACTTTCGTGTTGAGAAAAAAATGGTAGAGTTAATTACACATATTACTGTTAATTCTAAGCTCAAAAGAAAGAATATATCTACTTGCACTTTAATTTGTACGATATGAAAAACGGCTTTGGTATAATCCTAAGTCTATGTCATGACGTAGAGGTATTGAGAGTCTGCACTCGATTTCAGATTCTCAATGTGTTCGTGTCCCGAGTGGTCTTGATTTTCGATGAGGAATATTGTAACGTCAGGATCTCGTTAGCAGTAAGATGGATCTAATCCTACGTCATCAACTAGTGATTGTGGAGATTCTTACAACCACGAGTTGTCAGAGACGGGAGGCTCAGGTGATGGTGTTCGTTGAGCGATCGGCGAGGTGATGTCACGATTTGGTCCGGAAGTCAGTAGTTTGGGGGTAGCTAGTACGAAGTTGGTTGCAGTGCCTGAAAAAAGATACCATTCGTGAGTGTCAGATGTTCGGTTGGATATAGAATGAGAAAAGTTAGGAGGTTTTGGATGTTGTGCTATTTTTGTTTTCGGTGTAGTGCGGTATGTTGGCTCTGGGTTAGTTAATGGGTGTCTGCATGGGTTATTTTTCGTCTAGATGGGTCGCGAAGGTCTCCGATTTCAAAACGTCTTTTTCCTTCATCTCTCATGATTCTAAATGGTCCATCGTTTCTTATATAATTTTCTATGCGCGTTCGGAAGTTTTACGCTTTTAAAATAGCAACGCATCCAGACTCTGAGAGCCAAAGTGGGGGAAGATTTTGTTTATGACTTTTTCAACCATTTCCCGATTCCTCTATTCTAGAGCTTATCTCACAATGTCAAAAATTCTGAATTATTTTTTAGCTAAAATTTGAGTTAATTCGCTGATCTTAGATGATGAGAAAAAATTTTCTCTATCTTGTTCGGGAACTTCGAGAGGAAGTCTTTGGTAATAATGATAGAAAATAAAATGCGAAGAGCCCACAATGGAAACATCGTATCCATTGTTTATAGCAGACTGTGCTAATTTCAAACATTAATCCTACTTTTGAGAAGCTAAAATTACTATATGGCCAAGTTTCTAAAAATTTTCTATTTTATCTTTCGACTAATCCATTTGATGGAATGCGATATGCCACAATAAGAGAAGTCTTGATTTTGCATAGCTTCCAAAGAGACTCGAAGACTTTCAATGTAAAAATAAGAGCATTGTCAGAGATTAATATAAACGGCGTGGTATGATTGCTTATCACCCTGTCTAACAAGGCTTGTGCGACAGTTTCTGTTTTCTGATCAGGAATAAGTACTATTTCTTATATCGTCTGAAATGGTCAATGAAGCCTATTATATACTGCTAGCTTGTAAATGTTTTGGGAAATGGTCATATAATATCAATGCCTCGTAGCGACGGGCGCTGACATACGGAATATTTGTGAAGCGGGCTAGTGCTCGGAAGTTTTCCTTTATGTTCCTCGCAAACGTTTACTAACTAACTTAAGCACACGAAGTTTAAGGCGCCATAGCGAAGTAGATAGAAAACTGGCCGAGCAATACTAGGCAACGCGTAGCTATAAGTGGAAAATGATCTAACTGGGACCACTTCTATTTCTCGTATACCTTAACGATTTAGACGAAGGCCTTTCAGGCATAATATCCAAGTTTGCTGACGACACTAAAATTGCAAATTCAGTATTCACTAACGCACAGATTAATGAAATACAAAACAATCTCGCCAGATTTTCGAACTGGGCGCAAACATGGCAAATGCCTTTTAACGCGGATAAATGTAAAGTGCTCCATATCGGTTATCGTAACGGCAAAACAAATTACTCACTAAATGCTAGTCAACTATTAAGTGTAGACAGCGAGGTGGACCTAGGAGTAACAATATCCAGCGACCTAAAACCAAGTCACTAATGATCAGAAGTCCTTAAGAAAACAAATAAAATAATTGGATCCTTTGGTAGAGCGTTCGAGTATAAGTCCAAAAATACAATCCTTACTCTCTATAATTGCTTGGTCCGTCCCATTTTGGAATACTGAGTTCAAGCCTGGTACTCGTACTACCAGAAAGATATAACGAAATTAAAACGAGTCCAACCAAGGCTTAGTAAAATGATACCAAGTTTAATGGAAAAAAACATACAAAGAGCGACTTAGAGAACTAAATATATTTGCGTTTACTCAGCGTAGATTAAGAGGGGACCTAATTCAGGTCTTTAAGATTATCAAAGGCATAAACAATATAAATTGCAATAAATATTTCATTATCGACCAGTCAAATTACACGAGAGGAAACGGTTGCAAAATTATAGGTAAACATTTTAACTCGCACGAATCTAAGAATTTCTTCTTTAACCGAATCGTCAATTTATGGAATGGGCTTCCTCGTAAAGTAATAGACTACAAAACCGTAGATACTTTCAGAAGTCGTATAGATAAATACTTTGAATCTAATCCCCGACTAACAGCGTTTTCTAGCGAATAACTAACTCCCCAGCCTTTAGGTGACAGGTTCACCAAATTTCTCCTACTTTCTATATCCCCTAATTATTTACTTCGGGATTCTTCCTGTGTTTCGACTAATGCACTAATGCAAGGTGTACTATGTATCTACCCCATAATCTTTATCCCAGCTCACCTAGTATGGACTACGAGGTTTGTTGTGACCTGTTTATCTATGTAACTCTATCTAAGACAGGAGGGACATTCTGAAATACATTTTTGCGCTTCCTTGCTCCTGTTTGGGAAATGGTTATCTTTCGAGTACAGTTTTTACTCTACGTTCAGGACCCATATGTCCATATATTGGTAAGTCATAGCAATGATTAATTGCTAACATTGTCACTTCTTTGGAATTTCGATTAATACTTTGATCTATGAAATATGGGATGCCTTCTCCTACACTATAATTCTGGCATTCAAAACAGTGTGGTTGTATAAGTTTGTGCAATATGTCTTTTATGTAGGTGTGCTGTTGCTGCGACGTACTTAAGTAACCCTGATCAAACACAGGAGAAGCCTCTACTTTCTGGACCACCTCATCTGATATTACTCGAGAAAGGGCGTCAAGTACTGAATGTTGTTTACCGGGTCAGTAAACAACATTCATTAAACTACTTTTGTATTAAAACCCTGCGCCACTAGGGCCCAACGGCTTAGACGGACCTCCAGTAATTTATCTTTAAATAGGTATGTGAGCGGTTTGTGGTCAGTGACAATGGTAATATACTCATATACGAGTATAATGTTCCTGAACTTCCCAAGAGCACAATAGACCACAAGTGCTTCACGGTCAGTGTGGAGTAATTTTGATGAGCCTTAGATAGGCCAGAACTAGCAAAAGCGAAAGCTAGGTCTACTTTATCAACCTCCTGAGAAAATAATGCGCCTGTACCATACTCTGATGCATCCGTAAAGACTATAAATGGTTTAGTATAATCTGGATACTGAAAAATTGGTTGAGAGGTGAGTTTTCCGATTAATGTTTCAAATCAGGCGCGGATCCAGTTGAAGCCCCCCATATTTGTTCTTTAATTAGCCCATATTCAAAAGCGAAGCAACTTCATTAAGCGTCCCCCCAAAAAAATGCGGAGGGGGGAGACTTTTTATTGCTAAACAAAATTAGAGGGTAAAAATAGGGCAATATTTGATGCATCCTTCGGAACAACTTATGCGTTTAGCATATTTATTAAAGTCTACGAGCATAATTTTTTCACCTAGTAAAGTTTGCCTAGTAATATGCATCGGTCTTGCTTCTTGATAACGTGTGTATGCCTGATTTGTGTTTTTCTTTTATTCTAGGTCTTTTAAATAATTTTTTCAAATCCAGTGAAATGGAACGCGCAGGAGAACTCGCCAAGATCTCTGCATTTGCAAGCCACGGCCTAAACGTGTGCGACTGGATAACGCCGGCGCAGATTAAGATGTTCCGGAGGAGACCAAGACTGCTGAGGTCCCCCAATAGTCGTGTGAAAGCGGCGCAGTTGCAGTGGAAGCTCCTCAAAGCTTCGACTTGAGTTGCTGATTTCGTGGGGAAGAAGATAATAGATCCCGAGAAGATGGTCATCACCCACCAAAAAGTCACAGCTAACGAGGCTCTTCCCTTGAGCCATGAAGGCAGTCAATAGAGGTTGTTCAATTCTAGTTGGTTCTCGACGTACCCGTGGCTCAAATTTTCAATTTTGAAGAACGGTGGATACTGCGTCACTTGTGTGCTCTTTGTCAGAGACTCGGCCTGGAATAGATGCCAGACTAGCCTCAGAGCCTATGTAGCCTCGGAGCCTATATTCGAGTACAAGAAGGCTTGGGTGTTTTGGCAAACTACAACCGACACAGCTACCACGCGGCTGCCATGAACCGAATGGAGACCTTCCTTGACAGCGTGCGTGATCCGTCGAAGGCCATCGACGGAATCCTTACCACAAAGAGGCAGGAACAAATTCAGAGTGTCATAGAGTCGAACGTCGATGCTAGCCGAGGATTGACTCTACGGTGACACATGATGAGAACAAGCTAGAAATTGGGATATAGTTCCCAGTGCGAGGGTTAAATAATCAAAATCGAGTGCGGTTGGCCTAAATACTCAATTCTTAGAGGTTCTGGGTTTAGAGAGACTGATTGTAGAAAAAATAACTTTACTATATACAAAGAAAATTTTATTAGCAAAAGTAAATAAATGACAATAAATAAGATGAGACCAGGGTACCAAACGGGGAAGGGGGTACAAATGACTCGACGGGAACGAGAGTCCGAGAGAGGATATACAGTGATTGTTTCCAGGGAAAGAGGGAGAGGGCAAATGACGGGGAGACTCACTTAAAGCCTAATTGACTGGAGGCTTCGGATACGACGAGTAAGCGGAGCGCTGCAAAGTTCCATTTGCAAAATTCCTTCTTCTTAAACCACGCTGAGAAATGAACGAGGGAGTACTCCAGGCGAGAACGAAGTCAATACCCGAGTGATAGATGCCTGTCCGTGTCTATCGTCCGTCGTGCGGGAACTCTGGCCTTAGGTACAAGCAAGGCCGGGTAGAGAGGTGACGCGTCGCGTTTGTAGCTGGAAGCCGTTGGGAGGCGGGGAATGGCGTACGACACTGTACGTCGTTAGAGGCCCCCAAAGGGGAACGGGAATCTTACTAGACCTGGCGCGCCAGGTGGGAGGGGGAGGGGGAGGATATTCTCGGCGAGCATCACAGGCTCGCGCGAAGTCTTCGACGCCGTAGGTCTGGTGCCGATCAGGGGATACGACGGGGGTAAAAAGGGATCCCAACACGGATTACAGGGGCGCGCGACATTCTTTGAGGTGGCTCTTTGGGTTCGACTAACCCGACCATTCTTGACAAGAGCGCCGGGGTCTTCGAACCGCGCGAAATTCTCGCTGCTCCCTTAAGGCCGTCTGGACGTGCTGGCGCATCGTTCTCAGGCGCCTCGGTTAGACGTTGGGTTCTAGGGAGGAAGAGAGTAACCATCTCTCTCTGACATCTCCCTGCCTTCCAAGAGAGACAAATACAAAAGGGATGGTACCGGGTACTCTGCACAAAAATAAATCAAATAAAGGGAACTCCGGAAATGCTTGGTATTCCTATTACCGAACAATATCGAGTAAAAAAAAATAATAGTAATAATACGATAAGACAGAGAGCAATATTTATCAATAGTCGGCGTCAACATAGTCTTGATAACCATGGAAATGCATACAAGGATATAAAAAAAATTATAGTCCCACAATACAAAAAAAAGGTACATACGAATAGAGAAACTCATCAAACATATATACACAACAATAATAATAAAAAATAATGGCAAATATTTTTATATAGAATTACACAAAAATACAAGAATTATTCAAGAATATATACAAAAATAATCCATTTAACGTTACAATTAATTAATCAGAAATTACTCGGGAGACAAATACATGGGATTTCTGCTTAAGCTGTCCACCAAGCAATTTTCAAAGCCCTTAATGGAGAGAGAGGCTCTACCTCATGAGGAGACCATTATTGTTCTTAACGTTCTATAGGTAAGAGAGGGGTTTATGGTCAGTCTCGATAATAAATTCTTTACCTAAAAGAAACATTTTGAACTTTTGGATGCTCCAAACGATTTCAAGAGCTTCTCGCTTGATTACCGCATAGTTTTTCTCGCGGGGAAGGAGTTTACGGCCCTCAAACGCGATAGGGAAACTTTCGCCATTGTTACCATACTGGATAAGAACAGATCCTATGCCATCGACACTCGCGTCAGTCCATATGCTAAAAGGTTTAAGAGGGTCGGGTAAGCGAAGGATCGGTGCTGAAGCTAATTTCCCTTTGAGTTTGTTAAAGCTAGCGATCGAATGGGGTGTCCAGACGTAGCACTCGGGGGGCCGTTTTCTTGAGGAGCTCACACAGGAGCGCGGCGATGGATGCAAAGTTCATAATAAAACGTCGGTATAAGGAGGTGGACCCCATGAATGACCTCAACTGCTTCTTTGTTGCAGGCAGTGGTATTTCGACAATTTCCTTGATTTTGCCAGCTCGGGTAGTCAAGAAATCGTTCCCTATGTGGAAACCCAAATATTCAATAGTGCCAAAGGCGAAGTGGCACTTGTTGGGGCCAATCGTGAGATGGTGTTCCCGGAGTCGGCACAGGATGGCACGAAAGACAGCCAGATGGCGGTCCCATTCCTGGGTCGCCACGTAAATGTTGTCGAAGTATAAGGTGACGTGGGGAAACCCATCCAATACTCGTCTCATCATTCGGCTATAATTGCTACATGCTGTCGCCAACCCCCCAAAAAGTAAACGAAATTGCATCAAGACCTTGTCGGTAGGGAAGGCCGTGTAACTTTTTCCTCAAGGGAATCTGGTAATAGGCATACACATATCTAATTCTGTAATGAATTTGGTCTTCTCAAACAGGTGCAAATTATGATCGATGAAAAGAATCGGTTCGGCGTCGAACACGGTGACGGTGTTTAACTTCCGGAAGTCGATGCACATCCGGTTAGAATTGTCCGACTTTTTTACCATGACGAGCGCGAAACAATACTCCGACTCCGAGGGCTCTATAATACCCATCTTCAATAGTTTGTCTACCTCCTCATTGAACGCTTCTTGAGTGAATGGGGAGCGGGTACGGCTTCGAACGGACAGGTTCCTGGGTGGTGAGCCGAATATTGTGCTTGAACTGGGTAGAACAACCAGGGGTATCCGAGATTACATCGCTGAATTGGGTGAGTATCGATTGTAACTGGGTTTCTGTGCGATCAGAAGCTGAGGGGTTTATACTCAACTCGGTCAATGGGGAATCGGGGGTATCTGGCAAGACGTGAAGAGGATATCCCGCGTCTTGTTCTATGCAGGCGACTTGTACCAAGGCCAAGGGGTCAAGCTAGGAGCTGGGCTCCAAGTTGGATTCTTCGTCCAGGCCATAAGTTGGTTGAAACAAGAGCGTCGATGGTACTTTTTAAGCCTGTTCCCGTGTAATAGGTTAGTGTCAGACATGGTTTGGATCAAGTATTCGACGGGGCCGCGTCGACAGAGGCAAAGTTCATAATTCAATGTCGGTAGAAGGAGGTGGACCCCATAAATGACCTCAACTGCTTCTTTGTTGCAGGCAGTGGCATTTCGACAATTGCCATGATTTTTTCAGCTGTAGGAGCCAAGAAGTCGTTCCCTATGTGGAAACCCAAATATTCAATAGTGCCAAAGGCGAAGTGGCACTTTCTGGTGCTAATCGTGACATGGTTTTCCCGGAGTTGGCACAGGATAGCACGAATAGCAGCCAGATGGTGGTCCCATTCCTGGGTCGCCACGTAAATGTCGAAGTATAAGGTGACGTGGGGAAACCCATCCAATATTCGCCTTATCATTCGGCTATAACTGCTAAATGCTGTCGCCAACCCAAAAGGGCGACGACGGAATTGCATCAAGCCCTTGTCGTTGGGGAATGCAGTGTACCTCTTTCCTCAAGGGAATCTGGTAATAGGCTTTACACATATCTAATTCTATAATGAATTTGGCCTTCTCAAACATGTGCAAATTCTGATGGAAGAGGAGAATCGGTTCGGCGTCGAACACGGTGACGGTGTTCAACTCCCGGAAGTCGATGCACATCTGGTAAGAATCGTCTGACCTTTTTACCATGACGAGCGAGGAACAATACTCCGACTCCGAGGGCTCTATAATACCCATCTTCAATAGCTTGTCTACCTCCTCATTGAAGGTTTCTTAAGTGAATGGGGGAGGGAGTAAGGCTTCGAACGGACAGGTTCCTGGGTGGTGAACCGAATATTGTGCTCGAACTGGGTAGAACACAACCAGGGATATCCGAGATTACATCGGTGAATTGGATGAGTAGCGCTTGTAACTGGGTTTCTATGGGATTGGAAGCTGAGGGTTTATACTCAACTTGGTCAATGGGGAATCGGGGGTATCTGGCAAGACGTGAAGAGGATATTCTTGTCTTGTTCCACGCAGGCGACTCATACCAAGACCAAAGGGTCAAGTGGGTAACTGGACTCCAAGGCTGATTCTTCGTCCAGGGCCACAAGTTGGTTGAAACAAGCGCGTCGATGGTACTTTTTAAGCATATTCACTTGGAATAGTGCCAGGCGGAGTTTGAATCAAGTAGTCGACGTGGCCGCGTCTCTCGATCACTGGAAAGGAAGCCTTCCATTCGCTCAAAAGTTTGTTGTTCTCCGTGGGTAGTAGTAAAAGGACTTCGTCATCGGGTTTAAATTTTCTTTCTTGGAACTTACACTCGAAGTAGGTTTTATACTTGCCTAAGTTTGTCTCGGCGTTCTAATGCGCGATCTTTTCACACGTTCCTAACCTCGGCCTCAGGTCTAGGAGGTAAGCGTAGGAAGATTGAATCTCCTGGTCTAATTTCGAATTGGAAAAGAGCTCTTTTAGAATGCCGAGGGGCCCTCTATTATGTCCATACAGAAGGTCAAATGAGGCAAAACCTAAGGTGCGATGGGGAATTTTCAGGTATGCAAAAAGGGCTACCGGGAAGAAACGATGCCATTCTCGGGGTTGTTCGGCCCACAGTTTCTTAAGGATGGATTTGAGTAAGCTGTTGAGCCTCTCACACATCCCATTACCAGCTGGGTGAAAAGAGGTTTTATTATCAGGAGCTTTGCAGACGTATTCCATCAGTTGCGACGTGAATTGGCGGCCACAATCAGACAGGGTTTCCTTGGGTAATCCAACGTGGGAGAAGATGGAGATTATTGCTTCAGCACGGGAGATGCTGTCTATATTCTTCAACGGCACGATCTCGGAAAACCGGGTGGTAAAATCCACTAAAGTTAGCACGTGGCTGTGCCCTTCACTCGACGGGGGGTGGATCGGAACGATTAGGTTCAATTGTGACACGGGAAAACGAATCTGAGATTAGGAGTCCTCTCTAGAAAGGTGCGGGCTTAACTCGTCCTTTGACGGCAGTCTTTTGGCAGATGTTGCAAGACCTGCAGTAGTGAAGGATTTCTTAATGGGCGCCTGGCCAATAAAAATATTTGAAGATCTTCTGGCTGGTCTTTGTGTGGCTAAAATGGTCTGAAAATAGGCTGTCATGGGTATTGGTTAAAATGTAACCAACGTAGGAACGTGGAACACACAATACTCGCGTCTGAGGTTTACTGTTTTCTGAGCACGCACTGTAAAGTAAGCCGTCCGTAACATGGTAGGGGATCACCTTGTCTCCTCGGGGTGACTTCTTGCTCTTTTGACCGGGCCTTAGCTCACATCGGTCGGAGGGAATCGCAGTTCTTCTGGTTCCTTGCGAATTCTTTAGTCATGGCCACCTTGAATTCTGAAGAACGTGAGGTTTCTAGGGGCGAGAGCATCTTTGAATATTTTATCACCTGCGAACGGGTAACCACGGATTGAGCCACGTAGCTGGGGGAGACCCGTAGGTACTGGGCAATAAGGACGGAGCAGAATTTAATAGGGGCTGCTACTACTTCTACCCAGCCAGTGAAGTACGCACAATCGATATAGCACTTGACGACGGAGAACCGATTGGCGCGCCCCAAGTAGTCGTGCACGACGGCGAATTTATTATGGTCCAGGGCTACTGGGGAAAGCAGCCTGGCCGATATCACTATGCAGGTGCTCCCGATATCTCTCACAAGAGTGGAGACACGGCAGCCATTAATCGTTCCGGGGTATCCTTATCAAACAAAAAGTTTACCTGGTCACCGGGACTTGAGGTGTTCTGAGTGGGAGAAGATTCCAATGACGTTGACGGAGGCGCAGACGTGACACAGATCTGGTGTACCTGGTGAGAAGAGTTATTCCTGAACTGAGAGTTCTGGGGGCAGTTCGTTTTGCGTGGCCCTCCACACGAGAGGAAAAACAAATGATGGGTCACCTGGGGAAAGATGACGTAGAGGGCCTGAAGAGAACGGTTTTACATCCCGGTGTTCGGACGAAAAGAGTGGTTTCGGCTTCGACGGCCCAGTTACCTTAGTAAACTTGTTTCTATTTTGCATGATGAATTTTCCTTTGTTTCGCTTAAGTTTTAGGGAAGGAGGGGGGGGGGCGTTTTCTTCCCTTCTTTCGGATAAAGGTTGTGGCTTGCTGAATAAATGTCGTCCTCTTCTGTGCACTCCTTAAATGTGAGGCACCACCGATCTTTTACGAAAGATCTGATTTCAGCCGGAAGTGCAGCCAACAACTGGTCTCTCAGGAAGAAGTCAACGAGAAGCATCGAGCCAAAAGTTGAGGTGACGCTGGAGGGTTTACCTAAACTAACGGTATATTTGGCCTAAGTAAACGCGGGTATATCTGAATTGGGAATGGTAAATGTCTGGGGTCATGTTACCGTATATGCCGCCAGTAACTCCGATTTTAAGGTTGAATAATCAATTGTTGCCTCCGAGGGAAGTGATATGAATATATCTCGGATTTGGGAATTTAGAAGGGGCAACAATTGAGCCACTCCATCTGCCTCGATGTCCCAATGGTTGATTTCGAAGATTTTCTCGAAATGGATTAAGAAGGCTCCGAAATTTTCGCCTTCCTTGAAAACTGGAAGCTTAACAGACGCGGTAGGGGGAGCTTCGGACCTCGAGCTGATGGACAGCGTCTCGTTCCTGGTCATACTCCTTTCAAGCTCATGAAGGCGGATTCTTTTCCGTTCTTCTCTTTCTCTTCTTTCTTCTCGCTTTTCTCTTTCTCTTTGTCTTTTCTTTTCTCTTTCAGTCCCTTCCTTCGCTTAGATATAAGCTAGCAGGTTCTTGCCATTGAGCCCAAGCGACTCTCCTTGCAACTTAAACGTGTTAAATAATGAGGACATTTTATCGCGTTCGACCAACTTTCAGGAAAAGCACCACAAAAAAAATGAAGGAATTATTTAGACGCAGAGCGGGAGTGCTAGTAGGCTTAGGCGGACCTACGATTCTTCACTAAAAAAAAAAATAAAACAAACAGAGCGATAATTATTTCGCATGGCGCGAATTCTTAATTATACTCGAAATATTCACTCCGGAATTTAGCGAGAGTCTGTGTTGCCCAATACGCAACGAAGAAAACAATAAACACAATAAAAAAGAAAGAAATAAGATCAACTTCTTTACAATACGGCAGACGTTTTATGAGTCCTGGAAAGGGTTAAAGTTTCAACAGTCCAAAATTTAATTTAAAATACTCACACAAAAGGGAAAATAGGAAATGGGGAAGGTCTTTTTATCAGCTTCTAAAACCAGAACCTTTAATATATAAGAATAAAACCCTTTAGAATCTGTCACTGGTCTAAAAGAAATGAGATCAGATACTGCGGATGACCCTACACCTGACACCTGAATATAATGTTATAGAGTCGAATGTCGATGATAGCCGAGGATTGACTCTGCGGTGACGCATGATGAGAACACGCCAGAAATTGCGATATAGATCTAAGTGCGAGGGTTAAATAATCAAAATCGAGTGCGGTTGGCCTAAATAATCAATTTTAAGAAATTCTGTGTTTAGAAAAACTGATTGTAGAAAAATAACTTTACTATATACAAAGAAAATATTATTAGCAAAAGTAGATAAATAAAAATAAATAAGATGAGACCCAGGGTACCAAACGAGGAAGGGGGGTACAAATGACTCGACGGGAACGAGTCCGAGAGAGGATATACGGTGATTGCTTCCAGGGAAAGAGGGAGAGGGCAAATAACGGGGAGACTCACCTAAAGCCTAATTGACTGGAGGCTTCGGATGTGATGAGTAAGCGGAGCGCTGCAAAAGTTCCACTTGCGAAATTCCTTCTTCTTCAACCTCGCTGAGAAATGAACGAGAGAGTACTCCAGAAGAGAATGAATTCGATCACCAATTGGTTGATGCCTGTCCGTGCCTATCGTCTGTCGGGTGGGGACTCTGGCTTTAGATACGAGTGAAGCCAGGAATAGAGGGAACGCGTCACGTTTGTAGCTGGAAGCCGTTGGGAAGCGGGGCATGGCGTACGAGACTGTATGTGGCTGCTAACCAAGACGGGGCTGTATGGTACCCAATTTCTCAAAGCTTTTCCCGAAGTATTTATAATGCCTTGGCGGACGCGGGTCGCTAGAGGCCTCCAAAAGGAGGACGGCGATCTTTATTCGACTTGGCGCGCCAGAGGCAGGAGAAGGATATTATCGGCGAGCATCACAGGCTCGCGCGAAAGTCCTCGACACCGTAGATCTGGCGACGGATCGCTGGGGCGCGCGACATTCTTTGAGGTAGCTTTAGGGTTCGACTAACCCGACCATTCTTGATAAGAGCGCCGGGGTCATCTGACCGCGCGAAATTCTCGCTGCTCCCTTGAGACCGTCTGGTCGTGCAGGTGCAAATTTCTCAGGTGACACGGTTAGACGTCTGGTTCTAGGGGAGAAGGGGTAACCTTCTCTCTCTGAGAGAGAGCAACGGTCGTTTACTTTCCCAGTAATCAAGAACGTTCTCTTCTGTGGTCACAACATGCCTCCCCTCCGAAGACACTGAAACCTGCCATTTGGATCTGTCTGTTTACATCCGGACCGGAGAAGGAGTCTTCCGAGCCCAAATACGGTACCGTGCGAATGGAGGCAATGCTGACATCATGTGGCTCATTACAACCTCTGGCAAGAACTTCACTCTCATCAGCATGACAATTCAAGAAGATATCATTGAGATTTTAGGTAAGGGAGGTCATGATATTATATGCGTATATACGAGTATTGATAGGGTGGTCCAAAATAAATTTCAGATTGTAATCTTCTAATGTTTGAGCTTAAAACAATAAACAAATAGTTTTATAATCATAAATATTAATCAGGCTTTCAAACAAACAATTCATAAATATATGACACATGTTTATTGTTAAAACCTTAGTTTATGTGTACACTTGTTTATTGTTTAAAACCTAAACATTAGAAGATTACAACCGGCAGTTTATTTTGGACCGTTAAATAGTAGGCCTATTTTTAAGAATGTTCTTATAATTAGGAGAAGATTGCAAGGGAGTGAGTTTTAATAATTACATCTTTTTTGGCAGGGCGGCTGGCGCAAGAGAATCGGGTGTGGGCCGTTTCTGGAGACAACTGACATTTCAGGTCAACTAAGAGAGGATTTCCTCGGCCTTGTTCACACTAAAGACCTGACTGTGGTAGGCCTAGCGCGTCTCCTGCTTAGCACAGTGAAGACTGTTATCAATACATGAACAGCTGCCCTGGCCTCTTATTTGACGGGGCCAGTGCCATGATGGTCAAGGTCCGTGGGTGTAATCCAAGCTTTATCTATTAAAATTAATAATACGCAGGTATGGAAAATCTTTGTTTCCTGCAGGATAAAATTAACACAATCATCATTTATGTACTGTCTTTATCAGTGGTTATTTACTTGGTGCCTTAAATTCCGATTATACTCGTAACTTTGCGTCTATCCCATTCAGTGCTTTAAAAAGAGTTAAAAAAAACAAGGATATTGTGCCTACAAAATATAATAAAACTAATCTAAAAGTAATTATGGACAGTGACCAGTGTAATTCTAAATTGAATGACTTGCTAAATGATAGGAATACATATAAAAAATTGAATAATGATCCACTCGCAAACAAAACTAAATCTTTGAATAGTTCTCACAAAAATATTCTTAAGGGCATTCTGATTTAATTAAACAATTTAAAGTGTACAATCCCTCTTTACCGTACATGTTTTATTTACTTAAAAACACATAAGTACGGTAATCCGCTTAGACTGATAATTTGCAGCGTAGTATCCCAGGCGTAGAAAATTTCTCAGTGGTTAGCGAATATCCTATCTAAATTAATTGGTAGCATCTCTGATGCTCACATTATCCATTCTGGTGATTTTGTAAATAAAATTAAAGAGGTTGATCTATCAAATAATCAGTTGCTAAGTTTTGATGTTAATAGCCATTTTCACTAAAGTTCCCGTTGATGAAGCCCTGGATGTTATTATAGAAAACTTGCCTTTGTCTAACATAGCATTACCATTATCGTGTAATAAAATGGTAAAGTTGGTTCGTTTGTGTGTTAAAGACATTGTGTTTAAAGCCGAAGATTGTTTCTACACACAGAAAAATAGCCTTAGTATGGATAATCCCCTTTGCCCGATAATATGTAATCTGTTCACGGAGAACTTTGAGAAACACCTCTTCCCCCGTATCTTACCTAATTCCATAACTTGGTTCCGCTATGTGGATGATGTATGTGCTACATGGCCTATTAATGATAACGCATTTGACTCCTTCTTCGAACAATTAATGAGGGGCCTGGAATGGAACAACATTTAGATTTAAAGGTGAATGGGAACTAAACAATTCACTGCCATTTTTTGATGTCAAAATATCTGTTTACTGGAAAACAAACCAGCTCTAATGCCTATATTCATTATTTCTCTTGCCACGACCAATCTACTGAAGGTCTGTAGTTTCTTCCCCTTTTCTGAGAGCATATCGCATATTATGTGATCCTTGTTTCCTGCAGAATGAAATTAACACGATCATCCAAACATTCATTGAGCTGCGCTATCCCCTAGAGTCCATAGAAAAATGTCGTTATAGAGCCAGAACCAACTTTAATTCGGCATTAAATCCTATGAAAAACCGTCTAATAATAATTATATTATATTTCCATATTCGCTGCATTTAATTAATTTTAAAGAGCTGACAGCGGCTAACAACATAAATATTGCCTTTCAATACGAAAAAACGATACGAAATGGTCTGTCCAAAATTTGATCCACTGATAAAGAATAAGACGTTTATTATATCTGATACAAAATTTGCGATCAAATATAACAGATTTTCCAAGAGAATGAACGAACACAAATGCGCCGTGCGCCATTTCTACACATGTCAAATGAAAACCATTCAATTGACATTGATAATGCAAAAATAAATTATTATCCACATAACTTTATCCATTGACGCCTAATAGAATCATCCCTAATAAAGGAGATTCCTAAGTTCAATTCTTCCGATGGGCAATTCAACACTAATCTCTTGATAAGCAGAAGACTCATCCGCCCTTTGATCAAAAATGTCGTTCCATTCCAGGCCTCTGATTAAATTATGACGTGTAAATTTGAGTGCTTTAGGCTAAGCATCATTTTGTATTCATTAATTTGCAGGCGATTGAAGATGATGGATGTCTCCGTCGAAACCTGGTTTCGCAATAAATCAGTCCAAAATACGGTGGTTTCTCTCCTGCATATATTTATATACATATATGTATTTAGTTGCTGGGCGACTACCGCCCTAACACCTATTTAGAGTGATATTGAATATACAATAGTTATAAATTTATGCTGAAATATTAGTTAAATTCTGATTTTTAAAAAAATCATATTATTAAGTGCACACAATTTAGTAAAGTACATACTAAGTAATTCAAACACAGTAACAAAAAGATCAAAGATTTGGCAAAATACATAGACAAAATTATCATTCATATTTAGGAATAATAAGTATGAAAAGTTTGATTAATGATATTAAATATGACAGGTGCTTTATAATTTTGGTCAAGGGTATATACATATATATATGCAAATTTTGTTGAAGACCATTGTGTATTTTGCCTTAATTAATTTCCTTTGGCAACTTTCTCTTCTAACTATCTTTTTTATTCCATCTTGTAGATGGTGGATCACTTGCCCAGCATTCATCTCTATTTTAAATGAATGTGTTTGGTAAAAACCAAACGAAATTGCTAAGATTTCGATCTTATTTGATCATCTTCGGAGCGTTTTGAAATGTTCTTGCCTCCTTTACCGATGTAATGAGTGGAGTGAGGATCTGGCAGAAAGTAAAGTGAAAGATCTGGTGTACTCAATAGTAGAAGATTTAGATAGTGGTAGATGATAGATGGTGAAAGTGAGGTAGGGTTGCCCTTGTTTGAAGGGCATTGCAGGCATTTTTTAATTTTTTAATACTTATTTTTTCCTTTTTGTTTTATTTATGTTGTCAAGTGTTTGTCTCAGTGTGCATTCTTCTTTTTGTTCTTCTGTTTATTTGTCTCCTCGTCTCGTTTACTTTGTATTCGTGCAGTGTTTTTGTTGAACTTTCTAGCCTTTATTAGTGGTCGAATTTAGTTTTTTACTTCGTGTTTTTATCTGATGTATTTTCTTGTTATTTTTTGATTGTGAGTTTAGTATTGTCTCGTAGTCTATTATGTCATCCTCTGTGTTGTTGATGTTTATGTGTAAATTGGTAATGTATTTTACTCGCAACAGAGTCTAGTGCTTGGGAATCGCCGGTTTCGAGCGACCTTCCCGTGCAATCTGGCAGGGATATTAATTCTGCCTCCAGTTCTTCTTAATTCTGGGATGATATCATTGGCCATTGTAGACCAGACCTTTTTGGTCAGTTTCTGGGTTGCTACGTTAATGGGTTCCAGTCTCTGCCTGCAGCGCAGGTCCCTCTGCCGAAGATGCTCTCTACGTTTAGTTTTGTTTATGCAGAGGGATGCAGAGTGTTGCACTCGTTGGAGCCTCCTCATGGCGGTCTTGCTAGCCATTTGAGTCACTACTGCAGGGTAGATGAGCTTAGCCCGGATAAACGACAGGTATAATTTCCTGATATTCCTTGAGCTAAGATTTATGAACCTATATACCTTAGAAATTTCTCTCTTCGCCATATTCTGCCTTCCTTGTAGTGACTCGAGTATCCGTGGTCGGAGATTTTTAGGCCCAGGATGGTGCCTTCGGCGGAGTAGCCATATCTCCTCCCATCAATTACAATGGGCCACGTCAACTTGCGGCACAGCAGGAGGATCTTAAATTTCTCCCTGTTTGTCCGGATTTTCCACCTTCCCTCGAGTTGGTTGATGTTCGAGATCTCTGCGATGGTGTTGTTAGCCTGATCCATTGCTTTCCTAATCCTACTGGGGACGATCTGCGTGACGTCATCTGCGTATTGCAGATACATCGTGTCCGTGTGTATTGGAGTAGGGAGGTCGATGGTGAAGACCAGTTAAAGCAGGGGACTCAGGCAGCTCCCCTGGGGAACGCCCGCTTTGAGTACGAATTCTGGTCCTTTGTGCTCTTCGATCATGATACGCGCCCTTCTGTCCATGATGAAGTCACAAAGAATCCTTTCCAGGACTGGGTTTATCTGGAGACCCAGGATTTGTATTGTAGTCCTCTCAGCCAAACCTTGTTTAAGGCCTTCTGCACTCACTCATCACGATGTCTACATATTGACCCTTCACCCCGCAGTGTGCGATCTTTTCTGTTAGGAGCGAAAGGGCCGTTTCAGTGCCCCTTTTTGGTCTGAACCCATGTTGTTGTGGGTTGTGCGCTCCCAACTCGTCGAGTTGATTTTGTAGCCTGTTGGCTATAATCTTCTCGAAGATTTTTGCTGGATATTTCTAGGAGAGAGATTGGGCGATAGTTAACCACTTGGTCTGAGGGCTTATTTCCTTTCGGGATCAAGATGATTTTTACCACCTCATATCCGTCTGGGAAGTAGCCTGTATTCAGGGATGCATTCATGATGTTCACCATGCCCTGGATAATTTGCCGTGGGCCATTCACTAGGTTGTTCTTAGTGAGCTCAGACCAACCTGGGGCCCTTTGTTTGAAGGACCTTATGGTGTTAATGGTCTCTTCAGTGGTGATAAGACGCCCGTGGTTAACCATCTCTCTTTCCCTCTAGATACTTGCGGTTGTGGGTGGGTCCTATGTATCATCGCTCCGAGGTCCTCGAGCAGTTGGTCTTCAAAGTCCTGGTCGAAATCGTCATTTTCCTCAGGTGAGATTGCGAAGACCTCTTTCCAGTGGCTCCTGAATCTCCTTTCTAGGAAATCCGGATCCTCTATGATGATGTCACCTTCCTTTATTTTTATCTCAGGCCTGGGAGGCAATCCCCTAAGTCTTCGGATGCTATTCCAAAAACTTACAGGATTTCTCTCCCTGTCTAGTCTGCCTATGATATCGTCCCAGATTTCCTTCTGTTTCTCGAGGATTATGTTTTTTAGGTCCTCGCTTGGCTGTCTCATTCTGGCTAACCTTTCCCAGGTTGGGCCTATCCTACCGACTTCCTCGTAGATTTTCCTGTGTTCCTTAGCGATATCCCTTATTTCGTCCTTCCACCTAGGTTGTGGGAGCATTTTGTACGAGATTCTGGGGACGCATCTTTCGTCAGGAGATTAGTGATTTTTTCAATCTCTTCATCAATAAAGGGAAAGAAAATGATTTTTAAGGGGTATTTATTCCGCCTTGGCTACACGTAACGTTAGAGGAAATGAGCCACTCCTGTGCGTGGAATTTTTAAAATAGTTTTAATATGCGATTCCAGCTTGTCGCTTGACTGTTGAAGGCCGTCTTATCTTCATTTATTAATATGGCTTCTAAGATGTTAAGCCTCGCTTTATTAACCTCTTTTCTTTTAATAATGGTGTTATCAACGAGCATATCTCTCGTTAGGTTAATATTATGTACACTCTCCATATTGTTCTTAGGCCCCCTGCTTTGTAGATGCATAGTTAACCGTCACGAAAGTGTGGTAGTTGTCATGCCAATATATTTAGAGTTTTTATAAAGCTTACAGTCTTTATCGGGTCAGGTGAACTCGTAAACTATGTTGGTTGACTTGAGATTCGAGGAGTTTGGGCAGATGCTATTTTTCATCAGATAATTGCTGGCTTTTGTGGTTTTATAATAGATGATGAGTTGGATTTTATCGGTTTGATTTTTAACCTTGATGTTACGGTTAATAATCTCCTTGATGTTTTTTTCATCTATTTTATAGGCCGTGGACATCTGGTTTCAGTAATACACTTTTCAATGATTATTTAAAAATGATTGGAGTTGCTTATCAATCATGGTATTTGAGAAACCATTATTCACGAGTATTTGCTTTACTCGTGCAATCTTTTGGTCGAAAAGTTCCCACGTATAGCAGCATTTATAAGCTCGGCGGATGTATGAGCCGATTACGCTTATTTTGTACCTTTCAGGGCATTCACTATCTGCATTGAGGCATCTTCCCATGTCCGTACTTTTCCTATGTACTTTAGTGATGTAGTTGCCATTGATGTTATGAACCTCAACATCCAAGAAAGGGAGTTTATTGCCCGTGCTCAATTCATAAGTGAATTTTTGCACGGAGTTCTCCTCAAAATGTTGATTGATGTTAACGAGATATTCTTCGTTTTGGACGTTGATGTAATATGCAGTTAGCCCATAGCCAATCCATCCACTTGTGTGTATAGATTACCATCCGGTGTCCTGAACAATGCCTCTGATGTGCATGAACGTAACATGCTCCTTAAGATGTTTTGGTCACAATTTGGAGGAGACATTGTAGGATGGTGGTACACGTTTTTTTTATAATGATGTCGATGGTCTGAGCGATAGGCACGTTCGTAAACAGGCTTTCTATGTCAAGGGATGATATTAGTCCTAACGGTCATGTAGAGTTGAGTATGTCGATGAATTCCTCCGTGGATTTTAGGCTATATTTCGAAGAGATGTACGGTTTTATTAATGCATTTAAGGTTTTAGCTAAACAGTACGTAGGAGTCGTGACTTGAGAGATGATGGGACTCAATGGGTTGTACGGTTTATGAATTTTTACATTGCATACAGAGGCCCATCATCTCTCAAGTCACGACCCCTACGTACTGTTTAGCTAAGACCCTAAATGCATTAATAAAACCGTACATCTCTTCGAAATATAGCCTAAAATCCACGGAGGAATTCATCGACATACTCTACGCTACAAGACCGGCAACACTAATATCATCCCTTGACGTAGAAAGCCTGTTACGGCGAACGAGCTGAAGGACGCCCCTTATCCTCCCAACGGCGATTTCGATTCGAGTTGAAGGCTAAATCTATCCGTGAACTCTGCCCTAGTCAATCGGCAAGTATCTCCATTCGTGAACTCTACCATAGTCAATCGGCAAACTTCGACATCAGTGAACTCTGCCATATTCAATCGGCAAGTACTTGACAAGGATTCCCGACTCCGAAGGCTCGACAAGTGTTCCCTCGTCTAAAGTAATGAATAAACAAATTCTTCCTTGGCATTCGTCGTACCCCAACTGGCCCCTTTTCGGCAACGAGCACGTAAGGTAATCGTAACCGTTGCAGATTGATTTTGAATCTGGCTGACCCAATTGCTCCATTATTTGTGTGAACGTCCCAGTTTAAAATCCTCCTTTAAATCACCACACTGAATCTGACCTCTTTAATCCCTTAATTAACCTAACTGTATCTTGTGTGGACCTTCAAACCCGCCTGGGCGACCATTCCCTTTAAACCCAATTTTTGTGTAAATATAAATATCATTTTGTTGTTAGTAAAGATATATTTTTGTCATTGTTTCTCTTTTGCCACCCCAGCGCGTACCAGCTACCTGTTAATCTTTGGCCAACGTGAACTCTGAAATATTTGTTTAAAAGGACCCCGCAAAGTTAATAATAAACCATCCCCACTCTACACATAATAATTTCCCCTTTCACTAACGGTCTTCAACCAACTTCGACCCCAAGCCCCAAAGTATCTAAGTATATATATATATATATATATATATATATATATATATATATATATATATATATATATATATATATATATATATATATATATATATAGTGTTGCCATTCAACCATAATCGATGTCAAGTAAATGGTTTTCATTTGTCATGTGGAGAAACAAACTAGAAGAGATAGCTCCATGTCGCATATCACATTTATGTTCCTTCACTCTCTTGGGAAAACTGCTGCTTTCGCCAATATATACTTGATTGCAATATTTGCAAGGGATATAATAAACCCCCTTTCTTTATCGATGGATATATTTTTAGACTATTTCGGATCGTTTTTTCGTATTGAAAGGCAATATTGATGTTGTTTGCACGGGCCAACTTTTTAAAATTAAATAATGGAGGTGAGTATGGGAATGTAATATAATAATTGTCACATACTTTTTGCTTAGGCTTATCTGATGGAGGAAGAGACACTGTCTAAATAGACAGACTGAGACAGGCGAAATTGCCCACCTTACGCGATGATGACATGCTGGGTAAGCAGCGTTTCACAAGGACACAGGATGGACACAAGAGGACCGGTCAGTCACGGTTCGCTGCGTGATAATCCTGCAACAGGAAAAGATACGATATCTGGAAACGCGCAAGACGCTGCAGCGAGAACCGGGGAAGAAAAAGTGCAGCCGGGAATGATAACGCGCTCCGGGAGAAGGAACTCGGTTGCCAGGGACAATTATTATTATTATTGAGCTTTGCGTAATCATGAATAGATCACCATTCTTCTATGTCATAAGAGGCATATATATATATATATATATATATATATATATATATATATATATATATATATATATATATATATATATATATATATATATATATATATATATACAAGCCTCGCTAATCCCTGTTATTTGTATTATGTACATTAGACGTTGTATGTTAAAGGAGGTATGTCGTGGTATACGGCCGAGTATGTACGTAAGTTTGTTCCGCACATAAATAACTCCGTTCATTTTTTTTTTTCTAAGAGTGCTATATTACTATTTATCTTTTAATTTGATTCTTTAACCAAGGAGGATTCGTAAATTTATTTATCTATTGCCATTAGCAGCGTTTCGAGGATTTAATTAAACCACTAGAGAAAAAATATACTTTTATTTGCATAAAAATGAAATATTAAAAACTTTAAATCTACTAAGGATATAATAAGAGCGTCTAACTTAAAAATACTGCTACCAATGAATACTACGCGATGGTTGACGTAAAAATTCACTTTAGTACTGAATGTTACTTAAAGAATATAATTAAATTGGAATCCTTTTACCTTTAAAAGTAAGTGACGTCAGATGGGAGATGAACTTGAGCGTGAATCTCTTTGGGTGGAGGATGAAGTTGAGGCGAGGCGGGTGTGTCGCCAGACGAGAGGCAGACTAGAGAAAACAGCTGACTTCGAGATGAGTGAGACGAGGCGATAAAAGTGAGGGGGAAGTAGATGTATGATTATTCCAATCTTTGGGTTACACTTGTGGGGCTTCTCGATGATGAGCCTTGACCAAGAGGTGAATCTTTTCTCGAGTGGGACTTCACTTTGGTATTCCTCAATGGTGAGGGTTTTATTTGAAAACTGAGATAGGAGGTTTCTCTGACGAGAGGGGTATGAGAGTGATTCTCTATACCGATGGTCTACTCTTCGATGTCACCAAAAGAAACAGCCTCGGGAGGGATTTCTTCTTCTTAACTCAAGCTCGGTTCCACTTTAATGCCCGGACTGACGCCGGTCTTCGTCTTCTGTCAATCGCTAACTCGATTCTCACGCTTTTCTCTAGATCATCGTATATATACCTCACTTAACCCCGGAGGGGGGGGAGAGATGAGTACCCATGTTTAAGCCTCTCTCCTAAGGCGTCACTTTTCAGCGTGGTAACCCGTAACCCTAATTATCTCTTCTGGTTTTCGTCGGAGAGAATGAAATTTCGTCTATTTGGCGAAACTAAACCTAAACAATAGGAGGGAACAGTGGGCTTGTTCATAGATTTTTATTCGAAAGGCTATGTCGCCGTCCTTTTTTTTAAACTAACAAGCTACGAAATCTCCCGAATCTAAGATTTTCTTGCGTGTAATATCGATGATTGTTGTGCCAACGGGGCAAAAGGGGAGGAGGGGGTTAAAGTATCGGCTCATATGCCATGTAGCTGATGACGCTGTGTAACCAAATTGGCATCTGTTCTGTCCTCGCGATTTTGATTTCCCCACAAGGCATAAATATACACACAAGTTTCGCTGTACCATTTTTGCTTTGTAACTTTGATCAATGTAATGATCATTGCCACAATGTAGCGATATGCCATGTATTTTCTTTGGGGGGGGGGCAGGTTGTACAGGCCCTCTCTAAGCACAGTTGTATCCATTAATAAGTGATGTTAATTTCCTAGCCCTATGCATATATTAGAAATGTACATGCTTGTCTAGTTAAGATGTGCAATTTTCTCTCTCTCCAATTACCTTACTGGGAGGAGAGTCCTCTGTGGAGAGCATGGCCCTGGCACATGATTCCAAATAAGAAAAAGAAGGATGAGATGTTTCCCTTTTACGCCTTTTTCTTTGCCGTGATGTTAAATTTTCTGTTATTGGTTTTGATTGGTCACTATTATTGGAATATTCGGACACATTTTCACGCAGGTGGATAATAGCCATTTCTAAATTCTTGAGAGCTTCTTCATAAGTAATACTGTTTGTTTTTCTAAACTGTAAGATTCCAATAAATATATCAACATGATTGAACATTATAAAAAAAAATCTCCAAAAAAAATTATTCCTCTTCCAAAATTTTCTTGAATCTAATAGATTTACAAATGCTCTTCTGATCCCTACCTTTTTCATTTTGAATATTAGTAAAGCGCTCTATAATTTGTTTCTGTTTTCACGTACCGCAATAACTATTCTAGATTGAAAATTCCAACGTGTCTCGCATACACTCAGAATCTGAGAAGTACAGAATTTCTGGAGCTGACTTTTGCGCTTAGATGAAATAGTAAAAAACACTTACCAATTCCATTCAAACTCGAAAAACGGAATGAGTCACGGACTAATCGTCAGCTATCTCGGGCCAGACTTGCCTATTGATTCACATTGTAAAAAAGGATAATATGAAGCGACCGATGAGTCGCTTCAAGAAAGAGATATGATATAGGCTTAAATGGGCCTGAAGATGTGGGCCCTTTGGCATTTGTTTAGAAGAGACTTCGAAGAATTTTTTTTTATACGCCTAATGCAGGTTTTGCATGCATTAACAGGTTGTATTGTGGAATTTATCTTGTATACTTTTAATTTTTTATTCATTTTGTTGGTGGGGCCCGGCCCATCTCGCCCTTATGTACAAGCCGTCACTGTATTTGTAGACCGGTCAGGAATTAAACGGAAAGCCGTAAATTCAGATATCAATAGAATTTGGGCGACAGTGTAATAAAAGCGAACATTTCTTGTCCGGAAAATGGATTAAGATGAGACAGCTACCGTCTCCTCAGGTATTATAAAATTATAACAAGAAAGCGTCAATTTTTAGACGCCATGGAACCATAACCACGGAATAAGGGATTAACGCCGGTCGAGGAAATCTCGACCTGCGGGCAGAGCTAAAGACAGCATTCCATAGAGGCAGGAAGAGGCCACACCTTTCTCCTGCCCTACTTATAGAAGAAAAATGGAGAACGCATCCTCATTCTTGATTCTAACTCTCAATTTCAGAGTCGCCCCGTTATTAATTACGTTTTTGCTGTTCTGTTACTGATACCTAAGTGAAACGAAACCCTTGCCTCCAGTATATGACATCACTACACAACACTGAAGAGAGTTTGTCTTTTGTTCCGAAAAAACTACAGATTGTTCTTTTGTTTATGAAAATTGGTTGCATATTGACATGATAAAAATGAGTCCAGAAGATTTGGGTGATACTAAGTTTTAGACTTTTGTTCAGATGCCCTCTATCGGGTAATAAGAGGTAGCTTTTTTCTTTAGCGTCAGTAATGGGTTTATTAATGGGTTTGTTTATACATTTTAAAAATGTCTTTATAGTGTTTTCCACAAGTTCAATAGAGAACGAATTGTTGGGAACCGAAATTCTTTATGCGTTGCAAAGAAGGCTCTGCAAAGTTAAGTTTTTATGGAGGGAATTTTATACATATAATTTTATTTCTTTTATACAGTAGATCTTTCTTGATTCTAATAAATTTTGAAATTTTAAGATGTGAAGATGAGCAAATGAGACTCGAAACATTGTCACGTAATAATGGGCTCACAAACCATGTTGTCTGCACTTCCCTACTGATAAGCTTCTTAGTAAATTTAAAACCTATATCTCTGCGCTTCAATCACCTGGAATCTACTGTATATATATATATATATATATATATATATATATATATATATATATATATATATATATATATCAGGTAGGTTGGAACGAAAGTAATCACCAATTTTAGGGTATATATTAAAAATGAAGAAAATACCTATGGCATGGAAATATTTAATCATAAACATACCCTCCATTGCTTTCTAAAACCTCATTTCATCTGTCAACAACCTTATAAATACGACGCTTGTAAAATTCTTTAAGCTTTGATGCAAAATATAAATCTAACTCGTTTTAAACCTCTTCTCTTGATGTCAATCTAAGACCATCCCAAAGGTTTTTTAATTCCCTAAACAAGTGACATTCAGAAGGAACAAGGTCAGGAAAATATAGAGGGTGAAGCAATATTTACCAACCAATCTCATCCAAGAGATCTTTGCTGATTGGAACTGTGTGAAGACGTACATTATCGTGATAGAGGATGACAACCCGTTCTCTTGACAAAGGAGGGTCGCCTTTGATCCAAAGCAGCTTTCGAGCGACGAACTTGATGCAATTGAGATTAGCAATAATAGTTTGGGTGTTGTCTAATAGTTCGTAATAGACAATTCCTTCAATATGCCACCATAACTTCAACATGAATTTTTTGGACGAAGTCTCCTTCTCGGTTGTTGAGAAAGTCTGTTTCCTAGACTGATGCCCTAAAGGCGGCGTTTAACGTTATGATAAAGGGTCATCTTCTCATCACCAGTAATAATCATGCCCCAAAATGGTGCCTAGTGTTGTGAAAGCAAGGAGTCACAGCAAGCAACACGGCGTTGCAGAATTGCAGTGGACAGTTCGCGCGGAACTCATTTTTCAATCACTGGAACCTTTCCAATCCTTTTCAGTTGGCGCAGGAAACTCGTATGAGTTACGTTAAATTGTTCTGAGAGTTCCCTAAAACTTGAAGCGGGATTTGTTGTGAAAACAGCTTTCAACTCTTCGAAATCAAGTTCTTCTTGATGAAGACTGTGCCTGCCAAACCGCATATATATATATATATGCGAATGAGCAAATGAGACAAGAAACCGGAGTTTTTTTAAAGGCAAGAGAGAGGGACATTAGAAGAATCCAGAATCAAAGGGAGCAGAGGGCGGCACAGTGAAGGCGATCCTTTACCGACAAGACAGAACTAACGCCAGGGGAAAAAAGTTTTCAATTCCTGGCCGCGACTCGAACCCGGGTCTGCTGATTGGCGGTCAGATGCTTTACCGCTAAGCTACCAGCCACAGTAACTATATTTCGCCCAAAGAGTTACCCCATCAAACCCAGTATCTCCCTAAGCTAGGAACTTTCAAGGAATTTTTATACCACATCCTCTTACCCGCTCACAATTTAAAGGCTCACTGTCCATTTCACATACAAAGAAGGAGCAACTACAGGATCTGTGGGTGATTATACAACCACCACAGGGCTATGCCATTTTTACTTTCTGTCTTTCAAATAAAATTTGAAGACAGAAAGAAAGATGCAGAAACCTGGTGTAGCTGACTATAAATACATATAGTACAAGAGAAAATAAGAATTGGACGCGAATAAGCAAATGAGACAAGAAACCGAACTTGGAATATCACATGGAAGTGTTATCAACATCATCCACGACAATTTGGCCATGACCAAGGTCTCTGCCCGTTGGGTCCCTAGAAACCTCACGCCCCATGATCGACTTCAACGTCGTCAAAGTCCACAAGGCCAGAGTTGCACAAGCTGACCTGCGCGAGTGCGGATTCGAGGAGCTCAACCATCCTCCCTGCAGTCCAGATCTGGCCCCTAGCGACTACTTTTTATTCCACCAGCTAAAGGCTGCGCTGCTTGGACGCTGGTTTGGGGACGATGAAGATCTCCAGGAGTGGATTAAACAGCAGTCGGGAGATTTCTGGTTGTCCGGAATTCGAAGCCTCAGGAACCATTGGTGCAAGTGCATTGAAGTCGAGGGTAGTTATATTGAAATATATTAAAACACTTTTCTTCCTATCTCGTTTCCTTATATCCGAATTACAAACTTATAGACCGCGCCTCGTATAAGAGGTATCAAAATTCCGTTTTTTGCATTCGAAAAAGGAAGATTGAAAGTAAATATATTTTATATGAAAATTGTTTTAAATAGGAAGGATGTTACTGAGATATTAATTTTTTTAAAATGCATCATTTTGGGGGGGACACCCGGTATATCTATCTATCTCTAATATATATATATATATATATATATATATATATATATATATATATATATATATATATATATATATATATATATATATATATATATTAAATATGTACACAAAAAGTTGTTAAATTCATATACACCTTCTTTCTTACACTTAAGCATCGCCTAACGACTATGTGAGCTTCATTCATCTCTCCTTAAATCTCCGTCAGCACAAGCCCTATAACCAGTATTTATTGGCCCTTGACCTCTAACAGCGATAATTCTGCTTTTCTCAATTTCCCTCGAGGGTCTGTGTTAGGTTCACACGACCTCGCTCCTTCTCTCTCTCTCTCTCTCTCTCTCCCATGGTCGCGTTCACCTTCACATCAGCCTTAGAAACAATCGAGGACACTTCTTCCTCGTTGTGATCCGTTCCACTTCTGTGGATTGATTCACCACAAGCTCCAGCCCTTCATTAGAAAAACAACAAAGTCCGAAATAAAGTTATATTTTCATCAAGTTGTTCATAGAAATCCAAGTACGAATTTATTTTGTCGGACATCCACAAGAACGAACAGACTCCTCTCGTTACATATGCCTAATATTCAGCAGAAAAAGGAAACAATATTTTCAAGTACTTTTGATCTTTATAAACTTCCTTCTCAAAGGAAAGTAAAATAAAAAGAATATAATTAAAATAAGTTTTAGCGGTCCTTCTTAAACCAGAAATCACCAATAGAGAAGGGAAAGAGGGATCAGACACATCCACGGTAATCAGGAGCAAGTAGCGATGTAAAACCCAAAAGAAGCAGAGGTAAACAACATAGCCGGGCGCAATAAATAGATAACGGAGGAGAGAAGGTACGGGTAAGAAGGGTAAGGGAAAAATAAAGAGTCAAAAAGAACAAGAAATGAGTAAAATAAAAATGAAAACGTGTTAAGTTTATTACCCCGAAAGCAGAGCAGGGCTAAGTAAGTAGATGTCGCTTAAATGAGAGACGCTCGTCTCTGATTGATTTGCCTCTGCAGAGATTATCCGAAACGATGTTTAGTCCCGAATGGTCTCGTTAGTTCGAATTTAGTTAAGGGTACGAAAGAGATAGAAAGGTATGTATGAATTTGAAGGACAGAAAGTTAGAATAGGGGCATGGATGAATGAGATGCGTTTGAGGAATGTTTAGAGAAATGAGTTTGATATGAATTCGAGGGAACACGTGGAATCAATTCGAGAAAAAAGGTGTAAGATGACCTTGGTCGGAGTACAACGGACGCGCAAACTCACCGCCTGACCGGGATGGAGTTCGTTCTAGGTGACGTTGGAAAGCTGAGCTTTGAGTTCTTTCTTTTTCCAGCTTCGGTACTGTTATGTCCGCCCGAGTCCCTTTTTTTCTGCACACGGGGTTTCGAGGAACTGGGGAGGAGTGGGGGTATGATAAAGGTGAGAGGAGAACGGGGGTTGTAGGTATTTCTGACTCGACTAACATACGGAAACACCCTCTCCCTCCTCATATAACTAAAACTGCTCCGGCCCGTATTCGATAGCCCAGGAATAGCACGGCTAGAGAGAGGAAGGGGAGTAACCCACGACGGAAGGAACCCAATCCACGCTATCCTTCCTCGACGGACATGTGTTCACGCTCACACAGACACATGTGTAAGATGGCGCAAGAAGTTGCAATCCTAACAAACCATAAAAATGAAATAACCAATAAACCAGGCACATATAACTCAAAATAATGAAAGTAAATCTAGGAATTGCAGTACAAAATAATGTATTTACTTAATTCATTTCTAGAGCTTCATTATTATCGCATTGGTCAAAACATTCCAGTATTTAACAATCTTATAATAAATAAAAATAGGTTCATTTAACGAAGTCAATTGGATTTTCCTTTCCCGTGCCAAAACCAGCGGTGAGTGTTTCGCGAATTCTGTTGTTGGAAATTTATACATTGCACTTTGTACATATAACTCGTCCTTTCCATCATTCCACATTTTGGGGGAGTTCTTCAGTAATTATCTAAACCTATCAAACAACCATCTCAATACATATCCTTCTACCAGTTGTGCCCAGATCAAATAGTTTCCTTTTTAACATCAAATTTCTCCTCAATTTGAAAATTTTAAATAAGTTCTTTCAACTTCTTCGTTTTTCGACCAATAAATCAAGCACGTATCCCGAAAGGGGGGGAGGGGTGCTAGGGGGCTGAAACTTTTCAGACTCGTTTATGTTTATATTTCTTTTTTAAGCCATACTTGTATTCTGCTATTCGGAAAGAGTTATGTAATATTTTAGAATATATATAACAGTTTTTAAACTGTTGCGATTTAATGTATCTCATATGATACATATATAAAATGAAGGTAAATCTCAAAAATAATTTTAATTAAATTCAGTATTATACTTTAGGTGACGACCAACAGCAATACAATTGATAATCCTCTGATGTGTGGAAAAATTCGGATCTGAGCGGGTTCGTGCTCACTCCTTTACGAGATGCTGTTATTTATTATCAATACTGTCTATCATAACCCTTATTAAGCATAAATGCCCTTTTCTCACACTACTCATAGGGAGGAATTCAGGTTAGCCTCCCCCCCAATTTTCACCTTGGATCCGCTAATACAACATATCTCATGGCACGTTTCTCCCAAATCCTTTTTTAAGACAAATAAACAGACATTTCCTCTTCAAAACAGGATAACCTCTTTCTCACCTATCATTTCCCGGAAACTCCTGTTCATCGTTATCTCCCATTACTCAGAAGACCCCTTCACTAGTCATTAGGAGAAAACTTCCAAGGGACATTCAAGTCAGACGCGCTTCTTTGATTCATTCACAGTTTTTAATCTTGTCCACATTCAATGCTCAGTTCCTATTAATTGTAATGGGGTTGAATGTCATTCCAGACGAAGAACTCCTCCTTGGAGAAGAGTCTTTCCCTTCCCATCCCGATGCCGGAGCCTCCTTCTTCTTCTTCCTTGCTTTTCTTTCACGCTCTTTCTGGCTTGTTTGCTTTGCTTTCGTTTTGTTTTATGTTGTATTTATAATGTAAATAGGCTAATATTAATTAATCTTTGCTGGAATTCAGCAGATGGGAACCATTAAAAAAATCCATAACCGGATTAAAAAGGTCCTAAACGAAGGGCGGTTTCCACCAGTCACGGAAGAATACACAAGACCTTGATCTCTTCTGGGAAACCGGATGATCTCATAAGAACCGTCTGATTGATCGTCACAGCAGGGATCATCAACTATCTCTAAAGTGACGTGGGAGTCTTGAATTCCAAAGAGATCTTTTAAACTCTCGTTTTAGCCTCGTGCGATTGCAAGATTGCATGCTGTGCGAAGGGCGGTAGAGTGCAAGAGAAAGGAATGTATCGATACATTTAGAATTCTGTGGTAATGTTGTTTTTTTTTCCTCACCGGGCATGTAACAGTGCTAATTAAGGAGTTTAACTGTAGTTTAGGGTGGATTTATGTTTAGGAAGTAATTAATTAAGTTTTGAAAGACTTACATAAGTTCTTTTAAGGCCTTTCGGCGCTAAAGGAGGTTTTGGGTCCAAGAAATTCAGGAGGGGTTGACTAAGCTAATCGACCCTGCTCTCGTGTCATATCTTAGTCTCTACGACATGAAATTCCATCCAAACAGAAACTAATTTTCATTGTGTGACAAAAGGTGAGCATCGAGACAAATAAAATTTCCCAAAGCTGAAAAGTTATGCCATAAAAACTCATTCTTTGTTGTCGGTCGCATATTCCTATGTCGAGGAGAGGTTTCCCCGACGCTGGAACGTACTTTCTTCTTCATGCTTTTGTTTTATTGTTGTTGTTTTTTTGTATACTGTTTTTTTATTGAAATATTTTGGTTTTTAATCAAGCCTAGCATTTGGCTACCAATGGATTGTGCTGACCTGTGTCCTTGTAGGCAATCGTCAGATGGACGCTATAAACACTAAATGCACAAATTCTGATTACTTTTAACTAGTAATCCCTGACAGTACCATCGTCAGCTCTTGGGCCGATGTACAAGAGCATATCCAGAAAATTGGAAACCATTTCGAGAGGAGATTTAGAAGCCTCCAGAGGATGAAGCTTTTGTCCACCAATTTAAAGCAATTTTCTGCTAATCATGAACGAAAAACCTCTTCTTTCAGGTTGCTTAAATAATCCCAGTTGGAAAACAGAACCAATGACGATGTTGAGACACTAATTAAATGCGTTTTTTCCTCTAAAAATTTTTGAAACCGCTGAATTACACTTGTTTCACGATGGACAATGTTATTCCTAATGTCAATTGTATTTTTTTATTAACAAATTTGTTTTTATTGAAGTAAAATACTACACGAAAAATACATTATTTTAAATACTTCTAATATAAACTTTCAATAATAAAAATCCCCATATTTAGCCTAAGATATTATATATTATATAAGATTAGGAATATCCGAACCAATCTAATTAACTAGTTTCCACAATTTATCGTTGAACCAACTACGGCAAAAGCCATCCATAACCTCTATAACACACAAAGCCTCTACATCTACAAAAAATGAAATCTACATGTACTTTGAAACAAAAGATGCAACAAAAGAAATGAAGCACTCTTACTTAGAGTCATTTTGCAACACCTGAAAATCAAAAATGAAAAACAAAACAAAACGAAAAACAATCTAAGAATTCAAAACTACCCTCCAACTTCCTCGCAAGAAAAGTGAAAATCACATCTACGTGGTATACCACTTTTCATTCAGTAGTGAAGATGCTGCATCTTCGTATGTCGGTACTACCATAAACCTCCTCAAAACTACCACCTCACAGCCCCATTTGGAACCAAGCCAAACTCGCCACCACTTCTACCTTAACCACAGATTAAGATAAAAAGACAGAAGGCATATTAATAAAAACCTCGACATGACCCTAATATGCTGTTATTATAGGAAAGAGTGCCATTTTCACACTGCACTGGCACTCCTGGGGAAGGTTCTTTATATTCGCCAACCGAGTATCCAAAAGACCAATATAACAGCCCTAAAAGAACTGTATCAATTGGGTATTTTAATCTTCCCTTTTGGCAGGGTAGTATACGGGATCGTTTTCACCTACGGTGGGGAAACATTATATCTTACAATAGTAAGGGAAGTTGAAATGTACCGAGTGATGGTATGCGGTTGGGTGAAACCCATTCCATGAACTACCCCGCCAAAAGTGAAGATTAAAATACCCAATTGATACAGTTCTTTTAGAGCTGTTATATTGGTCTATTGGATACTCGCTTGGCGAAGATAAAGAACGTTCCCCAGGAGTACCCGATAAAGTGTGAAGTTTGCACTCATTGATATAATAACCGCATGCCATCACTGCGTGCAATGCAGTTTTCCTTACTATGGTCTTCAATAAAAACTAATACATTTCTACCCAAAGTATATATGGTATGAATGTAAAATAAAATTTTAAATTCATGTATTTTCCTTTGTATCAAGATGAAGATCGCTCGAAGTACACACAATTTTTAACTTTTAAATTTTAAATCTCGAAATAGTTTTCAGACCAAGTCAAGATATTGTTGAAGATTGGCAGTGATGTTCTTAACGCATTCCTCTCGATGCGGATTTGGGACGGAGAAGGGGGGAATTTTGAGTTGTATATATTGTCATATTAATATTGTGTATTGTAGCTAAATGATTTAGTTTTTGACAAGCCATGATGGTGAGGTATTTTTATGTAGTGTTTTGGACACAATCTTTTAGATGCAGTTTATGTGGTTGAGTACTGGCTCGGATGACCTCTGATAGGCCCTTGCAACTTTGTCATCTATTAAATTATGTTATATGTTATAAGACAAAAGCTTATGATAGTGTTCATCAGAGGCATCTTCAGTGACTTTAAAAAAAAAAAAATATCATCATTTCAGCTATTTGCCACCACTTATTACTGAGAGAAATCTTTTCTCATCTTTCTGAATTTTTGTCGGTCTTGTGAAATTTGTTCTCAATTTTTAGCATATATTTGAAGATCATCTCTCCATCTTGTTTTTGGTATTTTCAAGAACAACTATAATACCCTTAAATGTCTATTCGCTTTGAAGGGAGACATTTATAAGGAAAGCAAGAATCTATACAAAAGATAGTCTTATATTTTAAAAGAAACCTAATTAAACTTAGAGTTTTAAATATTTACATTTAAAACTTGGGTCTCTACTATTGCAGTGCTATAATATGTGTAAAGATGCCCCCAGAAGGCAAGGCTGTGTTTTTTAAACTTTAGCCACCCTGTAGGGCACGAGAAAAAGAGCTGTAGAGTGGTCAATCATTTCCAAGTGCACATGACACGAGCATCCTTCTACCTGTATGCAATCCTAGCGAGGGTCAAGCTGCAATAGAACTTCCACTTCCTAGCTGTTGCATTGGCCGATAGCAGAGGGAGGTGCTATAATATTCCCAAAGCATGCAACAGCCTCCCTCCACTCTAACCTGGTTCCTCAGGATAGCCTGACGGAAAGCGCACCCCCACTTAATTGTGGTAATGTCGACGGGGCACAGGCTGAAGAGTTAAAGGTATTCTCCCTTAATATCCCACACGCTTAGAGGGATCAAAAATGACATCTGCTCCTAGAAAGCTATAAACAACAAACATGAGCAAAGCATTATCCAGATCTGGCTTAGACAGAAATTAAGTCATATCATCTAATTACTCAACCCTAGAAACATCCCTAGCATTTGTAATCATATGTTTAGTTAGGCAAACACGCTCACAATTTATATTCTTTGAGATCTACAGAGAGAATTCTTCTTGGTTGCCTCAAGTCAGTGCTTGCAGCTCGCGTGGATTGATAGCTTCTTGGAGGTTGCTGTGAAGGCTGACACTTGGCGTGGAGAGACCAAGAATGTGTGTGAATTACACTTGATGTGCCTTCCCTGTGCGTGCTAGATAGGTAGGCCCGAATGACGTGAGGTATCAGGTTTGCCAGCAGTCGCTGGCTACGCCAGTAGCTTGTCCATTACTAAAGAGTGAATCAGTAAAGATTACCCCTACAAATATATAATTCCATCCTACATATCCGGATGCGAGTCCGGATCAAATGGTGTATGTTGGTAGGTCATAAGTTGACCATCCCTGGGTTTTCAATTTGACTAAACCAATATTTTTTTAGGATATTGGCAAAAATATTAGAAAATGCACTATCTCGTAATAAAATCTACACGACTCTTTCTTGGCTCAAACTTCCCCACCCTCCACAAATGTAGCCGAAATCCCGTAATAATATTTTAAGGTAGCCTGCACACAAATGAACATACAAACATACACTAGGTGATTACACAACCTTCGCCAAACTCAGCGGATTAATAACTTCCAATCCTTCCGCCCCCACAATTCATGACGTCATCTTGATAGCCTATGCAACACTAGTCTATAAATTTCATATAATGCTTTTAATTTGTTTATATTTTGAAGGTCGCGTCTATACTAGTCTATAAATTCGAAACTATCTTCTTGCAAATAATGTGTTTATGTAAGATTGGATGATGTCAAGAAAAGGGGACCCAACCCCTACAGGTGTCACTCGGGAATTTTTTGGGTCGTTATTCTTTACATGGTAAATTGGGTTTGCTATTCTTGACTTGGGAAGTCCAAAGACGTTTTCATCACTTGGAGTTGTGTGATTGGCGAGTGTTACGTAAGATTATTCTCCATAGTAATGAATGGAGAGTCCAAACAATCTTGCCAATAATACAAATTTCCGGCGCAGAACCGTCAACCACTCTGCCTTTCGCTCACCCACGGCCAACCGTTCATATACATATTGAATCATATTCTGGAACACATAAGGTAAAAAATAACAGCAGGCGAGGATGCAAGCGCGAATTTCTTCCATGTTATTTATTTACAATACCCCATCTGGATTGAAAGAAACATAGTCAACAATTAATTTATGTAACACAATTGCCACTCGATTTCCTTTTTAGTAAATTAACATACTGTCCATTTCATTTAAGTGAATTTACAAGTTTTTTAAATCTGGCTTTATTAATTATTCTACCAATTAAGTGAAGGTCCATTATTTTATTTTTTGTATTCTTGACATGGGAAGTTTAAAGTTATCTATTCTAGATATGGTAAAATTTAATTCCCTATACTTGACAAGATAATACTTTGGTATTAGTGCAAAAATAATTAGAATGTAGTTTTTATTTCAATTATAACGACTAATGAATAAAATGCTAAAAAAACCCCTCTTTTATTCTGTAGCTTACCTACCCCAGTGTGTTTTCAATGACATGGTTGACTTTGGTGCTTACTGGTTAAGGCTCTGACACGAGGTTCCCTGCAGTTTAGAAGTAATCTCCAATGTACTCGTTTTAACATTTGCAGGCGGTTTATTTGTTTAGTAAGAAGCTGAGTAACTACATTAAGAAATGAAAAACTTTATAGCTTCCCACAGCTTTAGTAGATATCTTTCAAAAATTTCCTTTCGTAGCCAAAATTCCGGGTGTAATTGTTTGAGGAGAGGCTTTAATTCGAAATCATTTTTAAAGCAATTAACTTCTCTTGCATTGCAGAGTCGATGTCATTTGTACAAGCATCAATAAATGAGTTTATCAGTCACTTAGGTACTTCCATATTAATTAGATCCTGATATCTCCCGACGACCAATATTATGCCTAAAGAGTGAAAGCTTGTCGATGAATGTGCAAATAACAGATTTTTGCCTTGATAAGATTTACATCACAGCCTTGCAATTTTAAATTCAGAGAGTTGAAAATATTGACTAAGTCTATTAAGTAGGGAATATCACATTTGCAAACTGTGAGTCCTTGGCTCAAATAACCACTTATATTCTCCTGGAAAAATTGCATGATAGTGTTAAAAAGAAAGTAAAATTGCTTCAACAGTTTCTTTTGGGTAACCATCTCGCTTCAGTACGTAAAAGGAGACCATCAAATTCTTCATCATTGTTGTTGCAGAGTTGTCAAAAGATTCTGCAATTAAGGGGAAGGCATTTTTTTAAAGTTTGCTGGTTTTAGTCCTTCCCCAAACTATGCTGCTTCTCTGAGGACGTCGGGCAGGGAAAGTCGCAACTCCCCACCGTGGTGCCCAGTCACAGCGGTAGCCTCCCAGGTAAATAGTGTCAGCTTAAAAAGAATCCGGACTGAGATTCAAAGTGCCGACCCAGCGATTGCCGGGCAAGCGCGCTAACCACTATTTTATTTTATTAACTGCTCTGATAACAACACCGAGGGATTTATGAAGCCAACCACTCAAGTTCCTAGCAACTAGAATTTAACGATGAGTTACGCAATGTATTGTGAAGTCATTGGGTAAAGCTTTCTTTAAAAATGCAAGGACGCCTCTATACCACTTTGTTAATGCCGGCGTCATCTGTTGCACAAGCAATTAGATTGTTCATAGGGATTTCTTTTTTGTTGAAAAACCTCTCAAGTATAGTAAACATGGATTCACCTTTAGTATCTGTTTCAAGTTCAATTGCAAACAGTTATTTTTGCTTATTTTTCTTTTCTTCAATAAAACGAACATATCTTAAAAGTAGATTCGTTCAATTGTAAACCAAATTGTTGATTTTTAAGTATGTTATATAAGGTTTCTTCAATGTCCTTGACCATTTAATCAAGGTAAGTACGCAATTTCTCATTCCCGGGAGAACGGAGGCAGTCCTTCAAATTTTCCCTCATCTCTTATCCAATTCATTTGAACTGTGAACTAACGAGGGTTCTCTGAGCTTACATCGCTTAGAGAATTCCCTCTGAAAAGACCACCTTTATCTTTTCAAAAACCTTACTCTTATTTATCGGTTTCTCCTTTCCATGACCTTTAGCCATTCCTCTTCTTGTTTACAACCCTAATACGTTGGTTTCGCGCCTTTCAAGCTAGGCGTTGGGACTAACAAAGTAAATCTGATACAAAAACCTCCAAGGAAACAGAAATAACATGTCGGCTCTCTGGCATGTTCTCTTCAATCGGACGTAACTCTGATACTCGGAGGCCATCTCCCGGTGGGTTCGCACTGCACGCACGCACCAGTTTGTAATAAGTCTACTATAATCTCATAATTTCTCGTCGATGCAACTTTTTTCACTTGCAACGACTCAACTTCTGCCACTGCAACCCCACCCGCTTATGCCTGCAAGCCGAGGGAATCCTTCACTCACACAATCACTCACATAATCAACTCCATCATCCACGTATAATTCAAATACGCACGTATATTCGAAGAACATTCTACGTGACGGCATTCATTGACGATCTACACTCAGTAGCAGTCCACACAAACAGTAAACATCATCGGCAGTCTCCTACCCATTTTACTCACCCTATTTCTACATAAATTCTTTATTATTCAACGTATTTGTTGTTTTTCAATAACTATCATAACTTTTTTTATCCTCTGTTCTATAAAAAGAAACTTCGACACTGTCAGAGGCAAATCATAGGTTAGTGATGAGACGAGTTCAAAGGAACTGAAAATGTAGGAAAGTTCGAGTGCCCTACTGAGTTGGGGCCGGGGAGGACGCAATCCTGAAGGTGTTAGCTGTAACATGGTCATCCATCAGCTTTTATTTTGAAAACTTAGCACGTTCTAAAGAGCTGCGCGGTCACTCGGTCCCGAGTACCGCAAGTAGGCCTCTCTTGAGGTATATTTCCACATATTTAATTTTACCCTGACAGTGTCGAAGTTTCTTTTTATAAAACAGAGGATAAAAAGTTATGAGGATAGAAATGTGTATTTGAAGAAGGATGCGTCTAAAATTAGCCATAACGAGAAAACAAACAATTAACTCATAGACAATTGAACAAAATATTAATAAGAAATATGCAAGTCCTCATTCTGAATGGCTCCAGCACACCTGTAGAAGCAGGACTTCGACAATTTGTCCCATTGTTCGGGCGTGATTTTATTTAATTATTTGTTTCAATCTTTGCCAGAAGTCTTTCGCATTCTCACCGAGTATCTTCCTTTGGTTCAATTCGCAGGCCAGTTTAACGATATTTTCAGCATCCAAAAACTGCTTCACCATCTTTTCTGTGTTGTACGGAGCATTGTCCTGTATGAAAACAGTGCCCATGTTTAGAGAGAGATGATCGCAAGTTCCTGAAGCAGATTGTTGTAAACCGCGCTGTTTACTTTTTGTATTTTTCTTGCATGAGGGATTTAATCTTTAACCTGCATAATGCATTGCATATTTCTTCCCATTCGATCCGAGCAAATGAAAAAAAATTCGTCGCTGAAAAACACTGAGAATTTTCAGCACTCCAAAAGACATGCTCAGTAGCGAAGGCCAACCTACCTGCTTTATTATTTTTTAGTAGTTTCTTAATAGGGAAGCCTGTAATGAGTCGCACCTCTATCAAGCGCCGCGATACATTCTAGCGAGATGCATTCAAGTTCATGTTGTCGGCAACCTGACGTGAGATACCAGACGCTATCCCCAAACGGTCCTTCGTCGATCTCCGTTGCATCGTGCATTCTGCCCTCGCGGTGGATTTTAGAGGACGAGCCGTTTCCCTCGTCGACACGCAGTCTCGGAATTACCATAGCACTTTATTAACACTTTTGTCGAACTTAACTCGCCTCGCTATCCTGGTTACTAACGAATTCAATAGCAATCTACAATACATGTAGTACAGTGTTGTCATACACGTTGTAATTTTTTATTTATAAACTAAAAATATGTTTTATTCTCTATTTTTGGACGCAGCCTTTCTTCAAATACATCACTTACATCATAACTTTTTCATCTATAAAATGAAACTTGGAGAGTTTGATGGGGTCAATTTTAAAGAATATTCTGTGCAATTTCCATGGAATTTAAACGAGTACTTTTAAATATATTTACACTTTGGATATTTTATTCACGAGGTTTGGACTGTACTGCACACCACCAACTTAAACTTAGGCCATTGAATCAAATGCTACACAAGAAGTCATGCGACGTTTCGAAAAAAAACTAAATAAAGTTGTTATCGAAGAGGAAAAAATTCCTTTTAGATATCGAAAACTCCAGCTTCGAAAGCTTAGAAGCAGATCAATCACTAATGATATCCTATCCCCAATGAATTACCTGAAAAAAGATCAGCTTTACCGGAGTACCCCCCCCCCCCCAATAGTTATTAATTTAGTTATTATATATTTCATTTGTTTTTCAAATTATCTTTTTTAATGTACCTGTAGCAGAATGAGGTCAAACGGCGACCACGTGCCCTTCTGTACCCACGTGGATCCTGAGATCACCGCATGGAGCTGTGAAAGCATAGCTGACCCCAGGTAAGGATGCAGCCTACGCCGTTATCATACGCCCCAGCTGTATTTGCTTAGGGACCGATTTCATCGTCTCTCACGGCAACCTTTCAGCAAACATTCTTACCTTTCGACCGGAGATCGAAGTCCGTTGGACATTCCAAGCCAACGTTATCACAATTACCCCTTCCTCCGAAGGAGTCGCCGACTTTTCCCCAAAATCACACGCGCGTCTGGAGGGCCGTCATAGCTACCTCACCAGGCGTCTATATAATTCTTTGACTCAGTTTAGTAATTAGCACTTATAGACTTTCCACCTACTCCGGCGAACGAGCTGAAGGAGGCTCGCCTCCCCCCTGCAGCAAGTATCAACATCAGTGAATTCTGCCATAGTCAATCGGCAAGTATCCACGACAGTACCAAAGAGGCAATAGACCTTAATTTACATTAATTATCATCTATCGGCATAACTTGACCCTCTTTACACCGAATTAAAAGTTAATAAATAGTTAATTAACATTATTTATTAATGTATTAAAACAGAAATAATAAAGCATTGTTACAGTATAAATTTGAGCTTCATAAACATCAATTCATAAGTTCGGATGTTTACAGTTTTGCTCCGCTTAATCTATCACAATTATAGGAATTTCTTCATTCAACCTTTAATTTTTTAGATAGAATGTTTTGAGATTATAGTTTGTATCATTTTAGAGTCTAATTTAGCCGTATATCCATATTCGTATTTAGGTGTTATTTACATGTAATATGCCAATATAATCAAATTTTAGCAGGAAATGTTCCAAAGAATCGAGAGAAAAAACAAAACAATATGAGAACAAAATTCAGGATTCGTTGCAATTTTTTGGCCAAGTATTTGTAGTTATCTGAAGGTGTATACCAAATATATTGCAAAAATTGCAACCAATCATTACATTGTTCTTACCAGCAGAAACTTAGACAAACGCATATACGAACCCAAATATAACACACACCGGAAACACTTCCAAATGGCCTCTTTAATCACAACTCATTAAACACCAACAAATAAACTGAAATCAAGCTCTAATTGATTCTCTTGCCAATTTCAATCTATCCTACGAAAGCTTTAACCTTAGCCCTCTCTAAGTATGTAGATTATATCCTCGTACTCAGCTATCACGTGTCTCCCCCCCCCCCTCCCAGAGCTGATCTCTTGTCCCAAAGAATCAAGAATTTATGTAAATTTTCTTTCCTTTTTATTTTAATAATTATTATCATTATTTCCCTCCCTTTGCATTGATTTTGTATAAAAGTACCGTATGTGACCCACAATGCTCCTCAGTCAACAACTTAAAGATGAGGCGAGAAATCTTAAAACTAATTCCCTATTTGTTCTCATATTGCCTTTTTATCTTGATTTAGCATTTCCTAATTTGAGCAAATCGCATTTTTCAATGTGACATACGATCGTTATTATTAATTTACATCAAAAACAATAAAGCTACCTGCAAACAAAGCAAGAAGCAACGTAGAGATATTATAAACCATCTGTGATAACATAAGATATAGATTAAAAATGAAAAATGAAAGTGTAAAGTTAAATATGTATTTCCATGGGTGGTCAGTGACCAGATAAAAGCAAATCATGAAGGCAAAAGTAAGCCGCTAAAACAAAAGCAAATGATGTAGCAATAATCAAGATTATCTTCAGGACAAATGGAAGTTTAAGAATGTAATCAAATGCTATTTAGGTATCGCAGAGATCGATTCTGGCCAATGTTAAATTAATATCGCAATCATTTATAGACCACCCGCCCAAATTGAAATCGGAGATAAATGACTCTTTGAGTGTCTCTCCTTTATTATTAAAAGAAATACAACGATAACATGCGGAAAATCTTTTTTCTGTAACGTAGACTATATAGCAAACAACTCGGATACTTGGGGTATGGGGAGAGAGATTGCGGAACTTTATTCCTGAAAAGGTTATTTTTTAAAAGGTTGAGGAATCAATTTGCAGCCAAAATATTCGTGATTTGTTTTCTATTACGGACGAAAACTTTGTAGAAAACGTTCATGTCGGTGAATAATGGTGACAAGTGACCATAACGTAGTTAGATTCAAAATAAAATCATACATAACTGAAAATGAGAACAACAAATTAATATCTCGTCTTGGGATCTGGAATTTCAATGATTTTCATAACTGTATAAGGGAAAATGACTGGCGTGTCTGTTTTCATAATAGGGACGTGAAGATATGCAATCAGAGTCCTTGGTACACTCACACATCCCCAAGCAATCGAGCAACAACATAACATACGCCCCCCAACAATGTCTCCGCTGCTACAAAGTGGGGCACACTACTACACTTGTTTAGCAGAACAGATCTGCTCAAAATGCAGTGAGAAAGGTCACTTTCACACTTCCTGCACCAACACAACACTCCTCTGCATCAACTGCGGTGGCAATCACACCGCAGTTAACCTGAAGTGTCCATACATCGCCGAAAGCGGGCTTGGAGCATTTCGGAGATGCGCAGACTACAATTCACCCCTCATACACAAACCATGCCTGCCCCCACTCCACCGCCCATCACGAGATCCTTCGCTGCCACTTGCGAAGCAAAGGGTTGCTTGCACCCTCCCTCCCACACTACACCTACTACGCACAAACACACACACCCTGAACCTAATCACACACCATTGGCACACACACAACCCAAACATACATATACTCCGTCCGTAGTCACACACGTGAAAACTTCACACATACCACCCCCAGACACACACAATACTGACTTCATAATAAACCGCGCCACTCTGCTCTCACGGCTGGCACAAAATTGGGCTGCAGGTGACTTTTTCCTCTACGCCAATCTTCTGAACCAACTCTTCGAGGCCAATGGAATAGAGCGCATTGCCATTCCGGAGTCAATATTTAACACCTACCACTTCCACCAAAACAGAAGACCACCCCTTCTGGCCACCCCAACAAACATTCTAAGACTACGCATCAACACCGTACATGGCCACCCACAGCCAACTCTCCGCACACCCCCTCAGGCATCCTCCACGATCCACCTTAACGACCCCCGCCTCTCCGTCCACACCCCTGCTCCATCTTCTGTTCTCATCCCTTTACCACCCGCTCCGGCTTCCAAGTCCCCTTCCCCTCCCCCACTCTGTCTCCCTCTACCCTTCTACCCCTGACCACTCCAATCCCTGTTCTATCTTCTGTCCTCACTCCTTCACCACCCGCACCGGCTTTCACTCCCCCCTCCTCTGTCCCCACACTGACTTATTCTGCCCCTATATCCCTAACCACTTCAGCCCCTGCTCCACGTGGAAAACCAACGCCCGCAACACTGGCACCTGCACTCACATCTACCCCCCCTCCAAGAAAACGCACTCTGCACCCATCCAGACCCCAAAGCCACCCCACCTACTAACCGTACTATGCTAACAAACCGTATATCCCCTTCACACACACACTAAACTCAGAAAAACACAAAGCGTGAAAGTCGCTGCGTCCCTCCCCCCCATCACTCATAGGTGTCAGGACTTAGGGAGTCGCAAGACAAGTTCACGACACCTACGTTCTCGCTCAGAATAGGTCGCTTGAGCGTAGTATAACTTAATGTACGCAGTTGGCGCGGTGTACGACACACTATCTCCAACTAGGTACTAAACACACAGTATCCAGACATAATACTCCTGAACTCTACCAGTCTTCATCCTCCTTGCACTAGGCTTCGTATTGCAGGCTATCACACATATCTAACCCCACAGGCGCTACAATTAGGCTCGGCGATCCTAATTAAACGCCAAATACACCATACCCTCGTAGAAACCACAGACGACTCCTTCATAGCCTGCAAAATAAACACAGACACTGGACTAATCCTAATTGCCACATACTACAGACCACCCCGTCTACAGTTACACATTGATGTCCCACTCCGGGTGCTATCAAACTATAATCTTCCACTCTCCTTCCTTAGGAACCTAAACACACATCATCCCACATTCTTCTCCAACACCGCAAATGAAGCGGGAAGCTACCTGGTCCGTGCCTTGCAGCGTTTTCGTTGTGAAGACATTGGCCCGGCCTTCGCCACCTTCTTTGTTCAGCGCGGGGGGACCTCATCCGCGGACGTAGTCCTCCGTAACGACCACGCCACAAGACTCTACACACGCATAGCCCCGGGTCCCCATGTATTATCCGACCACATCCACATATGCCTTCTGATATCTACTTCTCCTATACTAATCACCATACCACCCCTATACGACTGCAATAACACGAACTGGGTAGAGTTCGGTAACCTCATAACCACACAGACACCACATAAGCTAAACCTCCAGGGCACCAGATCCTCACAATTAGATGACCACTAGAAGGCAATCATAGACACCATAAAAAAACTGCACGCGACACCTATACGCCAAGCAAAACATACAAACACATAAAACACTTCACCTTCTCCATACATACACAAAGACTCATCACGATATACTACAATCACTATGGCAGAGGACCACGACAACGCAATATCACACTCCTTCGTGCCCGCATTCTCCGGTACGTGCTGCTGGATAGGAAGCACCAGTGGGGCGAGGTCATCCGCACGGCGGAAGACGCTCGCTGCGCTGACCCCTCCTTCTTCTGGCGGCGCATCAGGACTAGGATGGGAACGGGCCCTCCCAAGCCCATAAAACTACAAGTAAACAATTAGACATTCACAAACACGAATGATATCTTCGATGCATTCAGGTCCCACTAGGACCAAGTACACTCACATAGCCAACCCAAACCACACGCGCAAGATCACTTCCAGCTTGTTCAGGAATGGTGAGGGTCCATGCCAATAAACTGGAGCCTGCCCCCCTGATTGAAATAAAGGTGTTTGAAAACTCAACCACATTAACCACCCCAGTCACTATCGAGGAAACAAAACACTACATCAAAGCCACGCATAAACGTGCCCCGACCCTTCCGGCCTCCCGATCACAATCATTCATCACACCCAGAAAACATCTATCGGACATTAACACACCTCTACAATGCATCTCTAGCCTCTGGATATTTTGCGAAAATATTCAAGGCCTCACATAACATTCTACTCCATAAACAACACAAAGACCCCAAACAACCAAACAGCTACGGGCCTATTGCTCTCCTAGAGCAACTAGGCAAAATACTAGAACGCATAGTGAATAGCCGCCTATGGAGCTTTCTGGAAGAAGGGAATTGGTTCTCCCCCTGCTAGTATGGCCTTAGGAGGGGCCAGTTTATCATCTCGGTGATTACTATTGTTCACGACATCATACAAAAAGCACGACAATCACGAAAAAAACACTCACTATCAGCAAGGATGTCGAGAAAGCCTTCGATAAAGTGTGGTACACGGGGCTGCGTTGAAAACTAGCCAACAACACGGAGCTGCCTCTCAACACCAGAAGGCTCCTATCGCACTACCTTACGGATAGGGAATGTTAAATACGTTACAACAACACACTATCACGCCCATTCACCCCACGCGCTGGGGTACCACAGTGCAGCGTACTGGAACCCACACTTTTCATAATTTATACAAACGACACTCCCCGCCCTGAGGTAAATTGCACACACGCATACTGTCGTACGCAGACGACAAGACCATTCTCGTCATCAGCATGCGCGCTGACATACTTGCGCGCCCGGCACAAATAATACTAAACGAAAATACAGAGTACGAGGATATGTGGCTCATAACCACCAATCCTCAGAAGACACTGATGACACTATATGGAGCGTAAGACCACTACATGCAAAACATCGAGATGCACGATCACATACCGGACCAACATTACTCAGCCCCCATAAAACTTACATACAAACCCACAACAAAAATACTAGGGGCAACATTTGACAGGTACTTACACTTTCACATACACCAAAACACCATACTGAAGTTTTACCCCAGCAGTAAAACGATGCAGCTATACCTATACAAAATACTAATCAGACCAATGCTTACATATGCACTAATTACACTAATGGCCGCAAGCCACACTTGGCAGAGAAGTGCACAGCGCATACAGAACTCCGCTCTGAAGCGCGCATGTCGCTCTTCTCTGGACACGAAAATGTCGACACTTCACGACACAAACAAACTCACTCCTCTAAATACATACCCCTTTACGAGACTAACTTGGAAACTAGGGAAACTCGAGAGAGACGCCAAACACACCCACGTTTGCCACATACAGTATGGTGCTGCTTGGGAGCGCAAATTCCCAGCAGCAAGAAACCACCAGCTGCCAGAACCACTATTCACCTAAATAGCAGCATCGCAATAAGTTTTCCTTGATTCTAAAAGACACCGCCGCGCCGAAGTGTCCCAGTCACTAAGCCACCACGTCTCGACGATCTAGGCAAGCCGCCGATCTAGCAAGACTTAGACCCTTCCGAACCGATCCTCCAATCTCGCCAGTCCAAACACCACACTATCAAATAATATCGACATATACTCCGCACCGGTGTATAGCCACCGGCCTTTAATCTCTTCCTATTTCCTCTTGAGTTAATTTCAGAACCGCTCCTCTTCAAATGAAACGACCTCTTGATATACACAGGAATCCCTCGCCTTTTCTTTCTATACTATTTTGTCCTTTGTCCGTTTTCTTTTCATTCCCATTTTCATTCTGACTCCACCATTCTTCACCGATAAAGGAGGAAAGACACTCTGAAGATGATCGCATACATCGAAAGCTCAGCAATTAAAGTCAAGTTTGGTTTTTACCTAACACATTACAATTAATAAAAAAAAGATGAACGTAAGATAAGTTGTTTACCATCTACAAGATGAACTAGGGAAGATAATAATAAAAATGGAAAGTTTCCAAAGAAAATTAATAAAGGCGAAATCTACTATGGTCTTTAACAAAATCTGCATACAAGAAGGCCTGCTACCCATTTACACTAATATATATATATATATATATATATATATATATATATATATATATATATATATATATATATATATATATATATATATATATATATATATAAAATTAGGTAAGAGGCCATGTTGTATACATGTGCTGTTGAAGTCCCCCTCAGTGGCAGCGAAATTGATTTTAACTTGTATTCTCTTTATTTTCTTACAAGTTTTTGTCTGGGTCTTTCTTTTAGGCGAGAAAAAACATTCGCAAAAGACATATTTTATTCCGAGACGTCTTTCGACCGTGGTCGGTCATCTTCAGGGAATAAACAGAAGTGGAATGACTGATTTGATTTGATTTGATGAGTTAGGTGGTGAAATGTGTGATAAGGGTGAAGAAGTTTTGACTTTTAGTTGCCCTGGTTGCGAGGGCATCACCTTCGTTTTCCTTCCATATTTTTCTCTTCTCTTGTTGCCTTTTTTTGCTTTTTTGCCCCCAGTGTTCCCACTGTTGGCTGGTCTGATTCTTCCTATTGTATATATATTTATTTATTTTTATTTTTTCCTCCTTCGTAGTTTTTAGCCTTTTAACTTTATATTTTGCTAACTTTATTTAGGCTAATTTAATTTTTGTGGCCATTTTGCCTCTTTGATTTATCTTCGTCTATTATTATTTCATTTTATTTATTTCTTTTTGTGGGCACTTCGCCTCTTTTGTTTATTTTTTATTTTATTCTTAAATTAGTTTATACTTTTTACTTCATTTTTTTATGGAATCTTTGCCTCTTTTGTTTAGTTTTATTTTGATTTATTTATTTTGTTTATTTCTCACTTCTCTATACCTTTTATGGGAATTTCGCCTCTTTTTATTGTTTGTCCTTTTATTTATTTATTTTATGTGGTCTTATTCGGTATATCTCTTCTTTGTTTAGTTTTCGTTTTTTGGTTATAGTCTATAATGGTTGTTCTTTCTTGGTTTTCTCCGGTCTTTATGTTCATATTTCTCGATCTTGGTTATTTAAAAATCGGGTTTATTGCCTCTCCCGCTCAGTTTCTTACGCTTGGAAATAATGTTGACCTTGCAACTTTGCGTCGCTTCTGCTGCGGGATTGCAATGTTGAGGTTGTCGAGTGTGGGTATAATTGTTTGCTCTATATTTTCCCAAGTCTTTCTCCCTAGCCTTTGAACTTCCGTATTAATTTGTTTAAACCCTGTTCTTGCCTGCAGGTCTGTCTGCCTAATACGGTCGTTTCTTCTAGCTTCAACTATTAGTAGGGTGGCTTTATTTTGTATTCTCTGCATCGTCCTGAGAGAGGTACAACAAGCCATCTGCCTTATGACTGACCGGTAGACCAGGACGGAGCGTACCAAGGCCGTGTATAGCTTCTTATTGTTTGGAGCGTTAAGGTTTCGGAACCTGTATAGTTTCCGAAGTTGCCTTTTGGCTAGGGAGACTCTAGCGTTGATGTGGGTTTTGTATCCAGAGTTGGTAAACCGTAAACTCAGGACGTTACCTTCTTCCGAGTACGGGTATAGGTCGTCGTTCATGATGACTTCATCTATTTTCCGGCGGTTCATTGGGATTATTTGGAATTTTGGGCGGGTGGTTTTAATTTTTCACATCCTTTCATATCTGTTAATGTTGTTTACTTCGGCAGCTGTATCCCTTGCTTGAACTCCGGCGTTCCTATAGGGGCTAGGACCGATTTGTATGATGTCATCTGCAAATTGCAGATACATCGTGTCTTCCCGAATTCGGGTCCTGAAAAGCCCTTGATGGAGATTTGGGCTTTTCTCTACGTGATATAGTCACAGAGGACCCTTCCCAGGAGTGGGTCCAGCTGGAGGTTCAGGATCTTGAATTTGAGACCCCTCAGTCAAACCTTATCGAAGACCTTCCGTACATCGCGCAGCAGCACGTCTACGTATTTCCCATTGGCCTTTCAGTGGGCTATTTTCTGCGTTAGGAGGGCGAAGGCAGTTTCCATTCCTCTCCCATTTTGGAACCCGTGCTAATGAGGGTTGTGAGTTCCCAGTTCAGCTAGTTGGTCTTGAAGCCGATTTTTTCGTAGATTTTACCCACGGACTCGAAAAGAGAGATTGACCTGGAATTTACTAAATGATCTGGGGTCTTAACAGCCTTGGGTATAAAGATGATTTTGGCCACCTTTAGACCGTCAGGAAGGTAGCCCGTGTTCAGGGAAGCTTTAAAGATGTAGGTGATTCTCTGAATGATCTGCTGTGGGGCATTTACCAGATTGTTTTTGGTGATGCCCGTCCAGCCTGGTGCCTTTTGTTTGAAAGATTTCACAGTAACCATGATGTCCTCTGTTGTTATTGGAGGACCATGGTCAACCATCTCTCTTCCCATGTTCGCGTGGTGGTGTGGATGCGTGAGGTGTATTATCTGATTCAGATCGTCAATCAGACGGCCCTCGAATTCCTGGTCGAACTCTTCGTTGTCTTCTTCGGTGATAGAGAAGACTTTCTCCTAGTATGCTCAGAATCTTCCCTCCAGAACCGCCGGACCCTCTATATATTTCCCGTCTTCTTTGATCCGAGCCTTTTCCTTTCTTTGCAAACCTTTCAGTTCCTGATTTGGTGCCAGAATTTGGCCAAGCTCAGCTCACTGTCTACTCCGGCTATAAGGCTGTCCCAGATCCCAGTCTGTTTGATGTTTATTGCCTCCTTTAGTTTGAAACTTAGCCAGCGTAGTTGCCTGTTTCTTTTTAGCTTGGACCTTCCCGTCTGATCTGCTTATACACTTCTCTATGCACATGTGCGATCCTCTTCATTTCGTCTGTCCATCTGGGCTGAGGTAGCGTTTTGTACCCTGTTTTGGGAACGCACTCGCGGTCAGCTTCGATGATTGAAGTCGTTACTCTCTCTAGTTTTTCGTCGATCTCATCCAGTGTAGCCTCGCTCAGGTCGACCGGGGCGAAATGTCGGAGAAGAGTCTTGTAACGGTTCCAATCGGTGGTGGCGTAGTTCTTACGTGGTGTGACTGGCAGCTGGATCAGCCCGAGGGAAATTGTGGTTAATATCGTAATGTGGTCGCTAGGGACTGTTGGGCCCGACTCGCTATGGTATTTGAAGGGGAAGCCTCCGCTTATCATGATAATGTCAGGTTTGATGGCTGATCTGCTAGTGATGTAGGTCGGGAAATCCGGCCCTATCCTTTTGATGTCTTTCCTGTCCATTATCATTTCCAAGTTTCGGCAAGGGCTGTCTCAGTTCCCAGGTGCTTCCGGAAACCATGTTGTTGCCCATTGTAGTAATCATTTACGTCAAGATAGGTCCTCAGCCTATCATTGACCAGTTTTTCAAACAGCTATTCTATGAACTATAGGAGTGACATGGGCCTATAGCTTTTTACCTTCTTTTTGGGTTTTCATGGCTTTATGAGAAAAATCATTCTTGCCCTCTTGAGTTGGTCGGGAAATTTCCCGACGTTAAATCAGGCATTAAACAGGTTTAAGATTGCCGTGTTGATATTCGCAGGAGCATTTGTCAAATGTACACTAGTAATGTCTGAAATGCCTGGGGCTTTTTGTTTGAAGCTTTTGAGGGTTGCCTAAAACTCATCGTGGGTGAATGGTCTACCCACCTCCTCTGTCTGTCTAGTGGCGTCCACGAATTGGAAGGGATTTAAGATCGGTCCTCGTCCTCCAGGTCCGCGAAAATCTCCTCATACTCCTTATCGAAGTCCTCGTTCTCCTCATCTGTGATGGTGGACTTTCTTCTCTGAAATGGTGTTTTATTTCCTGGTCATCTGTCATTCTTCTCCCGTCCACTGTGATGTTAATGTTGTTTTGGCAGGGAGTGTGCCACTTAGTCTCTTAATTTGGCTCCAAAACTTCCTGGGGCCACCTTCCATGTCTATCCCATCTATGATTCCATTCCAGGTCGTTTTTGACTTTTCACCTATCAGGAATTTCAGCTCCAAACGGAGGTTCTGGAGCTCCCGGGAGTGGTCTGCTGTATTTCCATGTCGACTTATCTCCAAGACCAGCTCTTCTAGTCTGTTCTTCTTCTGTGTTATATTCTAGTCCCATCTCGGTGCTGAGAGAGTCTTGTAACCGACCCTAGGGATGGCTACCTTGTCCACCTCCTTTAGTTTGTCCGTAATGTCCTCCACTTGACTGTCAGGGTCTTCTAATGTCGACCTGTCCAGTTGGTTCAGTTGATAATCCTGTAACAATCTTATGTCCTCTTCCCAGTTCGCCTTAGGAAAGCACCTACGGGATGGAATCTTCACTTATATATGGGACGTTGACACGGTAGTGACCATACTTACATGGTCCGATGGGGTGTATGGGCCAGGAACTGTCGCGTGATTCAGGGCAAAGTTGGAGTTGACGAGGATGATGTCAGGAGTCGTTGAGGACCTTCTTGTCAGGTATGTGGGGAATTCTGGGCCGAATCTTTGCATTAGATCACGATTAATAAGCAGTCTCATGGAGGTTCCCGATCCGTTGAACCCTGTTGTGTAAGCTGCCTCTCTGCAGCGGGCATTAAGGTCTCTGATCAGGAGGGTAGATGTGTTCCTCTTGAACAGTCGGATGAAGTTAGGGATGGGGAGGTATGGTTGTCTTGGGGGTTGGTACCCCACAGCTATGACAAGGGCATCAATGGTTGTGCTGATTTTAATGGCAAGCTACGATTCTTCGAGGTCTGTTATTTCCCTGTACTTGATTCCCTTCCGTACAGCTATTGCAAAGCCATCGTATCTCTCATTTGTATGGCTGGCCGAAATAACTGTAATTGTAAATTTTCAAGGGATTCACATCTGTGTTAAGGCCATGTTCCGAGATTAGGATATGTCTGAGTCTACTTCGCGGATGATGTTGTAATATGCGAATTTTTTGTTTCCCCTCCATTGTCGTTTAGCGAAAAGATCTTAGTTTTTCTAATAAACCTTGTATTACCTGCCATTTTATTCGACTTGAATGTTCTGAACCTTTGCTGGCTCTTCGCGTGCTGGCGGCCTTACTCTCCCTTATCTCTTCTTTTTAAATTACTCGTGCGAAAGGTTAAAGCATGACTTGGGGCAAATTTCGATGTTTCCTCCTTTGAGTGACTAAAGATTTACTCCTCGGTGGCATTGCAGTCAAAATCCAACTTGAACTTTCCTTTGATTACTCCCTCGATTATAGATTTGACTTTTGCCAGTCTCGGGAGTGTAGCCGATGGCGAGGTATATTGCATGTTTAAGTCTGTGGTCTTTTGCCTGGGTGCCGTCTGCCTGTCCTCTTTGGTGGGCTTGCTTTGTTGGCTCACCCCTTGTGAAGCACTCTTCCTTTGTGCCGGCTGATCGGCCTCCATTGTCTCGGATGTTGCTGGCTAATCACGCTTGTTCAGTCAGGGGTCCCTGTATTTTGATCTGTTCCTTGGGCCTGCTTCCCGTCTGCGTTTGGTAGAGTTCAGTCGAGGGAGGGTTATCGGGAAACCACATTAGTTTCATTCCACATTGTTTAATTCGGTGGCGTAGCTTCCAGGTTTGGCTATATTCACGAGGGTGGGCGTGAATTACGCACATAACCAGGTCCAAGTTCATTGTTAGGTCTAGTTGTAGTAGTGTTTTGCCTTTCTCTTAGTTTTGTATCGCTTGAGCGTAGCTAGTGTTCGCCTTATGGGTCTTTTCCTCCTGCAGGTTCCTCTTCTTCCCATTTACTAGGGTCTTTTTCATGGGACAAGACTGGAAGAGTGTGCGGTGAGGGCCTCCGAAGTTTAGGCACTTCTTTGCGCCCCCATTGGTACACTCTTTACAGGTGTGCCTACTTCTGGCGCACTCTGAACATACTTTGCCCTGGAATGTACACTCTTTTGTCGTGTCCTGCTCCAGTGCGTAGCATGAGAAGTAGACCTGTATTAAAACAAAAGTCTCTCTCTCAGTGCACGAGGCTGAGATCTTTGTGCAGAACATAAGTAAGCCTGCCTCTGACGCATTGGCGGCCATCTCAGATGTCTGGAAGGTCGCTTTGAAGAGGTGGGTGTACTTCCTTCCATCACGATTTTTAAACTTGTAAATTTCATCGATTTTTGCCCAACTTCGCTTGTCCTCGATTTCGGACTTCATTCCTCCTGCACTGTGTGACCCAACCCACGGGTCAAGGCGACAAGAGATAATTGACCTTTGGGCAGACAAAAAACTTGTAAGAAAAATAAAGAGAATGCAAGTTAAAATCAATAACGCTGCCACTGATGTGGACTTCAACAGTGCATATATATATATATATATATATATATATATATATATATATATATATATATTATAAGGGAATCGATACCCCACCCTCACAATTGAGCCACTGGTCTGTAACCAGACCGTCCTGGCAGTGAAGGCGGGATAGCCCGACCACTTAACCTCCTCCCCTCTCGCCCCTCGTCCCGAAGAGAAGCTGAACGGCCACCCCAGACCACATAATGCACTAATCATCACATGTCGGACCCCGGTGAGCCTCACATGGGTTGAAACAGCAAGATTTCCCCTAAGTGTTGATATTCAATTTCACCGCCTATGCGAAATTAGAGGAGCGTCGTCCTAAATCCAGAAAGTCCCTTAGGACAAGCTGAATGACGCTCTGAGAAAAACCGTTAGAGGAGGAGACGTAATGCAGCCTGTCCACATATCCTCCCCCTCCTTTCCCTACCCTTAGTGGGGTGGCGAAGTATAAAATCAAATAACTTTGAAAAAACGTGGTAGATTACGTTAGTCAAGAAGACGACTAAGACCGACAAGAGATCTAGACAGCGGAGACTGGCATAGGTGCCCGGCAAACAACGAGAGGAACTAAGAAAAAGCTCATCGTCGAGCCAGTTCCTGGTGATCACCCCGAACTTTAAATTAACTTGATTTAAGAAGCAAGTTTAACTAACCCTCGACATAGAAACTCCCTATCCTGGTGTATCCCAGAATACAGAGATAGTCCTCGCCCTTGATAAATACCCCTAAATGAACTCCCTAAAGCACTCCCCTGAGTCAAAGGATTCAGGCATTGGCTCATCGCTCTCCAGTGCGAATTATTCCCAGAGTAACCCGAAGGGAAGAAGAAACATTCTTTCCTTGTCCCGTAGTGAGATCATTTCCTCCAGAAGGTGTGCGTCTCTCTATCTGCCACACGCTCCAAGGTCCTCTGCGGCTGTAAAGCATTCCTCCTTCTGACCATCTGGACGCCGATCCTCGCGTCGGCCCGGAAACAACATTCTTGAGGTGACAAAAATTGAGTTCAAGGTCAAACTCAAATTCGATTCTCGTGAAATCTCGAAAGATATTTAAACCCCTGGTATGTGTTTCGTTGTGGTCAGTTGCATTTCATATTAAAGTGAGCTGTGGGTCAACCACTACTATAAATTCAAGTATGTAATTCAGCAAGCCTCACTCAAATTTGTTTAATTCATTTATGTGTATTTAGTGTGTTAAATTTCATTAGTTCATGTTTTTAATTAAAGCTCTAGTTTTCTTAGAAACAACTTTTTTATTCAATCCTCGAAACGCTGAGCAAGGCACTAGGAAGCCCCAAAGATTTACGTTATAATAATAATAATAATCGAAAATATAGCACTCTTAGAGAGAAACCCCTAATCAAGTAGTTTCAGAATTCCTTGAATAAACTTTAACCTAATGTTCCTTCAGATTAAATCAGCATAATATAGTCTATGGAGGGGTATTTAAAAATGTTTAGTTTAAAAGTTACGAAGACTTGAAATGTTAAAGTACGATTTAATTAAACTGTTCACCTTTGCATCTAAATTCTCGATTGGCAGGCTACTACACTCGACAGCAAAGATACAGATGCACTCGGAGCGATAGTTTACACTGAGCAGTGAACGACAATGGACCAACTACCGAATAGTGAACTTGCAGACATGCACTAAATTTATGGTATGGCAAACGGCAATTCTAGGAGGGCTGCGAGAATGTACAGTGAAAGATATCCCAACAGACATGTGCCTGTGCATCAAACATTTGCAGCCATACATAGGAGACTGCGTGAAACCGGATCATTCCGCGTTGCAAGATCTGATGCAGACTGCTCTAGAAGTGTATATATATATATATATATATATATATATATATATATATATATATATATATATATATATATATATATATATATATATATAAAGGGTCTTACAATAAGGTCGCTCTATTTTTAAATGTAAATAAAACAAGTTGTGTATGATATATGCACTCAATTTATTTTAAATTTGAAAGTACATTTTATGGCATTAGTGCGGGATATGACGTCGTTCAAATGTCCGCCGCGGCTTCGCAAGGAGGAACGTATTCAGAAGGCCCAATTTTCGATGACTTTGTCGGATAAATCTGACTGAAGTTGCTGGATAGTGTTCGTTATGTTAACTTTCAGGACATTAACTGTTTGCGGATTATTCGCATAGACCTGCGATTTAAGGTAGCCCCAAAGAAAGTAGACTAATGCCGTTAAATCGCATGATCTCGGTGGCTGCCGCGCGAGATGAGCCTGCCCTGAAATCACTGGTGCAAAATGTCTATCGTGGCTTGCGCAGTGTGGCACGTAGCGCCGTCCTGTTGGAACCACATGTCGTCAGTATCCATATCAGGCATATAATCCAGTTGAGGCCGCAAGAAGTTGCTTATCATCGATCTGTAGGTCTTGTTGTTGACGGTTATGGCAGTCCCATCTTTGTTCTCAAAAAAATACGGACCGATGATTCCGTTAGACGAAAATCCGCAACAAACAGTGACTTTGTTGGGATGCAATTGGTGCTAGTGTATTTCATGTGGATTGTTTTCGTCCTAAATCCGACAATTTTGCTTGTTCACAAATCCATTCATCCAAAAATGGGCCTCGTCGCTGTGGCACGGATAGAAATCACGTAATGCGCGGAACGTTTGTCGAACGGAGCACTGATTTTGATAATAACATTTGATGATTTGTACACTCTGTTCAACGCTATAACCTTCCATCCTGACTTGCCAAGTACTACTCAACAGTACACAGGGAGATTCCCAGATGTCGCTTTAACAACATGGCCACTATCGCCTGACAAAGCTCGAGCGTCCTTGTGGAAAGACCCTTTACAATATATATATATATATATATATATATATATATATATATATATATATATATATATATATATATATATATATATATATATATATATATATATATATATGTGAATATCCTATGAGAGGAAAGGAATCGTAAAATATCATTGTGAATTATTTATTATCTATCCAAGGTACCTTTCGACCATACTGGTCATCTTCTGGGGCTACACTGATAAATAAAATAAGATAAGATTTATTAAGTTATGAAAATGCAAAAGGTACATTTTTCATTAATTGCAAAATATAAGGATAGTTAATAGTGGGGAAAAGGGAAATTGTGAGGAGAAGAGAAAGTTATGAGTCGAAGTAAGAGTATTGAACCTTCCAGGAATCAGTGGAAATCAGCTATTTAGACATTATATGATAGTAATTCTAATATATACATATTTAAAGTTGAAAAATTACAGTTTTAAATTTTAGAATTATTAATTTTATAATGATTGTTAAAAAATAAAATATTCATTTAAGTTTTGGTATCTATACATTTTTTTTTGTTATTATTTAAAGTTTTTGTTTACTTCGAATAACGTCTTACTTTACACTTTTAAACACTATTGCTATTTTAAAATAGTTTTAATTTATTGTTGGAATTTTATTTATTTCTTTTATAATTAGTCAAAGAAAAGTTTATTTACATTCTAGTTTTTTATTATTATGATATCAATTTTACGCAACTTTATCGTTTTAAGCTAATTCGATTTTACTTTAATCTCTTTTATTTTTATACGTTTTATATTAACTAACTTTTTAAAAGTTCGTCACTTTTTATAGTTTTAGACACTTTATGCTAATTCACTTAATATTAATCACTTTATTATTTTAAAACTTTATATCGTTCCAATTTACTTCATTTTATAATATTCTTTTTTTTTGTATGTCACTATTTTCATTTTAGCACTTTATAATTTTTCACTTTGCACTTTATCAATTTTTTAGTATTTCATTTCTATTCGATTTCCGATATTTTCTGTCCAGTTCTTCTTTGTTTGAAGGTCTTCTGCATGTTGACTGTGTGGACCCAGGATGCAGGGATCTATACTGCGCCCTCCGATAGAAGAACGTCGATTTATTTTGGGGAGTATGGACTCTCGAAGGTCCACTTGAACTTCCCTAAATTGATTCCTTGGAGCATCTGTCTTGAGTTCTCCTTCGGCGGCTTGCTCGGGGGCGAGCTGAACACCCTTAGGGCAACATCCGCTCCGTCGAATAGATAATCCTTGCTCAGGATTTCTTTCTTCAATGTGACGGGTACGCCTTCGTACTTGTTCATTTCTTCTTCTTCGTCGTCTTCTGTACTTAATGGTTCGTTTTCTTGGATCTGAGATTTTAGTCGCGGGCGACTCTACATCTCACTATGTCGGTCGGTCGGTCCCCGTTTTGCTTGTTTTTGTAATAATATTTTAACTATTCGTCCAATTCTAACGAAATTTGAAACCCTTATGTTGATTTACATTCTCTTTCGAGTGATAGAATACCCAAGGTTCTCTCAAGGTGAGTCCTGAAATTATTGAAATTTTTAAAGGTCGTAAGGTTATAAATCAGAATAAGTTAGGGCACGCGCCTGTTTGGTCAACAGACCTTGTTTCTTTTTTCTTTCCTTTATTTTTCGTTTTCTTTGGCCTTTGAGTCTTCATCTTATTTCACTTTTTCGCTTTTTATAATTACTTTGGCGTTTTTGTCGTCGATGAAGTGTATCTCTTCAGTAAATCTTCCGACGGAGGGTTTTCGAGAAGCAACACAGTTTTTTTCTGAACTCCATTCTCTTGCAAAAGGCGGTTTAATTCCTTTGCAAATGTACCAGGATTAGCCAAGTTGGACAGGCGGCGATTACGACCGTTCACCTAATCTCCCCGCCTTCGCTTGGCATTAATAATTTTGGGGTGTCTATCCTATCGGCCGGGATATTTAAGGTATATAAATATAAAATAAGTGTAGATATTATACAGATTTTTAGAGGAGCAACAATTAATGTAGAGTTAAATTTGAAATTAAAATGAATTTTTTTTTTAACTTAAAAACAATTTTGGGGGAACAGAACACGTTTGAAAGACAACAATCTTTTGGAGATCGTATGCGAGCAGTCACCGACAGGATATCGATATTTAATTCTAAAAATCTATATAATATTTACACATATTTTTATCATCATCACCATCATCATCATCATCATGACTAACTCTATAATTTAAGAATGGGATTTATGGGAGTATATGAATAATAATTTCATCTAAGTTTGATTATGATTTAAGTATATTTTAAATTTGAATCAATGTAATATTTAAGAATTTCTTTAGAATTTGAAAAAAAAATTATAATTATCCAATGCTTTATAATGTTTTAAAAGAAAATGAATTACAATTGGTAAAGTTCATGAAATTTATTAAAATTTAAGTAAAGTGATTTTTTTATTTTATCTATAACCATATTTTAGCAACGTGATATTTTGAAAGGGGGGAAATTTACTTTAGAGTTCCTTTTTAAAATTATTATAATTTGGCGAAGTTCAGAAAATTTAGAAATATTTATCCATGGATGATTTTTTTGAGATTTTAAATTTTAATCCTAGTAGTAAAGCGCAAGCTCCCCCCGTAGGGGATGGGAGTGGCGAAGCCATTGCCTGGCATTTATATAGCGCAATTTTATTATATTTATCAGTGTACCCCAGAAGATGACCAGTATCGTCGAAAGATACATCGGGCAGATAATAAATAATTTACAATGATATTTTACGATCTCTAAAAGTCCTCAAGTATCTAAACAATGTATTTTTGCTGTTGAATTTAATTATTCCCCTATAAAACATGGCCTCTTTCCTAATATATATATATATATATATATATATATATATATATATATATATATATATATATATATATATATATATATATATATATATATATATTCACCTAGATTTCTTCTACAAAGCTCGAGTTTTATATTCAGTAAGGACAAAACGAAGAAGGCGGGTCCCATCTTTAATTGCAACGTTTCGGGTTATTACAAAACCCATCTTCAGGAGCTAGAAACAAATTCTAAATGAGTAATCGAAGCCTAAAAACATAAATAACAGCACAAGTTCAAAGTTAAAAACCACAGATCAGAGAAAATCACAAAAACGACGTCAAAAATACAAAATGAACGTTACGTTAATGAACAAACAAAATAGTGAGGTAAAGAACAGCAAAATATTTGGAAAGAGATACCATCAATTAAGGAAAAAAAAAGTAAACGTAATATAACAAAATTAAACAATTGAAATGGAAAAATAGAGAATTGGATACAAACAAAAGGTAAAACTAAAATATAGACACTGAAACATTACCCTACATGGTCGGATCACTAAGAGGAGTGAAAACAGGAAGGAATTCAAAGAATGAATATAGCTTGGTTAAGTTATAAACAGAGGAAAGGATGACGTGTCCTCATTTAAATTTGGGTGGTTGTATTTAATACAGAGTGATTCTTTAATGCGGAGAGATGAAATAGATTTAGCAAATTTTAAGACACGTCTGTTTTACAATCAATAGCATGTTTCCTGATGGAAGAAAACTCTTTGTTACTTAATGTTTTACCGGTTCTATGGCTAATTTCCATGTAAGAACAAAAACGCGACTGAAGAGTTCGTACTTTGCTTCCTATATAGGTCCACAACTTACAGCTAGGGCAAATGAATTTATATACAATGCACGAACTAAACGGCGTTAATGTCTCTCGTACCGCTTCCGGCATTCAAACGTGTGTTTTTAGAAAACCAACTTTCACAGGGCAGGGTTTAAATTTCTTTAGTTTCTGTGATTTAACATACAAAATTGGCGTCATTAAAATACTCCTCTTCAGTGGTTATAATTTGTCTTCCACTTATTTTAGTATGCATTTTTAATTAAATTTTTTAAAAGAATACTTTGTAAAAAATGATTACCCCTTATCTTTAGTTGAAAGCTGTATTAGGAAGTTCCTCTTCAAGCTATATAACCCCTCCACTTCTTTTAATGTCCCAAAGGAAATCAGGTATGTCCTGTTACCAGACATCAGCCCTTGTAATGACCTTCTCCGAAAACGTTTAATTTCAATTTTTAGGGAATTTTATTTTCAAATTTATTTTAAACTTATCCATCCATAACCTTATATTTTAAGCACGAGATTTTTTGACGGTTTGAATAAGATTTTTTCGGAGCGATAGTTTACACTGAGCAGTGAACGACAATGGACCAACTACCGAATAGTGAACTTGCAGACATGCACTAAATTTATGGTATGGCAAACGGCAATTCTAGGAGGGCTGCGAGAATGTACAGTGAAAGATATCCCAACAGACATGTGCCTGTGCATCAAACACTTGCAGCCATACATTAGGAGACTGCGTGAAACCGGATCATTCCGCGTTGCAAGATCTGATGCAGGCTGCTCTAGAAGTGTATATATATATATATATATATATATATATATATATATATATATATATATATATATATATATATATATATATATATAAAGGGTCTTACAATATGGTCGCTCTATTTTTAAATGTAAATAAAACAAGTTGTGTGTGATATATGCACTCAATTTATTTTAAATTTGAAAGTACATTTTATGGCATTAGTGCGGGATATGACGTCGTTCAAATGTCCGCCGCGGCTTCGCAAGGAGGAACGTATTCAGAAGGCCCAATTTTCGATGACTTTGTCGGATAAATCTGACTGAAGTTGCTGGATAGTGTTCGTTATGTTAACTTTCAGGACATTAACTGTTTTCGGATTATTCGCATAGACCTGCGATTTAAGGTAGCCCCAAAGAAAGTAGACTAATGCCGTTAAATCGCATGATCTCGGTGGCTGCCGCGCGAGATGAGCCTGCCCTGAAATCGCTGGTGCAAAATGTCTATCGTGGCTTGCGCAGTGTGGCACGTAGCGCCGTCCTGTTGGAACCACATGTCGTCAGTATCCATATCAGGCATATAATCCAGTTGAGGCCGCAAGAAGTTGCTTATCATCGATCTGTAGGTCTTGTTGTTGACGGTTATGGCAGTCCCATCTTTGTTCTCAAAAAAATACGGACCGATGATTCCGTTAGACGAAAATCCGCACCAAACAGTGACTTTGTTGGGATGCAATTGGTGCTAGTGTATTTCATGTGGATTGTTTTCGTCCTAAATCCGACAATTTTGCTTGTTCACAAATCCATTCATCCAAAAATGGGCCTCGTCGCTGTGGCACGGATAGAAATCACGTAATGCGCGGAACGTTTGTCGAACGGAGCACTGATTTTGATAATAACATTTGATGATTTGTACACTCTGTTCAACGCTATAACCTTCCATCCTGACTTGCCAAGTACTACTCAACAGTACACAGGGAGATTCCCAGATGTCGCTTTAACAACATGGCCACTATCGCCTGACAAAGCTCGAGCGTCCTTGTGGAAAGACCCTTTACAATATATATATATATATATATATATGTGAATATCCTATGAGAGGAAAGGAATCGTAAAATATCATTGTGAATTATTTATTATCTATCCAAGGTACCTTTCGACCATACTGGTCATCTTCTGGGGCTACACTGATAAATAAGATAAGATAAGATTTATTAAGTTATGAAAATGCAAAAGGTACATTCTTCATTAATTGCAAAATATAAGGATAGTTAATAGTGGGGAAAAGGGAAATTGTGAGGAGAAGAGAAAGTTATGAGTCGAAGTAAGAGTATTGAACCTTCCAGGAATCAGTGGAAATCAGCTATTTAGACATTATATGATAGTAATTCTAATATATACATATTTAAAGTTGAAAAATTACAGTTTTAAATTTTAGAATTATTAATTTTATAATGATTGTTAAAAAATAAAATATTCATTTAAGTTTTGGTATCTATACATTTTTTTTTGTTATTATTTAAAGTTTTTGTTTACTTCGAATAACGTCTTACTTTACACTTTTAAACACTATTGCTATTTTAAAATAGTTTTAATTTATTGTTGGAATTTTATTTATTTCTTTTATAATTAGTCAAAGAAAAGTTTATTTGCATTCTAGTTTTTTATTATTATGATATCAATTTTACGCAACTTTATCGTTTTAAGCTAATTCGATTTTACTTTAATCTCTTTTATTTTTATACGTTTTATATTAACTAACTTTTTAAAAGTTCGTCACTTTTTATAGTTTTAGACACTTTATGCTAATTCACTTAATATTAATCACTTTATTATTTTAAAACTTTATATCGTTCCAATTTACTTCATTTTATATTCTTTTTTTTTGTATGTCACTATTTTCATTTTAGCACTTTATAATTTTTCACTTTGCACTTTATCAATTTTTTAGTATTTCATTTCTATTCGATTTCCGATATTTTCTGTCCAGTTCTTCTTTGTTTGAAGGTCTTCTGCATGTTGACTGTGTGGACCCAGGATGCAGGGATCTATACTGCGCCCTCCGATAGAAGAACGTCGATTTATTTTGGGGAGTATGGACTCTCGAAGGTCCACTTGAACTTCCCTAAATTGATTCCTTGGAGCATCTGTCTTGAGTTCTCCTTCGGCGGCTTGCTCGGGGGCGAGCTGAACACCCTTAGGGCAACATCCGCTCCGTCGAATAGATAATCCTTGCTCAGGATTTCTTTCTTCAATGTGACGGGTACGCCTTCGTACTTGTTCATTTCTTCTTCGTCGTCGTCTTCTGTACTTAATGGTTCGTTTTCTTGGATCTGAGATTTTAGTTGCGGGCGACTCTACATCTCACTATCTCGGTCGGTCGGTCCCCGTTTTGCTTGTTTTTGTAATAATATTTTAACTATTCGTCCAATTCTAACGAAATTTGAAACCCTTATGTTGATTTACATTCTCTTTCGAGTGATAGAATACCCAAGGTTCTCTCAAGGTGAGTCCTGAAATTATTGAAATTTTTAAAGGTCGTAAGGTTATAAATCAGAATAAGTTAGGGCACGCGCCTGTTTGGTCAACAGACCTTCTTTCCTTTATTTTTCGTTTTCTTTGGCCTTTGAGTCTTCATCTTATTTCACTTTTTCGCTTTTTATAATTACTTTGGAGTTTTTGTCGTCGATGAAGTGTATCTCTTCCGCAAATCTTCCGACGGAGGGTTTTCGAGAAGCAACACAGTTTTTTTCTGAACTCCATTCTCTTGCAAAAGGCGGTTTAATTCCTTTGCAAATGTACCAGGATTAGCCAAGTTGGACAGGCGGCGATTACGACCGTTCACCTAATCTCCCCGCCTTCGCTTGGCATTAATAATTTTGGGGTGTCTATCCTATCGGCCGGGATATTTAAGGTATATAAATATAAAATAAGTGTAGATATTATACAGATTTTTAGAGGAGCAACAATTAATGTAGAGTTAAATTTGAAATTAAAATGAAATTATTTTTTTAACTTAAAAACAATTTTGGGGGAACAGAACACGTTTGAATGACAACAATCTTTTGGAGATCGTATGCGAGCAGTCACCGACAGGATATCGATATTTAATTCTAAAAATCTATATAATATTTACACATATTTTTATCATCATCACCATCATCATCATCATCATGACTAACTCTATAATTTAAGAATGGGATTTATGGGAGTATATGAATAATAATTTCATCTAAGTTTGATTATGATTTAAGTATATTTTAAATTTGAATCAATGTAATTTTTAAGAATTTCTTTAGAATTTGAAAAAAAAATTATAATTATCCAATGCTTTATAATGTTTTAAAAGAAAATGAATTACAATTGGTAAAGTTCATGAAATTTATTAAAATTTAAGTAAAGTGATTTTTTTATTTTATCTATAACCATATTTTAGCAACGTGATATTTTGAAAGGGGGGAAATTTACTTTAGAGTTCCTTTTTAAAATTATTATAATTTGGCGAAGTTCAGAAAATTTATAAAAATTTAACTATGGATGATTTTTTTGAGATTGTAAATTTTAATCCTAGTAGTAAAGCGCAAGCTCCCCCCGTAGGGGATGGGAGTGGCGAAGCCATTGCCTGGCATTTATATAGCGCAATTTTATTATATTTATCAGTGTACCCCAGAAGATGACCAGTATCGTCGAAAGATACATCGGGCAGATAATAAATAATTTACAATGATATTTTACGATCTCTAAAAGTCCTCAAGTATCTAAACAATGTATTTTTGCTGTTGAATTTAATTATTCCCCTATAAAACATGGCCTCTTTCCTAAATATATATATATATATATATATATATATATATATATATATATATATATATATATATATATATATATATTCACCTAGATTTCTTCTACAAAGCTCGAGTTTTATATTCAGTAAGGACAAAACGAAGAAGGCGGGTCCCATCTTTAATTGCAACGTTTCGGGTTATTACAAAACCCATCTTCAGGAGCTAGAAACAAATTCTAAATGAGTAATCGAAGCCTAAAAACATAAATAACAGCACAAGTTCAAAGTTAAAAACCACAGATCAGAGAAAATCACAAAAACGACGTCAAAAATACAAAATGAACGTTACGTTAATGAACAAACAAAATAGTGAGGTAAAGAACAGCAAAATATTTGGAAAGAGATACCATCAATTAAGGAAAAAAAAAGTAAACGTAATATAACAAAATTAAACAATTGAAATGGAAAAATAGAGAATTGGATACAAACAAAAGGTAAAACTAAAATATAGACACTGAAACATTACCCTACATGGTCGGATCACTAAGAGGAGTGAAAACAGGAAGGAATTCAAAGAATGAATATAGCTTGGTTAAGTTATAAACAGAGGAAAGGATGACGTGTCCTCATTTAAATTTGGGTGGTTGTATTTAATACAGAGTGATTCTTTAATGCGGAGAGATGAAATAGATTTAGCAAATTTTAAGACACGTCTGTTTTACAATCAATAGCATGTTTCCTGATGGAAGAAAACTCTTTGTTACTTAATGTTTTACCGGTTCTATGGCTAATTTCCATGTAAGAACAAAAACGCGACTGAAGAGTTCGTACTTTTCTTCCTATATAGGTCCACAACTTACAGCTGGGGCAAATGAATTGATAGACATTGCACGAACTAAACGGTGTGGCAATACTGTCCTTCACTTTAAAGAAATTACCAATATTTTTGTTATTAATGAATATATGAATACAAGCCGCTGTTCTCTTCCTTAACAGGAAGAGCTTGGTTACACAGGTACCCCGGTGGGGTGGGGGGTGGGGGGGTGGCCTACGGCCTTATTTGCTAATCTTAACCGCCTTTTTTAATCCCCTTTATAGACTCTTTATTTTAACACCCTGGACACCCTTTTTTTCTTCATCTTCATCATTTTGATCTTCATCTTCATATTCATCATCTTCATCTTTTTCTTCATCATCTTCATATTCTTCTTCATCATCATCATCTTCTTCATCATCACCATCTCCATCATCTTCTTCTTTTTCTTTCTTTTTTTCTTCTTCTTCCTTTTTTCTTCTTCCCTTTTAATTTCCTTTATTCCTTCTTCCTTTTTCTTCCTCTTCTTTTTTTCTTCTTCTTTTTTCTCCTTCTTCTTTTTTCTTCTTTCTTTTCTCTTCTTTCTTTTTTATTCTTCTTCCCTTTTTTCTTCTTCTTCTTTTTTCTTCTTCTTCCTTTTTTCTTTTTCCTTTTTTCTTCTTCCTTTTTTTTTCTTCTTCTTCCTTTATTGCTTCTTCTTTCTTTTTCTTCTTCCTTTATGCTTCTTCTTTCTTTTTCTTCTTCTTCCTTTTTTCCCTTTTCTTCCTTTTCTTCTACTTCATTTTTTCTCCTTCCTTTTTTCTTCTTCCTTTTTTCTTTTTCTTCCTTTTTTTCTTTTCTTCCTTTTTTTTCTTTTCTCCATCAAAATTTGTTATAATAATTTCCATGCCAAAATTTTAAGAAATTTTCTGAACTTCACCATTTGTAATTCTTTTAGTTTTAAAAAAAGTCACAAAAATTCGAAACTTATATTTATTTCTGAACTTCACCATTTTATTTTCTATTATAAAGGAATTATTAGAAATAACTTTGATACCAAATTGAAATCTACTTCGGTGACAACCGAACTAAAAGAAAAAATCTTATTCAAACCTTCAAAAAATCTCGTGCTTAAAATATAGGGTTATGGATGGATAAGTTTAAAATTAATTTGAAAATAAAATTTCGTAATAATTGAAATTAAACGTTTTCGGAGAAGGTCATTACAAGGGCTGATGTCTGGTAACAGGACATACCTGATTTCCTTCGGGACATTAAAAGAAGTGGAGGGGTTATAAAGCCTGAAGAGGAAATTCCTAATACAGTTTTCAACTAAAAATAAGGGGTAATCATTTTTTACAAAGTATTCTTTTAAAAAATTTAATTAAAAATGCATACTAAAATAAGTGGAAGACAAATTATAACCACTGAAGAGGAGTATTTTAATGACGCCAATTTTGTATGTTAAATCACAGAAACTAAAGAAATTTAAACCCTGCCCTGTGAAAGTTGGTTTTCTAAAAACACACGTTTGAATGCCGGAAGCGGTACGAGAGACATTAACGCCGTTTAGTTCGTGCATTGTATATAAATTCGTTTGCCCCAGCTATAAGTTGTGGACCTATATAGGAAGCAAAGTACGAACTCTTCAGTCACGTTTTTGTTCTCACATGGGAATCAGACATAGAACCGGTAAAACATTAAGTAACAAAGAGTTTTCTTCCATCAGGAAACATGCTATTGATTGTAAAACAGACGTGTCTTTAAATGATTTTTCCGTCTTAAAATTTGCTAAATCTATTTCATCTCTCCGCTCCAAAGAATCACTCTGTATTAAATACGACCACCCAATTTTAAATGAGGACACGTCATCCTTTCCTCTGTTTATAACTTAACCAAGCTATATTCATTCTTTGAATTCCTTCCTGTTTTCACTCGTCATTGTTATCCGACCATGTAAGTTAATGTTTCAGTGTCTATATTTTAGTTTTACCATTTGTTTGTATCCAATTCTCTATTTTTCCATTTCAATTGTTTAATTTTGTAATATTACGTTTACTTTTTTTGTCCTTAATTGATGGTATCTCTTTACAAATATTTTGCTGTTCTTTACCTCACTATTTTGTTTGTTCATTAACGTAACGTTCATTTTGTATTTTTGACGTCGTTTTTGTGATTTTCTCTGATCTGTGGTTTTTAACTTTGAACTTGTGCTGTTATTTATGTTTTTAGGCTTCGATTACTCATTTAGAATTTGTTTCTAGCTCCTGAAGATGGGTTTTGTAATAACCCGAAACGTTGCAATTAAAGATGGGACCCGCTTTTTTCGTTTTGTCCTTCTTACTGAATATAAGACTCGAGCTTTGTAGAAGATATCTAGGTGAATATATATATATATATATATATATATATATATATATATATATATATATATATATATATATATATAGGGAGAGAGAGAGAGAGAGAGAGAGAGAGAGAGAGAGAGAGAGAGAGAGAGAGAGAGAGAGAGAGAGAGAGAGAGAGAGAGAGAGAGAGAGACTTATCACCGATAACTCCATGCAAATCGTTAAGATATTTTAATGAACAATTCGTGTGTTGCACCTGTTGAGGATTTGTAACAACTATTCACACTAAGAGAAGGAGTCGATTTTGGGGATCTTCAGATTCTCAGATTCTGTCCGACATTCGATTAGATGAGGGGAAAACTATTACATGCATATGCATGTAAGAAGTAAATAGACGACGTAGTTAATTGCTTAAATACCTTTATTTGTAAAATTATAGAGTGAACTACATTTTGAGCAATGGAAGTACATTATCAATACTTTATTTCTGCTAATTCAGAAGCTTTTAACCGAGGATTATTCTCGGTGTATCTTCGAGCAGCATGAATACATCAGAAGGCCTAGGACGACCAGGAGGTGAGTCCGATGATTGTTCACATTTTACTTTTTATTTGAATTATTATTCTCTAAACGCGAGGAAGGTGGTATTCCAAGAAAGTTGTCTTTAGGTCAGTCCACCCTCAGGATGACTCCAAATCCCTTTTCTTTCTAAATATGAAATTTCTTGGAACTTTGCTCTCTAACCACGTTTAATAATTCCAATAGTAAAATCTTAAAAGATGCCGTGTCCAAAAGTTTGTGGACACCTGGATATATTTTTTCTTATTCTTTAGTTATGTGTATGAATATGTTGGTGGAGGTGTGTAATACACCTGGAAAGCAAAAAGTACCAGCTTCCTTATATTTTTCTTTTTAAATATCTTAAATGACGATGCTATTGACATGTATGAAATCCTAGTATTGGTATGTGGTAAGTTACAATAAAAAGGTCTTCATATACGAGGGGCGGTCAATAAGTTTTGCGAATCAGTAGGGCTAAACAGAGGAAGGGGGATGGCTGTTTGTGGGGGTGTTAGGTCAAGTTATGACAAGTCAGGATCTGCAGCCGCACGCTCCTGCCTCGTCTATTTAAGAAGCAGTATCTGATCGCAGATCGTCAGACACAAATTTTTCAATAATGGAGAAGGTTGAGCACTGCGCAGTGTTCAAACTTTTGACTAAGGAAGGCAAAAATGCAAAAGAGATCCATGAACGAAAGGTTGCAGTGTACACCGACACCGCCCCTTCCTATGCAACCATTGCACGCTGGAATAGGGAGTTCCGCCATGGTCGTGAGTCCCTTGAAGATGACCCCCATCCAGGACGCCCGTCAGACGTGACCAACGAGGACAATGTGGCACGTGTGGAGAAGATGATCCTCGAAAATCGACGGGTGAAGGTCGAAGAAATCGAGCGAGAACTTGCAATATCGCATGGAAGTGTTATTAACATCATCCACGACAATTTGGCCATAACCAAGGTCTCTGCCCGTTGGGTCCCTAGAAACCTCACGCCCCATCATCGACTTCAACGTCGTCAAAGTCCACAAGGTCAGAGTTGCACAAGCTGACCTGCGTGAGTGCGGATTCGAGGAGTTCAACCATCCCCCCTGCAGTCCAGATCTGGCCCCTAGCGACTACTTCTTATTCCGTCACCTCAAGGCTGCACTACGTGGACGCCGGTTTGGGGATGATGAAGATGTCCAACTCGCCGTCCAGGAGTGGATTGAAGAGCAGTCGGCAGATTTCTGGTTATCGGGAATTCGAAGCCTCCGGGACAAGTGGCGCAAGTGCATTGAAGTCGAGTATAGTTATATTGAAAAATAATAAAACACTTTTCCTCACATCTCGTTTCCTTATATCCGAATTGCAAAACTTATTGACCACTCCTCGTAACATATCACACAGTGGGAAGAAATAAGTATTCGTACACCATCAAAGTTCAATTTTAATAGACTTCCAACCCATCAAACTTCCTGAAAGTTTCACACTAGATGTATATTCATGTAAAGTTTAAAGTTCTGTGTACAAAAAGGTAACGAATAGAATTGATATTTAGTAAACTTGAAATTAATGAAAACGGGGCAAAAATGCATTCGTACAAATCGATATTTGGTGATTAATATTTAGTTGCGTAACCTCTTTAACTTTTACTGCGATCAATCGTTTCCTGCAGTTCTTCACTAGTGCGCTGTAATATTCTTTTGGTATTTCGGTCCATTCTTTTTTGCAAATTACCTCCAATTCTTTGATGTTCTTGGTACCCCTCGGATGAATCTTGCTCTTCAATGTTCGTCATAGGTTCTCTCTTGGGTTCAAATTTGGCGACTGACTAGGGCACTCTAGAACGTTTACATTGTTTTTACGGAACTATTCGCGAGTAGCTTTAGCAGTAGGCTTGGGATCATTATTTTGTTGAGAGATCCATTCCACAAGACATTATCCCAGACCTCGGCGAATTTCTCCAAATGCTCACGTGCGAACTTTAAGCTTGCAGCTCTGTGTCTCTTCAGCAGCAGAGGCGTCATCCTTGGCCCGCAAGACTTAAAATCTTGCCGGTTCAGTTCATTACTGATGGTTCGCTTTGTGACTGACGTTCTTACCGCCAGTAGGTCATCTTGAATTTTTTAATAGGTCGCCATAGGGGCAGAACTAACCTTCCTAAGTATTTCACGAGATGCTTTGGGGGAAATCTTCTAAGGAGCACCTGAACGTTGAAGGTTGTCGATGGTTCTCACCTTTTTCTAATTCAGAATGACAGAGCCAATGGTTCTGACAGGTATTTTCAGTTGCTCGGGTATCTTTCGGTAGTTCAGCCCATCAGTATGGAGCTTCAGGATCGCCTTTTTTTGTGGTCATCTTTAACTCGGGAACGTCGACAGCTGAATGGCATTCTAATCTTTCCTGTGCTCTAGTTGACTCCTGTACACATTAATGGAAGCCTCTGCCCTAGAAGCTTCTTTGCACCGTCACAGCTAATAGTATATATCTTATGTGCTTTTAAAAATGAATTTCGTTAGGCTTATGTTTCTGTACGAAGATTTATTTCATTAATTTCAATTTTACCTAATATCAATCCTGTTTCATGCCTTTTTGTGCACAGAACTTTTAACTTTACATCAATATACATCTATTGTGTAAATTTCATGGTTTGATTGGTTGGAAGTCTATTAAAATTAAATTTTTAAGGTGTATGAATACTTATTTCTTCCCACTGTATTTGTTGATTAATATGACATTCCATGTCGACAGGATCTTTTAATGATATGATAATGGCGAAAACACGTGATGATAGAGAGGGGCGGTCAATAAGTTTTGCGAATCGGTAGGGCAAAACAGAGGAAGGGGGATGGCTGTTTGTGGGGGTGTTAGGACAAGTTATGACAAGTCAGGACCTGCAGCCGCACGCTCCTGCCTTGTCTATTTAAGAAGCAGTAGCTGATCACAGATCGTCAGTCACAAATTTTTCAACAATAGAGAAGGTTGAGCACCGCGCAGTGATCAAATTGTTGACTAAGGAAGGAAAGAATGCAAAAGAGATCCATGAACGCATGGTTGCAGTGTACACCGACATCGCCCCTTCCTATGCAACCATTGCTCGCTGGAATAGGGAGTTCCGCCATGGTCGTGAGTCCCTTAAAGATGATCCCTGTACAGGACGCCCGTCAGACGTAACCAACGAGGACAATGTGGCCCGTGTGGAGAGGATGATCCTCTAAAATCGACGGGTGAAGGTCGAAGAAATCGAGCGAGAACTTGGAATATCTCATGGAAGTGTTATCAACATCATCCACGACAATTTGGCTACGACCAAGATCTCTGCTCGTTGAGTCCCTAGAAACCTCACGCCCCATCATCGACTTCAACGTCGTCAAAGTCCACAAGGCCAGAGTTGCACAAGCTGCCGTGCGCGAGTGCAGATTCGAGGAGGTCAACCTTTCCCCCTATAGTCCAGATCTGGCTCCTAGAGACTACTTTTTATTCCGCCAGCTCAAGGCTGCACTACGTGGACGCCGGTTTGGAGACGATGAAGATTTCCAGGAGTGGATTGAACAGCAGTCGGGAGATTTCTGGTTGTCGGGAATTCGAAGCCTCAGAGACAACTGGCGCAAGTGCATTGAAGTCGAGGGTAGTTATATTGAAAAATAATAAAACACTTTTCCTCATATCTCGTTTCCTTATATCCAAATCACAGAAGTTATTGACTGCCCCTCGTATCGTAGAGGAAAGATGTCTGATATGTGGAGAGGGTCTCAGGTTCGAGGAATCGCCCCGGAGGGTCAGTGGATCACATTCTAGTGTTGCAGAAGTGTTCAGGAGGATACGCAAAAGTGGGAACATTAAAAAGGACCTCATTCTGGACGACTCAGGGTCAGTACGCAACATGACGACATGTTTTTGCGTTGTATTATCCTTCGGAATCGTAAAAATACCGCAGAGCAGCTGCAACATGAATGGACAGAGGGCGCCCAGAGTAATACATTCATCAGAACATTCCGTTGCTGACTGCTTGTACAAGAACGAAGTCATCTAAAGCAGAAGCGACGTCGACAGGCTTGGGTACGTTTTCACCGCAACTGGATCATGCGTTAGTGGGGACGTGTCTTATGGTTTGAGGAGTCTAGGTTTCAGTTGTTCCCGACCCCAAGCAACGTTAGAGTCCGCAGAAGGCCAGGGGAACAGTGTATAGTACCAATAGTAAAACATAGTGGCCGCTCTGTAATGGTATAGGGTGCATTTCAAGTACAGGGATGGGTCGTATCACCGTTTGTGATAGCCCCATGAATCTAAAGAAGTACCAAGCTGTCCGGAGAGATTACATGATACCCTCAGCCTGAGACCTTTCCAAAAATGCCAAGAATGTGATTTTTCAGCACGAAAATGCCCTATGTCACAAGTAAAGGGTGTTCCATAAAGGGTCCGAATTTGAAAGGAATAATTAAAACAAATTTTTATAAAAATGGTTATATTCTGCATATATCTAATGAGTTATGTCTCCCGTTTAGGTATGGAACACAATCTCGGCCATATGTCGACCTGTACTGAGCAGGCATACAGTTATGCGCTCCTCGAATTTTCCGATAACTCTCTCACAGATGTGTGGCTCGATGCCTCCAGTCACACGCCTGATTTCAGCCTTGAGTTCAGGATTTTCATTTTCCCAAATCCGGCAGTTCTGTTTATTGACAAATCCACTCAAGTGAAAGTGGGCCTCGTCACTGAAGATGATTTTCTTTGCAAGTTTTCGTCGGCTGCAAGTCTCTCCACAACCCAGTCAGCAAATTGCTTCCGCTTCCTGTGGACAGGTGGCTGAAGATGCTGCGTAAGTGGATTTTTGTACGCATGCATATGGAGATCTTTATATGCAGAATTCGATGTAATGAATTGGTCGAGATGTCCAACTGCTGCGAACGTCGGCGAATCGATGTTCGCGGACTCAGAGTGACACTGTCTCGCACAACAGCAACTTGTTGCTTTGTCCCACAAGAACGATTCCGCCCAGGTGATTTGGCCGTTGCAACTGAACCAGTTGTTTTCAACTTCGTCATTAATCTGCGAACTGTAGACTCGTTGGTTGCTTCATTTCTCCCCCAAATGGTACGAAGTGTTCGAACTGTTTGCGTCGCACTTTCTCTGTTTTGGTAAACTGTCTTCACGATGAGATCGCGCTGCTCAGTTGTCAACGGCTCTATGACGCACCGCACCTAAGTATTCTGAAAAACAAACAAAAAACTATTAATCGGAGTATAGATAGATAGCAAACATGATAAAAGCATGCCTTCAAATTTCAAGACACCAAAGTGTCACCCAATTCAAATTCGACATTCTTTATGGAACACCCTTTATCCTTTCACCATACAGTGGTTTCAGGACAACAATATCACGGTGATGGATTGGCCACCTCAGTCTTCGAATACGAATCCAGTGGAAAACTCTGGCAGGACATGAAAAAGGCCTTAATACGTCTTCATCCAGCCTTCAATGAGCACTGAAGGTAGTTTTCACTAAGGATTGAGCCAGCATTACACCCCTCAGGCGTGGAGAGCATCTCCCTAAGAATAAATGCTTTCATCACTGTCAAGGGACTCTTAACACGCAACTGAGCTTCCTATATCAGTTTGGTGTTGTGGGAATTTCCACGGAGCTTCATTTGCTTATATGTTATATGTTGCTAATGTTACATGTTTTGTCAAATTTTGTATTTTGTTCATTCTTGTTGATTAGTCGAGGTAGATGTAACTTATTGCTACTTATTCCTCCTTATTTTACTGTTAGATACATATTGATATGCAAATCAAAACTTTGACTATGCATTTATCTAATTTTCTATAATTTCTGGTGTCCAAAACCTTTGCCCAGGACTGTGCTAATCGTAATAATTGCAAAAATCGGAACAAAACATTTTATCATTAAACTGTGGATCTCTATTTTGTTCGTGCATGTCTCTGTATATAAAAAAAAGATGAAACGATCGAAGGGACCCGTGACTGAATGCCTGTACCCATGTCACCTAAAGGAATTAATAAATCAGGTAAGATCGGACTTGGTTCTAGTCCCTAGCAGGGTAATTCAGGTGTCAGTACTGAGCCACAGTTATTCATTGCATATATGATTTAAATGACATATTAATGAATTCTTAAGTAAAATCGCAAAAATTTCAGATAACATAAAGTAAGGAAACAACTGTTTATAGATGCGATATTGCGAAACTGCACAAATATCTGAATAGAATTATCGAATAGGCGGACAAATGGCCAATAAACTTTAACATAAATAAATGCTAGGTCATGCACTTAGGATGTGCAAATTTAAAAGAGGATTACCAAATAAACGTCCAAATCCCAGACTACATTTTAATTTCAGAGGATCTCAAAATACCAAAGCAATGAATAGAAGCTACTAAGAAGGAGAATCGAAGGATGGGATATATTGGCAGGAACATCACTTTTATGTCGAGAGATATAATTTCGCTCTATATAAATCACTCGTCCGACCGCATCTCGCTGTTAGAAAGAGTGTAACGTGGGGCAACTAAACAAATTCCTGAGCATAGAAACAAAGCTGATCGAAGTACTTCAAATCTTAAAAAGATTCACTCCTATAAACTATAGATTACGGCTTAAAATGGAACGAAAATGGATGAAAATTAATAAAGAAGCACTTCAACACGGCCATAGCTAAAAATTGCTTTAGCTATAAAATCACACAAACGTGGAGTAGCATGCCTAACTAAATAGTGACAACCATGTTAGTAAATATAATTGAAAATCACATGAAACCTGATATATAACACTGGTCTGCGTTGTTTTCAAGGTCAAATATATAATACTTGATTTTAGTTCAGTTTTTTTGCACTGAATTTTAAAATCATGCTCATTTTACCCAATCAGGTCAGGTTTTTCAAATATGAACACATACCAAAAACTCCTATATTTCCAAATATTTGTTGTGAATGAAACACATAATAGCAAATATTGGACCGATTTACTCACAGAAGGTTTACAGAATATTTTTAATAGATAGCATGAATAGTACAATGCACAAAATATGCTACTCATGGATGAATGGTCTCTTCAGTGATCTCCGATTGTGCCGAGCAGACACTACACCCCTCTTAAGGCACCAAGGGTAGTCAACCAGAAAGTTCACATCCCATTGGACTTGGTAGCGTTCCTCCTAACACGGATGTCTTGGTGAAAGCGCTCACCAAGTTTGTGGAAATTCTCCATTGAGTCATCAACCATCTTCTGGTACTGAGGACTTCTGTGGTTACCAAGGAAGTTTGCAATGACTAACTTAAGGGACAGCCAGGCAGAGAGTTCAGTAGGATCTAATGAATCATCAAAACTAGAGTCTTTTATGAGTTCTCTTATCTGAGGACCATCAAATATACCTGCCTTAACTTCTCCATGCTGATTCGTTTGAACTTGTGGTGGAGGAAGGCAAATCCTCCACCTTTCCTGGCCAGTGCTTTTACAAAGTTCTTCATTAGGCCGAGTTTGATGTGTAGGGGTGGAAGTAACACCTTGCTCGGTTCAACCAGAGGGTGGAACAAAACATTGTGTAACCCGGGTTCTAATCACTTGTCTTGATGGTCACTCTTGTCTGACATAATGCTGGATACTTTGTGTACCCACCTCGAAGTCCTAGGATGAGTCCAACAACTTTAAGATCTCCACAGATCAACTATTTATGTTCCTGGTAATTGAGAGCAGACAACAGACGTTCCATGCTGTTGTGGGATTCTTTCATTTCAGCCGAGTGTCCAATAGGGATTGATGAAACCTTATTTCCGTTATTCAGAAGAACTGCCTTGCGACTTCTGTTAGACGAGTCAATAAAAAGTCTCCATTCCATGGCAACATACTTCATACCCATTAATTTCATCAGTTCAGCAATATTATTATTGTAGATCAGTAAAGACGCTTATAAAGAAAATAAAGAATTTTCTGAATTCGCTCTCGCGTTCCCGATACCAATAGAACGTTGTTCCTGGGGCAAGTATATGTTTCTCTCGAAGACAAGAACCCAGCAGCTGGGCAGATTCCTTAGATAGGTTCAGGTCTCGTGTCAAGTCGTTGAGTTCGGCTTGGGTCAATGGCACTGATCGGTCGTCCTTTTCTGGCTCGTATGCACCACACCCAACTGTATCAGTCATGTCAGTAGATTCGGAATCAGAACTAGATTCCATGATAACATCCGGCTCAGTAGCAGGAACATCTGGTCCATGGGGAATTGGCTTTATGGCAGAAGGAACATCAGGGTATTGAACATGGTGCTTGTTCTTGCGATTGATGCCTTTTAAATTTGTCATGCAGAAGTAGCAGTCGGTAACGTGATCTTTCCCTTCCCTCTACACCATTGGGACACCAAATGGCATACTCTTTCTTTTCCTATTTATCCAATCCCGTAAGTTCTCCACACATGTTTTGCAGCAGATATTGGGAGCAAATGCCTTATCCTGGTCCCCTAGTTTGACTCCAAAATAAGCGTAATAAGCCTTCTTCACAAAATCCGTTATTTTCGCTTGACGGTCTGGAAGAACCACGTGTCCGTAGATGAAACAAAATTTGTTAGGATGGTTCTTACACTTCCGATCCATCGTACTACACAACTAGACCTGAAAAGAGAAAGAATAACTAGTTATTTAAGGTAACCCATGACCAGCTGTGGCAAAAACAAAGCCCATATACGCTTGGATGATAGCACCATTTGAGAAAAATATGCTGTAATAAAAATCGATTGTATCTTAGAAGCCAGACCTGACCAAAGAAAATGAATATTTTTTAATTCAGCACGCAAAAAGGATCCTAAATCAGTTGGAAAACCGTTGACCTTTGAAAAAAAGTTTTAAAACGCAGGCCAGTGTGATAGATGTATTTTAAAGGCCCAAATAAATGAAAACTGGTAACACAACCTTAAAAAACACTGAGGAAATTATTATTATGTAAACCATTAAAGCTTAAGAGAAAAAATGGAAGAAATCGTAACAGAAAAAATAGGGGCAAACTATTTTAACCGTTATAAGAAAATGAATAAAGGAGTTGGATTTGAACCTGCGTCATTAAGCGCTCTTCGCTAAAATGACCACGACGCTCATCGCCAGAGCTACCATCCTCAACCCCTAAAAAGGTTGATTCAAGAAACCTTTTGAACAACGAAGTGTAGGTTTTTATCCAGTAAAAGACAAGACAAGTGTTTATCTAGTAGGAGGGGGCACAGGCTTTTTGTTTGTAATAATTGAAAATCACATGACACGTGATATATAATAGATGTATTTTAAAGGCCCAAAGAAATGAAAACTGGTAACACAACCCGGAAAAACGCTAAGGAAATTATTATGTCGCGAGCCATTAAAGCTTAAGAGAGAAAATGGGAGATATAGTAACACTTGTCTTGTCTCTCACTAGATAAAAACCTACACTTTGTTATTCAAAAGGCTTCTTGAATCAACCCTTTTGGGGGTTGAAGATGGTAACTCTGGCGATGGGCGTCGTGGTCATTTTAGCGAAGAGCGCTTAATGACACAGGTTCAAATCCAACTCCTTTATTCATTTTCATATAACGGTTAAAATAGTTTGCCCCTATTTTTTCTGTTACGATTTCTTCCATTTTTTCTCTTAAGCTTTAATGGTTCACATAATAATAATTTCGTTTTCGTTTTTTCGGGTTGTGTTACCAGTTTTCATTTTTTGGGGCCTTTAAAATAAATGTTAGCAAATATGTTTAAAAAGCCACTAGACGATAATTTTTCTGTCCTCTTTGTCATTTATATTTTAAATTTTATGACATTTTGGGACGATTGGAATTCTCATGATTCGAATTAAGGGATTGGGCAATACCTACAGATATAACCAAATGAAACACTGCGGGAAGTAATGGCGACTTTGCGGAACTCCGTCTATATATTTCACCAAGCTTAAATGAATGCTCCCTATGAAAAAATGTGTATTTACATACTTTTCTTCCGTTTTACATAATTTATTAGCCAAATTCACAACATCCAGGGATGGTATTGATGTGTGAAAGATTATTTGTCTAAAAGTGGTGGATTACAGCTACATTTCGACAAAGCTGCTGAGTTTAGTAAAAATGCCAGCAGATTAAATTATCATGCAACATGCTTATTGTGTTGTCTTGAAACGAGTTTATTACTAAAAATGTAACATCTATCTTTTATTTATATTTTTAGTCGTGTGCGAGTCAGGTCACGAGCGACTCTACATCTCACTATGGTGGTCGTTCCCCGTTTTTCTTTTTTTTTGTTTTTGTAATAACATCATAACTATTCGGCCGATTCTAACGAAATATGAAACTCTTACGTTGTTTTACATTCTCTTTCGAATGCTATAATTTCCAAAGTCGTCCCAAAGTTAGCCCAGGAATTTTGTTGTTGGCATTAACTTCATAACCATTCGTCCGATTCTAGCAAAATTTGAAACCTATGTTTTTTTTACATTATCTTTCGAATGTTATAATTGTCAAAGTCCTCCCAAGGTTAGCCCGGGAATTATTTTATTTGGCAATAACAACATAACTATTAGGCCAATTCTAGCGAAATTTAAAACCCTTATGTTGTTTGACATTCTCTTTCGAATGATATAATTGCTAAAGTTTTCTGAACATCAACCCTGGAATTATTTTGTTTTGGCAATAACATCATAACTATCCGGCCGATACTCTACTAGACTAGACTAGGCTATGTCGTGGTATTTAAAGGACCGAGTGGTGGTGTACGTATAGGTTTGTTACGTACTTCAAAACTCCTTGATTAAGTTTTCTCTACGAGTGCTATATTATCATTACGTTATTTTTAATCTTTGAGGGTTTCTAGTGCCATGTTCAGCGTTTCGAGGATTGAATTAAATACTTCTAAAAAAATAAACATTTAATTCAACATGAACAAAAAATGAAATCTAACAAAACAAACTACACAGTTATGAATTAAATGAGTTTAAGTTAGACTTAATAAATTACACAAATTAATATACAGTAATGGTTGACCCAAAGCTGACTTTAATATTGAACGCTAATTGACCTTCAAAAAAAAATATAATTGAATTTATTTACCTTTTAAAACAACCACAATGGAATCTGGTGGGAGACTGACCTTGGCCTCAATTTTTAGGTAGACGCAAGAATTTTGTTTGCGAGCAGACGCGTGGACGTATTCACAGACCTTCCAGATGTTTGTCTGGTGCGGGGATAGCTTTAAAGCCACAGATGAATTCGGTACGGGCGACGGATGGCGTTAAGTACGTTATCTTGGTAAGATAATTTTACCAACGGGACAGGGAAAGTATGCTTCTTCCAATCTTCTGGTTAATCTTGGAATAATTCGCACTGACGAGCAAGGAGCAAACGAGTGAATCCTTTGACGAATGGGGGAGTGTTTGAAGAAGTTCACTTTGGGATATTCCTCAATGGCGAGGACTATCTCTGAGTTTTGTTGTAAACCGGGATAGGAGGTTTTCTCTGAAGAGAGATAGTTGAGCTTGTTTCTCAATACAAGCTAACTTAATTGTTGGTGTGACCACCAGGAACTGGCTCAGCATGAGCTTCTCCTGTGTTCCTTTAGTAGGGTTGCTAAGCACTTAGTCGGACTTCGTCGTCTCGATCGCAAACTTGATCTCTCCTGAGACAAGATGCTAATTTTCGGTGTGACCACCAGGAACTGGCTCAAGATGAACTTCTTCTATGTCCCTTGCGTTGGTTGCTGGGCCTCTAGCCGGACTCTGTCCTCTCGAAGACTAAATCGATCTTTTTTCTTCTTCTAAAGTTATCGGCATATATACTTCACCACCCCAATAGGGGTAGGGGAAGGAAAGGAGGGGGGGGGCGAGGTCTTCGGAATTAAGCCTCCTCCTCTCACGGGTCTTCTCCGAGCGTCTTCCACTTAGCCCTAAAGGCACCTTCTGGATTTTGGTCGACTCTCCTCTAATTTCGTCAATGAAGTGAAATTAAATACCAACTCTTAGGGAAAATATTGCCGGTTTAATCAATGTTAGGCTCGCCGGACCCGAAATGTGAGGATTAGTGCAGGTCGTGGTTGTGCGAAGGTTTTTCGGGTGGTACTCGAGGCGAGGGGAGAGAGAGGGGGGGTTAAGTAATAGGGTTACGCTGCCAAAATACCAGGACGTTGCGGTTACCGAACAGGGCCTCAGTTTTGAGGGTGGAATATCGATTTCCTTACAGACTACAATATGCTATAATCTGCTAGGCAAGCCTAGAATAGGCTATACTATGCTAGGTTATGCTATGCTAAGCTATGCTAAGATATAATGTACAAGGGTAAGATATACTATGCTAATTTAGGCTATAAAATGCTATGCTAGGATAGCATATATTATATTAGGCTAGACAATACTAAGCTATGCTTGACTATGGTATAATAGGGTAGTATAGCCTATACTTGCTAGGATAGTTAATAATAGGTTAGGTTATACTATGCTAGGCTAGGCTAAGCTATGTTTAGCTATACCTGGTTAGATAGGACTATGCTATGCTATGCTAGGGTAGGCTAAAGCATAATAGGCCATGCTCTGCCATGCTAGGTAATACTATGTTAGGCTACGATAGGCTAGCTAACCAAGGCTATAATAGGTTAAGTTATGCAAGGTTATTCTAGTATAGGGTATATTATGCTATACTAGTCTAGGATATACTAGGCTAGGCTATAATATGATACGTCTGGCTATATTATGCTAGATGTGGTCATAAATCAGAATAAGTGAGGGCACGCGCCTTTCTGGTCAGCAGACCCTGTTTCCATAGCGACCTCATTGCATGGAGTTGTTTCTCAAAAAATATTAACCTTTGATGTTTTCGATTCAGCAATCTCTGTTAGGAGAAGAGCGGTCGTGGCCAAGCAAGCGGAACCAATAAATACCCCTCTTAATTTTTTTTTAGCTTTGCACATGTTCAGAATTAATAGAATTATTCGATAAGATACATCAATTAATCAGATAAATTATAAGAAAAATAGTGTTAAATTTAATGGCAGAATTATCATATATGATTTATGTCTGATAAATAAGAGTCTCGAAAATGATCTTATTATTATATTTCGACGTCGTTAGTGTCCAATTAAAAATTCACCTTCGGGCGAGGGGGTTCCTACCCCTGGACTAAAGGAAGCACAACCTGAACGCGTTGAGTTCCGAGGGGAGGCATACCTAATTCAATAGACATAGGTCTTTTACACGTTCGGGTATTATGTAACATTTAAACCCAAAGTAGCCACTTTAACACGAAAGTCCTCTTAGTAGCCTACTATGCAAATTCTCGCAGAACGACGTACATATATTAATACGTACCTTCGATGCTGAACTCTAAAATATCTACCTCTTTCTTAGTACAGATGCTCATTAAACATAAAAAACCCTTAATTTTCCTCTAATAAACCTCTCATTATCTACTTCGGACACTAATAAAAAGCCAATCGATCAATTGTTCGTAATCTCCTTCTTAATATTTTCAAATTGGTGACAGATTAATGTTTCACAAATGCTTCTCAACAACTTGCCCGAGATTTAGGGCTTGTTAAAACGATAAACTTTCACTGATAACTGACTTATTCTCTCTAAAACCATTACATGGAGTTCCCAAACTACACATCCACCTAACTATATGTTTATTCTAAGAAAATGGGTAACCTTTGACTCTACAACCTCTATTCAACCATATAATCTCAACTCACCCGTAATTAGGTCACGATCAAATTCTTTTAAATTTTGAATATCGATAGAAATCTTTTTCTTAACCAGCCACTCACTGAACTCCACCCCACACCTGCTTTTGCCACTACATTATCCTCTGGTCGAATTTAATTTCTTATTAAATTTATTAAATCTTCATCTCAAGATTATTTTGGTTATTCTTTTCCCCCTAAGTGAGTCAGGACTTTTTGGCTAACCTAGTCCATTAATCATATCAGATAGTCATTTCTTAGAGAAATCTCTTGATCGTCCTCTTTTGTAACCCAATTTTATATTCTGTCATTATTTGGACTAAGACGATTCCATCATGCTGGAAAGAGTGTGCCATTTTGCTGTAGAGAGTATGGCATCGCACTGGAAAGAAGAAGTCATCACGCTAGAAAGAGAATTTCAGCATTCTCGAAAAAGGATGTTATCAGGAAGGAAAAGGGATGTTATAATGCTGGAAAGAGGATGACAGCATGCTGGAAAGATGATGTTATCAAGGTCTAAAAGGATGTCATTGTGCTGGAAAGAGAATGTCGTCAGGCTGAAAAGTATGTCATCACGCTGGAAAAAGAATTTCATCACTCTAGAATTTTTATGTTCTCAGGTTGGTAAAGTGATGCCACAAGGCTAGAAAGATGATGATACCACGCTGAAAATAGGACCTCATCACGCTAGAAAGAGGATATGTCCGCGTTGGAAAGAGGAAGTCATCACGCTGGGAAGAGGATCTCATCATGCTGGAAAGATTATGTCATCATGCTGAAAGAGGATGTCATCACGTTAGAAATATGATGTCGGCACACTGGAATGATTATGCCATGACGTTCGAAAGATGATGGCATCGCGCTGGAATGAAAATATGATCACGCTGTAAATAGGATGTGATCAGGGTAAAAAGAGTATGTTCACGCTGTAAAGAATATTTCATCACGTTGAAAATAGGATGTGATCAGGCAGTAAATACGATATTATCATACTAGACAGATGATGTCATCACGATGGAAAGAGGATATCATCACGCTGGAATGATGATCTCATAACGCTGGTAAGAGGATATCCACCTTGGAAACAGGATGTGATAATGCCGGAAAGTTGGTGTCATCACGATGAAAAAAGAATGTCATCACGATGGAAAGAGGATGTCATCACATTGGAAAGGGACTGTGATAAGGCTAGGAAAGGGGTGTTATCATGCCGGAAAGAAGATATACTCGGGCTGGAAAGAGAATATCCTCAAACTGAAAAGGAGACGTCATCAGGCTGGAAAGAGAATTTCATCACGAAGGAAATATAATCTCCTCACGTTGGAATGATGTCACCAGGCTGGAAAGGGGATGACACCACTCTAGAAAGAGGATATAACCGCGTTGGAAAGAGGATGTTATCACGCTGGTAAGAAGATCCCATCTTGCTGAAAAGATTATATCATCATGCTGGAAGAGGCTGTCATTACGGTAGAAATAGGATGTCTTCATATTGGAAATAGGATAATATGACGCTGGAAAGAGGATGGTATTGGGCTAGAAAGGGGATGTCAGTACACTGGAGAGATTCTGTCCTGCTGTTGGAAAGATGATAGCCTCGCACTTGAAAGAAGATGTGATCATGCTGTAAAGATGATGTGATCACACTGGTAGAGGATGTCATCACGCTGGAAGACGATGTTAGCACGCTGGGAATATTATGTGATCAGTTTGGAAAAGGATGTTTTCACAATTTAAATATGATGTCAATACGCTAGAAAGAGAATGTCATCACACTGGAAAGATGATGCAATCACGCTGGAAAGGAGATCTCATCACGCTGGAAAGATGATATTCTTACGCTTGAAAGGCAATGTTATTGTAGTAGAATGACCCTTTGTTTTGATCCCTCTACTCTTTGACACCCTTTTAGTAGCGGTATGCTTTAAGGGGCGTGAGTTACTTCTATGATGAAGTAGGCTTTGTTCTAAGAGTGCTATTTTAGTGGTTTAGTCCTTAAGGAAGAGCTATTTTTAAACACATAAGGATAAGAGGAAACACCAGAATCTACCAAAATAAACATGTATTTTAAATTTTATATTACAAACCAACAGTAAACACATTTCTATATTTGGCCTCAAAGAATTTTCAATGACAAAACATAAACAAGTAGGCTTGCAATAAGCATACCAATTGCCAATTAGTATTTTTATCACGACCCTATTCGATTAGCATAAAACATTAAATTAACGTACTGTCATCTACAAACACATATGACCTAGGTTCAAGAATAATGGTTTCTACTCTCCTTTAAAACGTGGGACGTACTAAACTTCTACTATCGCAATAGTGATATAAATGTTATTGTTAACTTACAGGCAGGTATTAGGGATTGTCGGATGTCGCTGGAGGACTTATCTCTCGCTTTGAAGTGTGGTGGTCGCTGCTTGAATTTTCGTCGCCTGTGACGGGGGCTGATTCTTCAACGTAATTAAAGAACGGGAGCTCGTTGGGGCAGGGTTCTTCTCCTCTCACTCTTACGGTGCTTGAGATGTGAGAATCACTCGAGTGTGAGCGGCTTTGCTTTTCTTCAGTCGGACTTCTTTGCAGACGGAAAAGGCTTCTTCGGTATGGCACCGATATAAAACTTGACTATTTAGGTTAATACGGCCCTGAAAGGGGGGGATCGATTTTCTCAATCTGATCCTATCGTTTCTCACGGAAATAGTCTTGTATGGCTGAAGGATCGATCTTTACGAACTAATCTTTCTACTGGCGAATCGACTTCTAATAATCTTCTTGTCTGGCCGATGGATCGATCTTCACGACCTAATCCTATTCTGGCGTATCGACTTCAGATAATCCGTTTCTCTTTCTTTGCGGGGCTTATTTATAGGCGGATTGCCGCCCCATCTAAAGGGGGAAGTGACCAGGCCACAGATGCAAAAGGACGGGGGGGAGCGAATGGTGAGTTAGCATCTGGGGAGAGCGAGAATTCCTGAGGTGGCACTGGGGTGCCCAAGTCAGCTCGCAAATTATAGGCTCGCAACCGCACCGCTACTTGGTTTGCCTTCTGACTCGCACCGCTTTTTTTTCCATAACCACGGGTTTATGGGTCTCGTAGGTAATTCGATCGTTAGAGCGTCGTTTAAGGACCTTAGGTGGTCGCCTTCAAACATATGTTAGCTCCAACTGCCCACAGCGGCGGGGAGATCACACATGGTGGGCATTTTCGCCGGCTACCTTTCCCACGCTTCTCCTCATGAAGGGAGGGGGGGCTTGAATGTACCTATACTCCTACAGGATGCTTAATGTAGCCATTTCTCCACAGTTATCACTCTGGAAATATGATGGCACATTGCTGGAAAGATTATGTCATCACTGTCGAAAAATGGATGTTATTGTGCTAGAAAGAAGATTTCACCACGATGAAGATTGTTTCATCAGGCTGGAAAAAGATCTTAGCACGCTGGAAAGAGAAAGTAACCTGCTTGAAAGAGGATATCATCACTCTTGAGAGATGTTATTACCGGTGAAATGGGATGTTATCAGGCTGAAAGGCGGATGTTATCACGCTGTAAAAAGGATGCCAGCATGTTGGAAAGATAATGTCATCACAGTCGAAAAAGGATGTAATTGTGCTGGAAAGAGAGTCTCATCACGGTTTAGAAGAGGATGTTACCACGCTGTCATCACGATATAAATAGTATGCGGTTATGTTGGAAAAAGGATGTCATCATGCTGGAAAGAGGATGTCATCGAGATGTGAAGATTATGTGCTCATGCTGGAAAGAGGACGTTATCACGATGTAAAGAGAATTTTATCACGCTGTAAAGAGGATGTCATCATGCTGGAAACAGAATATCATCACACTGGAAAGAGGATGTAATCAGCTGGAAAGAGGATGTCCTAACCTTGCAAAGAGCATATAAACGTGTTGGAGAGTGGACGTCATCACGCCGTGAAGAGGATTTCATCACGATAGAAAAAGATATCATTATACTGGAAAGATTATGTAATCATGCTGGAAGAGCATGTCATCACCGTAGGAATAGTATGTCGTCATGTTGGAAATAGGATATCATGACGCTGGAAAGAGGATGCCATCGGTTTGAAAGTGGATGTCAACACCTTGGAAAGATTATGTCATGACGTTAAAAAGATGATGGCGAAACCACAAGAAGTCCATAGGAAGACCTTGAAACACAGATTCCCTCAGGACTGTTTGGCTTGTCCTGAGGAAACGCTTGCGAATGAAACCCTATAAGCTACAGCTCCTTCGGGTCTTGAAGACGAATGACAAGCGAAAGAGCAAAGAATCTGTGTTGATATGGAAGAAGAAACTTGACGTGTATCGTGTCTCAGAGGAAACACCTATTGAAAACTTGTGAAATCGCTCGTGGAATCCACAGACTTTTGAATTTCGCATTCAAATTTCGGGGATTAAATCTTATATTGATCAACATTAAGCCTCTTCGGCCTTTTTTAAAACATATTAAAGTTCGAAAAAGTAGCGCAATGTGAGTACATAAGGTAGGTCTGAATGTTCGTTTGTTCATTCACTTTCTTTTCCCTAGCCGTGAGCCACAGAGCTGCCAAAATTTTGTTGCCAATTGTAACCCCCAAATTTTCAAAATGTAACATACGAGTATATCATGAAAATGTAACCACTTTTGTGATATTGATATTTAAGAATGAAATAACTAATGCTATAATTTTTGTTGATGTTTTTACCTTATCATTTGTTAAAAAGTCATATTTTGATCCTTTTCTTCCTTCTTTTTTGGCCCATACCGATGTTTTTCACTGAATTTCTTGCAAAGGTCTTGGGATGAGTTCCAATTTGTGCAGCTGATTTCGCGAAGCATTGACTTGGAATGCATCAATGCATTTCCTATGTTGTCTTTAAACGAGCGATTTTTTACTAAAAGAGAAAAATTATTTTGGGGAAACGCTGAAGAGTAGGGTAAAGACAAGATGTGAAACAGAAATTTAGTTAACAAAGAATAGCGGGGTTGATCTCCTTTTTCAAAGGAAATAAGATGCCCCAAATTTTCAGGTTCCTTTTCTTTGAAAAAAGATGAGTCAGTTATCTCCATTCAGTATCGATGTCTTCATATTAATTTATACTCAAAAGATTTGGAAACTTTATTGCCAAAGGGATGATTGAAGTAGGATTCCCTTCGGAAACTGGCTAGATCTAATGCTTCTAACTTATTTAAATTAGAAAGCAAATTTGAAGATAGAAACGATTCAGCATTTCTTTCGAAACGCACTTGAAAGTTAAATGTATTAACTCTAAATTCTTGAAGTTCTTCCTGAATAATAATTTATGAGATTTGTATGTAAATGCTTTCAGGAATGGCAAAATAATAAACATTTTCTAGTTTAAGGTAATTGACAGAATGCCTATGATAATTGCTGGATTTATAAAATTACCTAAAATGGCTTTCATGTTGTTAGTTATATAATATCCTAATTTGTGCACACTAAATGATTCAGCCTGAAATTTCAAATTAAGTTTATTAACAAATTGCAATGTATAGATTAAAAATTAAAAATACATTTTGTTATTGGCTTCTGCAATTCCTCTAGTATTCTGGTAGGCATTGGAATCTCATCCTCGAAACTAGCTGTGGTGAAAAATAACAAAAGTGCTGCCTGTTGTGGTATGACCAGGTGTACGCTGTTATAAGCACACTGGCTTACTGGACGACCGAAATTAAGGATCCACCTGAAGATGGCTCTAAGAGTACTGTAAATACACAGTTGCTAGGCCAAGGAATATTCAAACACAGCTACAAAAATATACTTTAATATGACTAAAGATTACATACACATATAGGACAAGTTAAATGGCAATGGAATTAAATATTGACGGCTCACGGCTAAGATGATTAACACTATCAATTACGTTTGAACTGATGGATAATTAATTAAGAAATTATCTTACAATTATGCAAGTTCTAGAGCAAAGGGGATCCTTGAGGTTCGACGCGGTAAAGGTGGGAGGAGCATGACGAAGCGGAGGTTAAATCCCTTTTACCTTGATGTGCGGCGAGAAGGACCAGGGAGGTAAGTTCGACCTTGAACTTGTGGGCGTCTCACGAGACACTCAATCCAACTTTGGGAAATTGAAGATTCGGCCTCTTATCCTTAAGAGGCAAACCGAGGATGCTTCTGATATGGCTTTTCCTATCCTTAAAATCCGAAGACGTGGTGAGAAGGGTTGAAGCACGCCTAAAAATATCTTTGCGAACAAAACTGAGTGACGACTAGCAATTCCTTGGCTCTTCGAAAATCACTCAATTCTTCTCTGGACGAGAATATAGTCGATTCCCTCTCGACTAACGAAAATGTTAACGGCTAACGTACTGGACGGCGGCTTCAGACACAATCTGCCTGTGAACTCCGAAGTATCGAATATATACTCCAAATTATCTAGACGGGGATAGAGATTCATCGCCAACAGACTTCCTTAATTGCCTTGGGTCACGATATGGGTCCATAGCGGGAAGTCGCGACGGCCCCTTAATGGTCTTTCCTTTGTTCTAATTTTCTCAGTATATAGGGCAGATAAATGCAGCGCTGCAAACGGGACGTGAGGCCGACTAAATTCGTCTGCGACAATGGCGTTTCGCCCTCGCGCGAATTGTTTGGGCCAGACGGTCAATGGCGTACTGGAAAAGTCAGGGGGGCAGGGATGGATGACAGAAAACCGAGGTACCGGAGAAGATGGGAAGAAAAAAAAGAATTCCTTTTCTCTCTCCTTATTCTTCCACACTGGCCATTGTTCCAATATTCATTTAATTACGTTTTCCAAAGATAGCCATTTAGTAGAGCTAAGAAGAATCTTATGCTGGCTAATTTTTGCACAACTTTGAAATTCTTTATATTGCGATAAGTGCTTTGGGCTATTGCTAATGTATGAAGAAATGTTCATTACTAACTTCTCTAGTTGACGAGGCACTTCAAGACAGGCTTTAGAAGCACACAATTGTATAGAATGACAACCACACAATTTTTTTCTCTTTAAGTGGCTTCTGAACTCTCCCTGGCTCCCCATCATCACACCTGGCATTATTCACTGGCAAAACGAATTAGGTTTACAAAAGAAAATTTTATGTTCTTCAAAAAACTTTATTGTAGCATTATAAAGGTCAATAGCACTTGAGTCTTTGATTTATATTAGAATCAGAAATTTGTCCAAAGTTCTTTTTCAATTTCTTGATCCTGGGAACCAAAACAAGTTGTTTCAGTATAGATAAATCGGTGACTTCATCAATAAGGGAATATTTTGTTGTTGTTCATCTTGGACGATAGATTATTCAAAACATAAGGGTTAATCACATTGGAAACGAGATCAATAGACTTAGGTCGCGGGCTCTCGATTATTCTAACTTATGACTTTACGACCTTCAAAACTTTCAATAATTTCCGGACTAAACTCGGGGGGTCGGGGGGACCTTGAAAATTCTATCATTCGAAAGAAAATGTAAAACAACATAAAGGGTTATAATTTCGTTAGAATCAGCGGAATAATTATGATGTTATTGCCAAAAAACATCATCGAAAAAGTAAAATAGTTACCACCTGACCGACGACTTACGGACCGACATAGGAACTTATAGATTCGCGTACACGCTACTAAAACTACTTGTGCTTTTGGTTTTTGCGCATTTTATATCTTTATCAATATTCGAATCTGGACATACATTGGTAATAAGACCTGGCAAAGGGTCTAAAAGAGCAATAGTCAAATTGTGTTCACCAAATGAATGCACAAACTTAAGGTCAGCAGCTGCAACCTTCTGGTTCTGAGAAGAAGCTGTGAAGTTATAAAATCAGTTACGTTTGCCAAAGTTTCTATTACTTTTATGTTATTTTTTACGCTTTTCTGAGGTTTCGCGTCTTTCTATATATGTAAGAAGAGCATCTGAAATTTCATCACTGCACAATTTACAAAATCCTTTTTTGAAACCGAAACCCAAGAAAATTGATAATAACTAATTGAATTTTTAAAAAATTTAAGTTAAATTAAAAAAAAAATAATAATATGCTGAAATGTTACAAATGTAACAAAAAAAAATGTCGATTTGTAACCATGTAACCAAATTTTACAAGTGTAACCATTTCGGCAGGCCTGCTCTTAGCCTGTATCCATTAGTTTTCATGTTGACGTTCCACGCCTTTATTGTGTTCACATTCCTTTATTATGACCAAGAGATCACTAATGAAGATTTCATTGAAATGGAAGAACTATTGTGAAGAAGATGAAACTGTGGAAACTCCCATTTATTGCTTCACTTTAAAAGGACGCGATGAAGCGTTTAAACACAATAAAAAAACAATTGTGATTTTTGAGTCCCAAAATTCCAAGTTCGAACGAAGTAGCAAAGTTGCTGCAGATCTAATGAAATCTCATGCTTGGTATCATGAAATTTACATTGAAAAGAAAAATCACTCTTGGATGCATTTTTCATAAAGAAATCCCTCTCTCACTTTATTCCTTATTATTATTATTAGTGACCCAAATGCGTGCGAGAAAGAAACATCGATTGATGAACCCACAATGAGCGGAATATAATTGTTTATTATTTTCATAAAAGGATTTGTAAATGATTTATTTAATATTTATGATCTATTAAATATTTTTTACGCTTAAATTGTTGCTTTATTTCTCACTATTTAACACTTAGAAATTTTTTTTATGTCAAATCTCACCAAAGAGAACGTAACTACCGTTTTTTAGATAACGTTGAAGTAAATTACTCTCTCTTGCTTAACGATTGGACATTTGGAACCAATTGAATCGTTAAGTCTAGGTATTACTGGTCATTATATCTATGATTCCATAGGTTACTTTATACTTTTGGTCAAAGGGTACTTTATACTTTTGGTCAAAGAGTACTTTATACTTTTGGTCAAAGGGTACTTTATGCTTTTAGTCAAAGGGTACTTTATACTTTTGGTTAAAGGGTACTTTAAACTTTTGGTCAAGGGTGCATACGAGTATGCTTTCAATTGCACGATATTGTTGTTGTTATAGAATTTGCGTATATTTTTGTGGCCATTATATTAGTGCGATCGGAAAGCTATTACGTTTCTTCAAAACGGAGACCAACACAAACGCTCTTGAAGTTTAATTAACCTATTTATCAATAAAATAATCTTTAAAATTACAAATAGCTGTAGCCCACTAGGAAAACAAATTTTCGATTCCTGGTTTCTAAAAAAATCAGCATTTTCTCGCAAAAATATACGTTTGAGAGACATTTTCAAAGACAAGTTTGTCTCTAAATGTTCTACTACTTATAAAGTGTTCTAGTAATCAACTTAAGTGACATTCAGTAAATGCTAAATCCGACTAGTATGTGGGATATAGAATGTCAAAAAGAGAAGGGTTACCCCCGACCTACCCCAAACGCAACGTCTAGCCGTGTCGCCTGAGAAAGATACACTTACACGGACAGACAGCCCCAAGGGAGTATCGAGACTTCGCGCGGTCGGCTGACTCGGGTTGGGTTCTCTTTATCTTCCCGTCTCATCATCTGACCGACGCCAGACCCACTGCGCGAAGGAGCTTTGCACAAAGTTGTGAGGCCGCCGAGACTACCGCCCCCCACCCTTCATGGCGTGACAAGTTTAATGAGATCCCCGTCCCCCTTTAGGGGGCCCCCGGCGAACCACTTCCGCCGAGGCAGTATAAATACCTAGAGAAAAGTTTTGAGAAAGCAGTACCATACAGTCCCGCCTTGGTTAGCAGCCACGTACAGTCTTATACGCTTTGCTTTGCCTCTCAACGGCTTCCAGCCACGAATGGGACGCGTCACCTCTACCAGGCCTCGCTCATACCGAAGGCCAGAGTTCCCGCCGACGGACGATAGACACAGCCATGCATCTATCACTCGGTTATCGACTTCGTTCAATGACTGGAGTACTCCCTCGCTCCTTTCTCAGCTAGGTTAAAAAAAATGGAATCTTGCGAGTTCAACTTTGCAGCGCCCCGATACTCGCCATATTCAAGCATCCAGTTAATTAGGCTTTAGGTGAGTCTCCCCCGATAATTGCACTCTCCCATTTTTTTCTGTAAGCAATCAGCGTGCATCCTCCCTCGGACTCTCGTACCCTTCGAGTCATTTGTACCCCCTCCCCCGTTTGGTACCCCAGGTCTCATTTTATTTGTTGTCATTTATTTACTTGTTATATTAATATTTTCTGTGTATATAGTAAAGTTATATATTTTTCTACCATTACACTTCGTGTCAAATTATTAGCAGATTTGTTTTTCGTAATAACAGAGTATTCATTCGTTCGAATTAATATATTTATCCACTAAATAATGGCAACATCTGCCTGCTCATACTGTAGTAAAATAAATTGGATCTGCGCAGATGTAAACAAACGGCGGCCGTTTTCGTGAAACAGCAACAATTTTACCGGCCTAAATTATTAGGAAAGTGCCGAATAAAAGTGTTATTATTGGTCAAAAACATCAAATGAGAAGACCACCATTGTCTCAGAGCTTGGAAAAAGAAAAACGACACTGGAAATATCATAGATCCTGGAAAGAGATCATCGAACTGTGAAGAAATTTGTGGAGTGTTCTGCTGTCCGTTCGAGGGCTGACAAGGGTACTTGGAGGGCTATTTCCAGGCGTACCATGTCACGTATAACGAGGGAAGTAGTGAAGAACCCGGGTCTGACTAGTCGTAAAGTGTTTAAACGTTGTGATAGGGAAGATATTTCGAAATCTACCGGGTGTCGCCTCCTGAAGCAGGTAGGCAAGAACGGAAAACCTGTTACAAGGCTCCTCTGAAGGCTGTTCATAAGCAAAATAGAGTCAAATAGGCAGAAGATTACATGAAGATAGATTTATAAAAAGTCCTCTTTACTGACAAATGCCGCGCTACCCTAGACAGACTAGATGGGTGGAGTAAATGATGGGTTGCAAATAGCGGAAATCCTCCTCATCGTTTGAGACGCCAACAAGTGGGAAGCGGAGGCATCATTGGAGACAAGTTGGTTGGTCCTTGGAAAGTTCCAGACGGAATTAAGATGACATCTAATGCCTATGTTGCCTTTTTGGAGGAGAATTTTAAGCCCGTTGAAGAAGCAGAAACTTTCATTGAAGAAAACGTTGATATTCATGCAAGATAATGCGCCTTCAGGCAGCTAAAAAATCTCTGGAACACCTACAGCAATTTGGCTTCTTTGGACACCGTTTGATGAAGTGTCCAGCGTGTCCATCCGACTTAAAACCGATTGAAAATCTATGGAGTGTTCTGAAGAGGAAGATATATCAAGATGGACGGCAGTTTTTAACGAAAGATGCGCTCTGGTAAGCTATTGCAGATGCTGCTGACAGTATTACCCCATTATCTTGACGAATTCAATGGATAAACGCGTCAGAGACGTTCTTTCATGTGGAGGATCATACATCCATCATTAAGAACTTTATAACGTCATATTTCTTTTATTATTTCAATTCGAACGTATTATTATGCTCATTATAAAGTCCGTTATGATTATATTTGTTTTTAAAAAATAATTGTCGCATTAAATAAATGTTTGTTTTTGCATAATTAGCATTTTATTAGACCTACCTAATATTTAGGACGATAAAAATGATACCTATTAACAAAAATGGCCCTTGTTTCTTTGCTTATGGGCGGATCAGATTCATTTCGGTGCAGTACATGCAGATGTGTGTTATCGTCATTCAAGGGAAAAATATCTGGATTCGACGGAATAAATACTCTGTTATTACAAAAAAACAAAGCTGCCTAATAATTTGACACGCAGTGTATTTTCTCTAATCCCAGAACCTCTAAGAATTTATTATTTAGTCCAACCGCACTCGACTTTGTTTATTCAACCTTCGCACTGGTATCTGGATCCCGATCTTCTGGCGTACCCTCTTCACGGTCACCTAACTACATCTATAGTATATTCTGGTGTCCGGTGTTTAGGGTCACCCTACGACATAGAAGAATATCCTTCGCTTTATTTTTTCCTGGGTTTGTCGTGCAGAATGAACCCTTGCCTTGTCATGATGGAAACCACAGCCTTTTCTCTTTAACAAAGCTAGTCAATATCGATGTAATGCTTTATTTACTATATCAAAATATGGCAAGAAACGTCTGCAGTAATTTTCGTGACACATTCAGTTTTGACGTCAAATCTCTCCAGCTTTGTGAAGGATCGGAATTCAACCGTTGAAACATTCAGTTTTGGCGCCAAATCTCTTCTGCTTGGAGGAGGATCGGATTCAACCATTTCTTTTAAATGATCGTCATCCACTATGGTTGGTCTTCCAGAATGAGGCCGTATCAGTCACAGTTGCTGTTTAAGTTTTTTTAACCACACGGGGCATTTACGAGACTTCCCTGCATGAAGATACACGCCACAAATCCTTTTAATTGCCTGCGTGGCAGTACTATCTTTCTAAACTTATATAAGAAGCAATAACGTTATCTGCCATGTGAAGATAAAGCCTTAAAATAAGAACGACACACTGCTGGGCAGAGGGAAAGGATAAATTAGATCTAGAAATCGTTTATAATCCATAGTGGTTAAATACGTTGTTACTTTGCGAACACCCTGTTTCTATGTTTTATGTTATTGTTAAAAAATATGGAAAAATAAATGCATTTTCAAATCAAATAAGCTCAACATATAACGTTTTCTATCATTATTGCTGGCACGGGTATATTATTTTAATAATAACAAGAGGAGCGGCTTCGCCACTCCTTACAGAAGGAGCTTGCGCTTCGCAGGCAGACCTTCAGGCGTTACCATTGCGGGTTGTTTGGTCTGCCCGATGGTAGTTTCTTGAAGAAGGATGGCTCGTAGAGCTTGAAGTTATCGTCGTACAGCCTTACTTTGCATTCTACTTGATGTGGCCTCTTTGGACTCCTGAGGCCACCTCCTCGATGGTGTTTTGTTGAAGGCGATGTTGAGTTTGATATCCCTTCCATCGAGCTCATGTTTTTCCTGCTGTTGAGGTCGTTCTGCTTCCTCTTCTTGTTTATGGGTTCTTCTTTGTTTATCTTTTTGTTCTTTTTCTGTCTGGGCACGGCAGGCAGAGGCCTTTGGTCAGCTGCAGGCTCATGTCCGGTCGCTGTAGGTACATCTTTGTGGGGCTTTGTTTCTTTTGTTGGCTTGGTTGGTTCTGCTTGTGCTCCCTCGTTGCATGTTGCCGAGAGAACTTTGTCCGACTGTGGGTTGTCCGGGAAAGTGATAAATTCCAAACTATTTGCAGCCAGCATCTTGTTAATCTCGGTATTGAATGAACCCGGGCAGGCTTAGTTCATAGCATGCGAGTGGAGAATGCATGCTAGCATTTTAGGACGGGTCGCATTGGTGAGCTGTAAGACTGTTTGGGGTTGTACCGGCGTTGTGTTAGTTTGTGGTGGGATCCTAGCGGCTGTTGCGTAATAGATGTTCTGCCTATCAACCGCTACTCTCTTTCTTCTTATGTGTTCCTTCCTGACTGGGCACTGCATGATCAAGGTAGGGTGGGGACCAGCGCAGTTAATGCACATCTTTGTGTCGTTAACGCAGTGCATCCAATCGTGGCCGGTTTGTGCACACTCTGAGCAGATCTTAGCGTTCTCCTTGTCTGGGCAGGAACTAGTAGGGTGTTCTTCGACCTTGTAGCGGGAGAAGCAAGTTAGCAACTCGAAAAATCTCTCCCTTTCAATCTGCACGGGGAGATTATGATGGAGAATAGCTTCAGTCCTACTTCCTTCGCCTTGGCCGCCATCTCGATTTCCCTGAAGACGATTTTAAACATGTGTTTGTGGTTCTGAAATTTATTCACTTCTGTCACCTCTGCCCATTTTGATTTCTCTCTATTTCTTATTTCATGTCTTCGGCTGATCTTTCGTCTACCCATGGGTCAACTCGCATCCATACAATAGCCTTCCTTGCCGCTAGGGCTGGGGAAGGTTTGGGCTCCAATCCTATGGCGTTTAGTTCTTTTATGCCGGTTGTTGAGGTCAGCTTCACTAAGTCCGTCTGTCTGTGGCAAATCGCGGTGTATCCTCTGGTGGTCTTGATTAGTCTTTTGAGTCCGATCCCCAGTTTCCAGAAGATAGTTTCAAAGACCTTCGCTTTGTCGGGTTTCTCATTCCCGACTAGTCGCGGTGGGACCCGAAAGTCCAGAGACTCCCCCGCTCCGTTCATTGCTGGGGTGGTGGTGGTGGTGGTGGTGGTGTGTGGGGGGGGGGGGGGGGTGTACTCCTATTCCGTAAAGTATCACTTTACTTCTCCGCAGGCGAGACAGAAACAGGAGGTATCTCCAATCAGTATAAGCTTCAGAACACTACTTCTCAGCCTTCGGGAGTTCCTACAACTTTTTGTTATTCATTTATTTCACCTTACAAATTCTTTTAGCTTTAGATTTGTTTTTTTTCTTGGATTTTCTCCTTTTCGTTTTGAGGAAAGTTTCTGAGGAGTTTGGTGATCTAATGATTCCTTTTGCCTGCTAACCTTTTTCCTTAAGACCTAAACCTCTCTTGGTAGTTCCTCTGCTTCCTACTAAATTTTGACTTGAACCATTGTCATTTTGTTTAAAAGGCTTAGGATTCAAAAGCACGACACAATATTTAAGTATCAACACGTTCTCGATGTAAATTTGATAGGCTTATATTTCTCCTTAAATCTCGAACTCTCTGATATAGCAACATTATCTTAGCTCTTGGGCATCACCGGTTTTGGCAACGGCATTTTGGTCTATTTTTTAAAGGTTTCCACTACATATCGTTATCATCATCATCATCATCATCATCATCATCATCATCATCATCATCACACTATAATTTAAGAATGGGATTTTTTGAGTATTTGAATAATAATTTCATCTTAGTTTGGTTATGACTATGTTTTTTATCAAAGTTATTTCTAATAATTCTATTATAATATCAAAAACAAAATGGTGAAGTTCAGAAATAAATATAAGTATTGAAATTTGGGGAATTTTTTAAAACCCAAAGAATTACAAATGGTGAAGTTAAGAAAATTTATTTTTATATGTCTTCTTCTATAACTATATTTTAGTAACGTGATATTTTGAAAGGGGGGAAATTTAGTTTAGAGTTCCTTTTTAAAATGATTATAATTGGCGAAGTTCAGAAAATTTAGAAAAAATTAACCATGGCTGCTTTTTTTTAGATTTTAAATTTTAATCTTAGGAGCGAAGCGCAAGCTCCCCCTTTAGGGGAGAGTGGAGAAGATATTGCTCTTTTTCCTAATTATTTACTCTTGATCATTTTTTTTCACATCGATGCTTATTTTTGAGTCATAAATGCCAGAAAAAAAACTTTTAGCAGAATTATTTTTAAATACGGAAAAACAATCCTCCTGATTCTTTTTTTTCTCAATCTAAATTTGCTCTCATAATTTCATTTAGCTTTACTCGTTTTGGGGGGTTAGTAGTTATTTCCTCCTAATAAAGATTAAAATTGAAAATCTTTTAGAAATAACTTCGATAAAACTTTTCGAATATACCAAAAAATAAAACAAAAAATAGCTATGCTTAAATTTAAATAAATTTCCGAACTTCACTATTAGTAATTCTTTTTGTTTAATAAATTCCAAAACATTTAATAATTATATTTTTTCTGAACTTTACTATTTTATTTTTTCAAACTCTAAAGGAACTCTGGATAAAACCTTAAAATATAACTATACAAGAGGAGCGGCTTCGCCACTCCTCCTTAAAGAAGGAGCTTGCGCTTCGCTGGCAGACTTTTTGTCTCTGGCCTACGGCCTATCATGATTCTTTTTTCTTTTCTCCATTGAAATTTGCGATAATAATTTCCATACCAAAATTTTAGTAAATTTTCTGAACTTCACCATTTGTAATTCTTTTAGTTTTAAAAAATTCACAAAATTTCGATACTTATATTTATTTCTGAACTTCATCATTTTATTTTTTTGATTTTATAAAGGAATTATTAGAAATAACTTTGATAAAAGATTTAAATCTACTTAGGTGACAACCGAACTAAAAGATAAAATCTTATTCAAACCTTCAAAAATTCTCGTTCTTAAAATATAAGGTGATGGAGGATAATACCTGACCAAACTAAGAGAAAAAAATAACTATTATTATTAAAATGCTAAAAAAAACCCCTTTGGGTTGTGTTTTTGGTGCATCTAAAGAAACACTTAGAAAGATCTTGGATAAAAGTTTTGAATATTCGTAAAAAAAACAGCACTTCGAGCTGTTTGTTTGGTCCTTCTAAAGAAACTCTTAGAAAGAACTTGGATAGAAATATACGCAAAACCCCAGCCCGTCGGGCTTTTTATTTTGGGTATCTACAAAAAACTCTTGGAAAGAACTTGGATAAAGCTTTGAATATACGAAAAAGACCAGCCCTGCGCGCTGTTTTTTCAAACTATAAATATAGCCAGGTCACAGCCGAACTAAGTGCAAATTATTTTTCAAACTGTTTAATGTAATGGATAAAAAAGAATCATGTTCTTAAAATATAATGGGTAAACATGTAGACGAGCGGCCCGGCCGGAATTTTTTTTTTGTGTAAATATTATCGTTCATCCGTGTCTGAATATTCATGCGCGTTTGAGTTCTGACGTCATACCCCACCCCCAACCCCTATTATAATTCGCAAAACCATTAAAGGCGCTGACATGATGTAGTTAAAGCATTCACCTCTGTAAACGTCAGAACATTATAAAAATTTAATGAAACTCAGGATCATCATAGTGCGGTCCACGCATCATGTTTATCCCTCCCCCCCGCCCCACGAGCCGTCCCCTATAAATGTACTCCAAAAACGTGAAACATTTTGAAACACGGACGAAATAGTACATCTTATCGGCCGGGCCGCTCGTCTACATATTTACCATATAATGTAATTGCTAATTTCCCATAATATAATAATTTCATATGATTTAAATCTTTCGTTAATTCAATAAACTAATAAATGTAAATAGCTAAAAATTTCAACAATATAGATAGATACATACCGTTTGTTTCCCTCAAACTGTTTTAATCTACATACATATGTATGTGTAGGATTGAAGTAATAATAAAGAAAAATCGGTCTCGCTTTAGCGTGTGTCCTACCTCTTAAAATCTTCTTTAAAAATGATCTTTCAACCAAAATGCTGTTGCTAAACTGAAATCAGAAAATATTAAAATTTGCAATTTAATTAAGCCTAAACGTTTACTTACTTGGACATCGACTTTTGAAGTGGTTGGTCGTACTCTTAAATATTATATAAAAAAACCGAACCTAACCAAAACCAAACCTAACAATATCCTGGTAGGCTACAAGTAAAAAAAATAAAGGTCGTTAGGACACACGCTAAAGCAGCAAAGAAAAATCTTGTCCCTTTACGATAGCAAATACATGCTTTGAATTTGAAAGGAAATATATATAATAAACCAGTTTTTGCATAATGCCGTCTTAGCAGGGCCTCAAATCGTCTCGTGCGCATATCTAGGCCAGTTGCCTAAGTCGACATCTTTGTCTGTTTGCAATGCAGAATTTATGATCGGAAATTGTCAAAATGTTTTTTTCTAGGGAAAAATAAGTTTTTTTTATTTAAACTAACTTCATTAAAAGAATAGGAAACAACCCGCACAAGTTAACAAATCGGTAACATTGTGTTAACTGATGTAGTTTCAATTCATATTTAATTTTGTGTTAATTGATTTAGTTCCAATTCATATTGGATTTTGCTTAAAAAGAGGGTTTTTTTTTTTAATTTAGAGAAGGTTTTTTCATGGATGTGGTTGCCAGATGACGCTAGGCGCTCCAATTTTCCTTGTGCCAAAAGAAAGAGACAGACTGGCCAATCGGAATGAATTAAATTAATTATAAATAAAGCAAACCTTTTATTCAGACAAAAGGTAAGTTGCGGCGGTATTGAACCTCATATTCCTGTTCATGAGCCCTGAATACGTCAGAAAAATAGATCTTAATACCTGAAATAATTGGTGGGGGTGTTCTTAGTATTTACCGGACATTTTATATTCGTTAAAATTCAGCCTTTGATGTTTGTATTTTGAGGGCCACTTCAAGTTCGTTCGTATGACTGCCCGCCCGCGTTTATGTGCTCCTTGTACAAAATTGTGCTCTCCTTTATTTGGAGAGCCTATCTAAAATAAACGAGTGCCTATTTAAAATGCACGAGATTATTTAAAATACACGCGAGCCTATTTCAAAACAATCTAAGTATTTAAAATGTGCGTGAGCCTATTTCAAATAAATACGAGCCTATTTCAAATACACGCGAGCCTAGTTCAAATACACGATAGTCTATTTCAAATGCAAACCAGACTTGTATCAGAATAACTTCTCATACTAATTTGTTAAATGTGACTGTCCGCAAGCTAAAAGGGTTGTCGCACACACACAAAAAGCAGCTATTAGACTGTGAAAAACTGATTAGGTCTTATTACCCGTAAGGGTATCGAATGATCTCTACTGAAGATAATAATAATAAAAAAATAAAAATACAAGACAGTCGCCTTATTTAAATACACGCGAGCCTATTTAAAAACCTTGATAGCTAAGTACGCAGCCAAGCTCACCTGGGTAATTCGCAAGAGTGAAATTAATTGGCAACTTCACTACGTGATATCTTTGACGAATGCCGCTCGTCAAAAGGCAGACCTTTATGTGTACACATCGAACACAGTCACAGCTCGAAGGATACTTGCGGAAATGTATGCAGGTATAAACACGGTGTAATAAATTCGGGACATAATTTTCACAATAAATAGGCTTGACTCTATCAAGATACATGAATGCAATAAACTAATAAAATGGAGCATCATTTTAAATTTGTTAACTGGAAATTCCGGTTAATAAATTGCGGCAACAAAGAGAAGGTAAAACATATAACCATTTTTATTCAAGAACTTCGTCTCTGACTCTCGAACCTCGAAAGAGCTTTATATTTTATAGACTATCAAAATAAAGTGTTGGGGAGCAGCAAATTGCAAATAAATTTACGCATTTGCGCTGTATTTACCATAACATAAATTATCTACTCATTGGAGAGGGGGGGGGGGGCACCCAAGACGAAGCTATATAATCACATTTAATGATTTCCTTTTCCGTTGATACGTTGGGGGTAGGGAAATCGTAGGTATTGGGGGAAACTTAATTATATTCGATTATCCGTTCGTTTAATTTTCGAATCAACATAGTTCAAGGTAAGCTTATAATCTTTTACTATGAACAGAATTTTTATGAAGAAATAAACCACTAAATTTACCATCATTAATGACAATATTTATTTAGAGAATGTTCGCATTATTAGATTTTGAATTCAGCTGGTCTCCTCATACGGCCATTTTGCCCAAGTTTACGCATAGCCTAGACATTTCTGTTTTATGGCCTATGTCGAAAAACCGCTTCAACAAATAATTTTCAGGGGGCGAATGTTATGTATGGACACACCTGGTCGATAGCTCAACTTTATGCGACGTTGAAGAAACTACAAAAAATAATGTTTGTTTTAATTTTTCTCAAATTTAGCTTTAGAATTGTTTGAATTGAAAGAGTTTCAATTTCTGAAAATATTTCGCTCATTAAAATATGAGCGTTGGAGAAATAGGACAATCGTATTGAAAAATGCAGATTGCCACTGGAGAAATTGGAATGCGTATGATTATAATTCCCAAGACGTGAATTACCACTCAACTCTTTCACAAACAAAATTCCCTACTCCACCATCGCAAATGGTTGCACAAATAAACAAGCCCCAAAACCTAACCTAACTAAACTAACCTAACCTAACCTAAACCTGTAAGATAACTTAATTCAACTAAATAATCTAAAGTAAACTAAACTAAATTAACCTAACCTAAACATATAACCTACCCTTACTAAACTAACTTAACTAAACCTAACCTAAAATAACCTACCCTAACTAAACTAACCTAACCAAACCTAATCTAACCAAAACATACAAATAACCTACCTAAATTAACCTATCCTAATCAGCCCAACCTAACCTAAACCAAACCTGTAATCTATCCGAAATAAACTAACTTAACCTAACCCAACCTAACCTAAACCTGTAACCTAACCTGACCTAAACGTGTATCTTAACATAACTAACCTAACCTAACTTAACCTAACCTAACCCTAATACACCCCCTAAACTCCAGCTGCGATGTCCCTCAGATCCTCTCCAAATTTAGTCCATTTCCATCCCGAGAACCCCCCCACCCCCCTCGCGCAAAGAGGTGTTAAGTGTAGACTTTATCCCTGGTACCTGGACGAGCTGCAGACCCTCCCGGTCCCACTGCCCTTGGCTATCTCGAACGAGATTGAGACTACCTGGGTTTTATTCCTTCTAGACCAAAGGTGGGTAAAATGCGGCCTGCGCAGGCTCTTCCTGTAGGTCCGTTTCTTATGATGATTCGACAAAATAATGAAAACAAATTATTGAATATTTTAACCGAAGTCTCACCTTAAACGCGAATTCTGTCAAATTTTGAAATGGCTTTAAAATTTTAATGGTTTGCGATCCCCAACAAACATTTCATATAGGCCTAGTTTTATATTTTCGGTCATTAATTAAGTTTGGCAATATTGCAAATTGCGTCAATAATTAATTGTAAATTGTGGTTCAGATACCACGTTAAGCTGTCGGTCCCCGCTTTGATATAAGTCTGGAAACAGTTTAGAAGGGGAGGCAAAACTACGCAAGAGAATTAACTTTAGTTATTAATGTGTCGCTATGTCGATGACTATGTAGCATTATGCAAAACTTTACATAAGTTACGATGAGACCCGCTGCTTAAAATTATTGCCCATACCCTATTCGACATTTCTATTTTACCCATTTTTCGCCTCTTTCCAAGTTTCTCACTAAACTTTCTTCTTGGGTGACGGCTAATATCGCAGGCTAGTCGCCAATCAGCTTTTATCCATTCATCACCTGGCTCAGGTGTGTTGTGTGGGTTTTAAAATATCTGCACTCCTCCTCTGCTCCTCCCATCTTTATTTTGCTTATCTATTCTTTTACACGCCCGTAAGGGGATGTCAGGTGATATTCAGGGGCTTGTGTGCCCTACTGGCCATAAACACCCACCAACACTGTGAGTGTCGTTAGTTAGCCGAGATTATTATTATTTTTGTTTATTATGATTAATAAAATGGGTCGTACGTTCGTACTTCCAGTGATCGCTTCAGGATCGATCTCTAAGAGCACTTTTCTTATTCTATTCAATGAATATAAAGGGGAATTCTCTCTTTAAGATACTAAATACTACCAACGCAACTCGTTCAAGAATAATTTAAACACTTCAACCAAAATAGACCTTTACTGTACATTAATCAACTCAAACAAAATTAATATATCCACGTACAAAAATACAACTTAAAATTGTTTCTTAAGTCCCGTTACCGACACTCGGTTTCTGGTTGCTTTAAGGGAGAACAATTTACTTTAAAAAAATATTTGTCTTTAAGATATACAAAATAATCTACGTTAAATGCACGGGGACATAAAAATGGAATTGATTACTCACATAAGGTATTGGTGTTTACCCAGAGAATCCAAACGAAATATCTTCACTCGAATCTTGTCCGGAGAGGCGTCGTGAGTGTAGTTTATTTGCTTCTCAATAGAGGGCGTTATTTCGAAGGAGAGGTGGACGAGTGACGTCACGCAGAAATTCGAGGCTCCGAAGAAACAGGAATCAAAACAAAACGACGATTGAGGAGGCGAGGCGTAGGGCGTTTCCGACCTTGAAAAGGTTTTCTCTGACGAGGCTGGAAGATGGCAGTATGATTTTCTAGCGATTTGGTTTCGCTTGTAGAGCTTCTCTTTTGGGTGAGAAATCTATCTACTTTGAGGTGTCAAACTCAGATAGGGTAAGATTCCTTGACGATCTTTGGTAATCGAACTGTGCCGATTATACTTGGTGCAATCTGGTATTGCCCAAGAAAATGAAAGTTATTCTTAACTTGCTGGGGGAATTCTATCTTGGCAAGTTATTATCGATGTCGTGACGAAACAAGAATTGTCATCTTTTTCTCATGACGAACTGTTTTATACTAGAATTACTCCCGCGGGGTTATGGGAGGGGGGGAGGGTTAGCAAGGATAGACCTGAGGGTGTCCTGGCTTTTGAAAGTCTGTTATTTCTCTTCCTAGACATTTTAAAATTAGGGAAACTGGATCTCATGTTGAATCGGCAGACTGGGTATCAATTCAGCCGTGCTTGGCGTCGTGTAGCTATAGGAGAGCGTAATACGAGATCGACAATTTGAATTTTTGACTTGTTTGTCTATAAATACACCCTCGGAGGGTTCGCCTTTTAAGCAGAGATCAGGAATAACTGTCTCTTAAATTTACCAATTTTATTGTATTTGTATGTTACCGGAGACTGGGTTGAATGGTTTAGAGAAACCCAGGTGGGTTTTGTTTTTCTTTCATTATATTTCTTCGCCATGAGAAGGACCTCGATATATATATATATATATATATATATATATATATATATATATATATATATATATATATATATATATATATACACTAGCAACTTCTTAACTGCCTCGGCTAACTCGTATATCTCTACAGTGAGCTCCCGGCTCCAATGTCTGCAGGAGGAGGATTTTCGACTATATATCTGCCAGCATCGCTATCACTACTAACACTACTTCTGTAGGTTATGACACTGAATAGTAGGCCAGTAGTACCTATTTGTTTTTGCTTTGATTTAACTCCGAAACCAAAGAAGGCATTGACTGATCAGAATGAATTGGAGGACGATGAATGTATACTCTTTACTCTGGACGATTGTAAGGAAAGAGATTGGATTTTGGAATTTATAAATTTATTAAATAATATAATTAATTAAAGATTATTTATTCAATATGCAACAAAATATGGTAGCACATAAAAGATGGAATTATTCACTACAACAGAAATTACTAATATGAATTAATTTATTATTATTGCACTTAATATATTGCTTCACTTTAGGTCCTACTAAACACCGTAATTATAGAAATTGATAACTATATTTTCTCCACATGGTAAATTCTAGTGATAACATCCGGAGTGAATTAAATCTTCCCTGAGTTTGACGAAGTTATAAGAGAAACGTATGTGGAACTAGCCCGTCTATTAGAGAAGTAGGTTTAGAGGAATGTCGCTCACCGATGGGAGGAAAGAGGAATGACCTTTGCATTGGAATACCTTATCTCTAGTCTTCTCAGTGCTGAAGGAAGTCGATTGGTGAATGGGTCCAATTGCTTGCCGTGCTACTTGGCAGGCTGTTTTTTTTCCTTTGGCGTGTCTCCTGCTTGGAGAAAAATGGGTTCTCAGGGAAAGTTGTTCCCAGTGAAAACCGGAAATGAGATAAGAATATCTTATCAGCATAAACGGTGGAGGTTCCCTTCTCTCTCTCTCTTTCTTTCTCTTTTTCTCTCTCTCTGGCTAGCCAACGAAAGCGGAAAGTAATTGTCCGTTGACCCAAGCCTGCCGTGTGCGTGTGTACAAAGTGTGGGAAAGCAGGGGTCTGGGTCTCCCACAAATGTCATTAAAGCACTGAAATTCTCGAAGGGCACAATGAGGGAATTTTGGTGTGAAAAGATACTTGCATTTTTTCTGGTTCCCTTTATGACCGTCCTGCCCTTTTGACGGCGGTCTCTTTTCCCAAGGGGACAGCCTTTTAGAGGAGAGTAAGTTTAAGTCAATGAATTGCGACTGTGACTTCTTTTCCATCTTAAGAATTAAGTAATGCTTAGAAGTACGCCTAAGGACTTGAAAAGACCGTATGTATGGTTGCTGCAACGGCTTCCTTACCCCATCTCCCCGAACGAAAATGGAAGTATGTATATCCTTGCGGGACTTAAACCGTCCTTTTTCTTTGTGCATGGTTGGCTTCGACCCGATTTGACCTATGGTACGGATCAATTTGGCGACGAAATTGGATCCAAGGATGGTACGTGAAGTGCCCTCGATTAAGTTACCGGGGCATATGCATGCCCATAGGTGGGCGTTATCACGATAAATTATCGCGATAACGATACCGGGTTATCGCTTATCCGATTTTTTCCCCGCATTGTCGATTCATCGGTATCTCCGATACTCTTGGTTTCAAACTAGCGATAATCAATAATTTCAGTTTTTTGTTTCAGTTTAGCACAGGGGTGAGCCGCGCGTGCTTTGAAGGGAGAAATAGGTAGGTCCGAGCTGGGAACCGAACGTATACTGAACGGAGTGTGGGACGGCCGGTCTTGACGTCTTCTCAAAACGTTCGCTCAGCTTCAGTCTTTCACCAGCTATCGGACGAGAGGTCACGAGGTGTTGCTCCTGCGCGCTACCCGTTTTACGCATTCTTTGATGATTTTTTCCCTATGGTCCCGTGATTTTTCCGTTCTGACAATTGTCAGGTTTGTGGTGGAGAACATGCTGCCACTGCAGATTGTGGAAAGTCAGAGCTTAAGGGACATGGTCCACACCCTCAACCCTAAGAAAGAGGTACTCTCCAGGAGGACGCTGGGGATTTATCGATTTATCGGTTATCACCTTATCTGGCGATAAATTTATCGCCAGTTATCGATTATCGCCGATAAGGTTATCGTTATCGATTTATCAGTTATCGTGATACATTTTTTCGTTATCGCGCCCACCACTGCGCAATCCAGTGCCATACACGAGATCAGCCGAAAAGGTGCCGAATTTTCCCTTCCATGCGTTCCTGAGGCCCAGAAAACCCAGGGAGAGTGCTTACACCCATGCGGTCGGGGCTGCGGCCCTTAGAGCCCCTTTTGGCCTTCTGAGGCTCTGCTCGATCAAGCTGTTACTTTCTGGGTACCAGCGATTGTTTTCATTTTCCGTGTGCCAATGGCATAAGTGAGTTCTCTCGAAAAGGAGGAATCGAATTGTCGACCACGATCCGTATTGATGGTCGAAAGGAACCCGAACTTTGCGCCCCAGGAGGACATAAAAGCTTGGGCGATGCTCCAGGAGTCGATGAAGACATTGGGAACGGTTTCCACACACCGCATAAAGTGATTCACCATGTTTAGTAAGTAGGTCTTTTCTTAGCAACTCGGAATTAGGTGTTCAGTTCTATTTTCTCGAACCGTTTGAGGTTGGGGAACAGGAAAGGATATGTTCGAGCCTAGCGACTAACGTTCCGTTTGATCTCCCGCCACATGAGCTTTGATGCAAGGTCCTTTTGGCCGGCTTTAATCCTTGGATGATAAATATGATACAGGTAGGTGTTTTGTATACATAGTGAAAGTGCATCCCTCATTGATGGCTTGGATGTTTCACCGCAAAGTATACAGCCAAGACATCAGTACCAAAGCTACTGTGAGGTCTCTAAGCAGGCTTACCTATCTTGGAGAACAATGTAATAGGACTTCATTACCTTCTTTGATTTGCTGCAACACACCCATCACGCCGTCATCTGATGAGTACGTTGTGAGGAAAAACTCGTCTGAAGTCCACATGGACTAAACGTCGTGGGTAGACCAAACGCCTTTGACATCAGTGAATGCTTTGACTAATTCCAAAGGTGGGCGTTATCGAGATACTTTATCGTGATAACGATATCGGGTTATCGCTTATCCGATATTTTTTTCTGCGTTGGCGATTCATCGGTATCGCCGATACTCTTGGTTCCAAACTAACGATAATCAATAATTTCAGTTTTTGGTTCCAGTTTAGCACAGGGGTGAGCCGCGCGTGCCTTAGGGCAGAAATAGGTAGGTCCGAGCTCGGAGGAGGATCCTCTAAACCTATGCGGAGATGAAGGAGAGTCTCACGAGGTAAGGAACTAAGAAACAGTATTCAAATATTCGTACTATTATTATAAAATAACGCTATATATAGTCAATAATCAATATTGTATTATAATTTTGTATTTATCGATTTATCGGTTATCACCTTATCGGGCGATAAAGTTATCACCAGTTATCGATTATTGGTTATCGCCGATAAGGTTATCGTTATCGATTTATCGGTTATCGTGATAATTTTTTCGTTATCGCGCCCACCTATGACTAACTTATCCCTCCAAGTAAGCGGGAGTTCCTCCGAATTGCTCTTATGAGGAGCGCATTTAATAGGTTTAAAAGTTGGACACATTATGTGATGAACTGAGAGCCAAATTTACTATCTCAAGGAACTCTCTTAATTGCGGGAAAATAGGTTAATTTTTTCTTCGATGTGGGATACCATCCTTCATGACATGATGCCCAAGGAAGGTAATGTCCGAGGTGCCAAAAGTATATTTTGCGGGGGGAATTGGAAATCCAACCTTCTGTAGACGATCGAAAAGTGCTCGTAGATTGGAGATGTACTACAAAGGAGTCGAACTTGCCAGTAAAATTGATTTAGAAAAACGAAGAGGAAATTAAGGACTCGTAATAACTAGTAATACCTAGTCTAAAAACGCTGAGAAGTCTGGCCAGCATTTTTAGACATGCCAGCATCCTGACCTATTCATAAAGCCCAAACTGCGATATATGTAGAAGCAGTCTTGTGGATTGAATCCAGCTACCGGATTTGACCTTCGATAATATGGATTTCCCCTAGTGTTGGCAGAAAAATTCATCACATTTCACATGGAATAGCGGTAAATGCTAGCTTGGGCATTGAGGCTCCTAAAATTGTCGCAGGGTCTCAATTCGCCGGAAGATTTGGGAACCATAGGCAGAGTGGCCGCCCATTTCCTTTGGAAAGGCCGGATGCAGCAGGTGTGTGCCATTAAACTATTTCTTTGCTACTACGATTTTGTGTGGAGAGGGTTTTCGAACGAGGTAAGGAGTGGGAGGACCATGTTTTCGAATATGGTGAGTCCCTGCATGTTCACAAGCTCATCTCTTTGATGTGGGCGCACTAGGTCAGGAAAATCAGCAAAGAGCTCTGCATACAGCGGGTCGACGACATTGGAAAATGATGCACAGCAGGTGAGATTGTAACCTGCTTTCTCCATGTTGAAAATTCTGTCTGCACGTCAATTAGCCTAAATTACTTAGAGTAACCTACCGAGTCAAGGGTAAGATAACACAAGGGAACAATTTTAATCATATTTTCTGTTGACTTAGATTCATCTGCCAATTTTAATTCGTTTTTACATGCTGATTTCAAATATATAATCTATTTTTACCTACATGCTATAGTTATTCTATAATTTCTATTTTTTCGTTTCCCCGAAAACTGCTCTCCGGACGGACAGAGAGCAAATACTTAACAGTATATAGTAGTAAGATAGTAATAAGTGTTATTGTGCAACATATTGACATTATTGTTTCTTTTTTCAGGTGTCATTTTAGAGGGATGGTTTCGTCAAGAGGAAATTGCATTAATGATCCAGACACCTTCTGCTACATATGTGGCTCTTACATGCTATTTCGCTTATAAAGCATATTTTGAAAATGGATGTACCTGATATGGATGTCCACGGAATGGATTCAGAGTCTGCAGATCCATCATCAGATGCTGAACAGTCATTTGCTCCTCACTGTTCCAATCAAGAGGATTTGAATGACTTGATACGTGATTTGGCACTCTTCAAGAAAGCTGCAGAAATTTTAGCCTCTAGGTTGAGTGAAAGACATATGCTTGACAAGGCGGTACGGGTATCATATTACCGAACGAGGAAGAGTACATTTGTTAAGTATTTCTCTGAGAACAAACAGTTTGTATACTGCCACGATGTTTATGGTCTGTTTACCGAGTTGGGACTTGGCACCAATAGCCCTGCTGAGTTGAGACTGTTTTTGGATAGCCTCAAGTGTGTCCTTTTGCATAATAACAATGACTTTGGTGCAGTTCCTCTCGGTCACTGTCCGTCTGCAAGAAACTCACAATGACATAAGAATGGTCATGGATTTACTTAAGTACCATGAACACAATTGGACCATATGTGTAGACCTTAAGATGGTCAACTTCCTCCTTGGTCAGCAGAAAGGATATACAAAGTTTCCATGCTATATCTGTATGTGAAACAGTCGAGCCCGTGACAAACACTGGTCCCCAAAAGATTGGACAGTTCGGGAAACTTTGGAAGCAGGAATGCCAAACATTGTTAATGAGCCAATCGTAAGTCGAGAGAAGATCGTTTTCCCTCCACTTCATCTCAAACTGGGGTTGATGAAGCAGTATGTCAAGGCGCTGAGCACTGACAATGATTGTTTTCAGTACATAGTATCGGCGTTTCCTGCTTTGTCATACGAAAAAATAAAAACAGGAGTATTTGATGGTCCCCAAATCCGAAGACTTCTAAGTGATTCTAGATTCGTGAACATCATGAATGAAAAAGAGAAGGCAGCCTGGCTCTCATTTTCTGCCGTTGTTCGTAACTTCTTGGGAAACAAAAAAGCGCATAACGCGAGGATTTGGTTACTAATATGCTTTTAGCATATCGTGATCTGGGATGCAACATGAGTGTGAAGCTGAATTTCCTAAATAGTCACCTCAACCGATTCCCAGAGAATATGGGAACCGTAAGCGACGAACAAGGGGAACGCTTCCATCTGGATTTGATGACGATGGAAGAGCGCTATCAAGGTCACTGGGATAGACACATGATGGCGGACTACTGCTGGACGATTAGAAGAGATTAGCCAGAGAAGACTTACAAGAGAGAGTTACAAACGCAAATATTTACCCGATTGAAATCAAGAAGAGGTCCTCCAGCCTGATGTACGGTCATTAATAAATTAGCATCTATTTGATTACAGTATTTGTAATCCTAATTTGTAATTCAAGTTTCTTCTCATATGCAATAATTTGTTTGTGCAATAAAACCTGCTTTACTATAAATAACGCAAAAGGATGATTCAAAATTACTTCAGGGCATGATGATAGACGTGATAAAATGAAAATTATTGTATAATATTAGTTATTGATATTATGAAAAATCTGTAGCATTTAGAGAGAATCTGATTTCAGATTTGAATTCAGTATGCTCGAATTAGGTAGAAAAATGTACTTTTATCAATTCACCAAATACATTGTTCCTCAGTGTAATCACCAAAGGAGATATGATGTGAGAAATTACAATTACTATTACAACAATGCAAAAAGAATTTTGATTTAGATGGTAGAGTATCTTAGTCAGGTTTTCCTTCAGGCTTAGCTTGTTGATCCTTTTCTCCAGTCCCGGTAACCACACCTTGTCAAACGCTGAGGACACGTCTCGCAACACAACGTCGACACTGCCATTTCTGACTTTCCCGATAGCTATACTTTCCGTGATCAATGCCAGATCCGTCTCTGTACCGAGTTTCCTCCGGAAGCCATGCTGTGGGGATTGTACAGACCGTGGGTTTCTAGAAAGGTTCCTAGTCTGCTATTAAGAAGTTTTTCCAGTAGTTTGCTCAAGAACTCTAGCAGAGAGATGGGCCTATAGCTGCTGATCTCCCTTTTCGGCTTGCCGGGCTTTGGTATGAAGATCATGCGGCCTCTCTTAAAATGGTTCGGAAAGTAGCCAACATTGAGGCAGGCGTTATAAACCTCGAGAAGAGCCTCGTGGATGTTAACAGGGGCGTTAATCAAATGCGCTGTGATGCCAGTTATCCCTGGCGCTTTTTGATTAAAACCTTCGAGGGCTGCTAAATATCTTCGTGCTAAAAAGGTCTACCTTCTTCTTGTGTGAGACGTGCCCTGTCCACGAAGTGATGTGGCGTTAGGTCAGCTTCCAGTTCCTGAAGTCCAAGAAGAACTTGTTACTCATACCTTTCGCCAAAGAATTCATTTTCCTCTTCGTTAATACAGTAGCTTCGGAATTCTCGCTCGATGTCTTGGTCTTCCGTGTATTCCATGCCATTTACCTTGATAGTTTTCGACTCTTGGGGGAAGTGCCCCTCAATCTTCTTATTTGACTCCAGAATTTCCTAGGGTCCCCTTCTGCGTCGATGTTAGCAATAATTTCATCTCACTGATCTCTTCATTTCTCTATTATGAGATTTTTAATTTCATTCCTCAGATTTCGGAGTTCCTGGTACCGATGTGCCGTGATCCCGTACATGTTTGTAAAGAAGATAGCTACTTCTAACTGATCCATCTTTACCTTTATGTTGTGGTCCCACCTTGGAGCCGGAAGTGTTTTGTGCTTCGTCCAGGGGACATTTAAGCGGTCAGCCTCTAAGATCTTTTAGATGAGATGATCAAGCTTTTCATTGATATCCTCTAGTGAAGCACTTTCTAACTGTACAACATGCACATGTTGCAAATGATCACGGTATCTCTCCCAATTGGTTCTCGCCAGGCTTCTGCGTTCAGGAATTTGCACTTGAATCGTGGTGGTGGAGATGTGGGTGATCATACTAACATGATCCGATGGGATGAAGGGGCCAGGAAGAATCACATGATTCAGAGAGAAGTTCTGATTCGTTAATACTATGGCCGGTGTGGTCGACGATCTTTGCGTGTAGAAAGTGGGGAAGTCGGGTCCTTCTCTCTGTACTATGCCCCTCTCAATCAAAAGGCTCAGCGAGTCGCCAGCCCCGTTGAAGGCTGTCGTGTAGCCGGCTTCCCTACAGCGGCCATTTAGATCACCGATTAAGATTGATGATGTTTTTCTCCTGAAGAGTTGCCGGGTGTTAGGGATCGGAAGATATGGGCGTCTGGGTGGTTGGTACCCAGCCGCGACCAAAAGGTCATCGTAAGTCATGGGGATCTTTATTGCCAGGTACGATTCTTCCAAATCCTGTACCTCCTTGAATTTAATCCCTTTTCTAATGGCAATCACCGCTCCGCCATACCGCTCTTTCGAGTGGTTAGCGATCAGTATCTCGTAGTTGAAGATCCTTATATATTCGCTCTCGTCATTCAATCCATGCTCAGATATAAGAACGATGTCAGGATCAACGGATCTAATAATTTCACCATACATTCTACTTTTAGCGTGCCAACCATTTACATTTAGCGAGAAAATCTTTAAATTCTTGACGTATTTGGTACAAGTAACCATGATAAGTTGTTGTTAGCTTACTTTATTTTGGCCGCTTTTTCCCTGGCTGGTAACCTTACCTTTCCCGATATCGTTTTTCCAAATTGATCCTCGTTTAAGTTAAGGCAGGACTGGGGCAGATTTGGATCTTCCCTCGTTTTAAGGCCTGGAGTAAATCTTCTTCCGCGATGTCAGCTTCAAAATCCCATTTGTACCTGCCTTTAATGACTCCTTCAACCAGATCACCGACCTTAGATTTCTTAGGTATCGGTGCTGATGGGGAGCCATAAATCCTCATGCACAGGTCCAGAGTATTTTGGGAGGCTGCGAGAGGGGGGGGAGCAGTTGCCGTTGCCATTGATTCAAATCCAATGTCCATGGACGCAGCCGCTTCGTCTGGCAGGTTGCTAGTTTCCATTTGGAAGTGTTCTTCTACGGCGCGATCTTTCTTGCGCAGGCGTGGATCGCGAGAGGCTGAGCGAGAGCTCGGTGCTGTTTGTTTCATACTCTCCATTTGGGCGTGGAACAGGTGTCCTGACGGTGGATTGTCAGGAAACCACAACGGTTTGAGACCATTATGGACCAGCATCTTATTAAGCTCAGTCATATAACTTCCTGGTTTCATTACATTGGTGAGATGGGCATGCAGGATGCACATTATAAGATCTGGCCGCATATTTTGGTCGATTTTCAGCATGGTCTTATACTGCTCGTTTTTTTCTTTGCCTGTACATATGTAGTAGTAGCTTTTCTGTTTCTTTCTTCTATCATTGCTATTTTCTTGTCCGATATCAGCGTCTTCTTAGTTGGGCATGCCATTGATAAGGTGTGATGTGAGTTGCCACAATTCAAGCACTTCTTATTCGGATTCGTGCACTCCCTTCAGGTGTGGCCAGATTCCGTGCACTCAGAGCACACCTTCGTCACGGATTTGCAGTCCGTAGTGGCATGATTCTCCATGGCGTAGCATGAGAAACAAACCTGGAGCGGGCCAAATACTTCTCTCTCGATGCATCCGGCGGAGACCTTCGAGTTGAACATAACTAGTCCATGTTCAGCTGTTTTCGCAGCCATCTCTGTCGTCTGGAAAGTCACCTTGAATACATGTGAGTGTTCTTCACCTTCGCGATTTTAAATTTTACAGCCTCATCGATCTTTGCCAACTCCTGCTTATCTTCAATCTCTCTTTTTATCTCTTCTGTGGAGTGATTACCAACGTAAGGGTCAATACGCCGACATATAATTGATCTCTTTGCTGAGACGTGCGGAGGGACCCTTGGTACGAGACCGATTTCTTCTAACTTCTCACGTGACTTTTCGCTGAGCAAGGCGTCTAGATCTTGGTTCCTATCGCAGAAGACCATGTATCCATAGGCCTGATCCTTAAGTCTGCAAAGTGCAATTCCGAGTTTCGAGAAGACAAGTTCAAATACCTTCTCACGCGAAGGCTTCAGACATCGCTCCTTGACCCGGAAAGGGACGCGTTTCTCGCCGTTGGGGTCGTCCATGACGGCCCCAACTGCGAGCACTCCTATTCAACCTAGCAAGCCCTTATCGCGGGGGCGTGTACCTGAATAATCTCTGGCCCACCCTTTCTACCCTACCTAAATAAATTGTCTAGGAGGGCCCGCCTTCCTGCCCTGACCACTCCGCTCCAGAGTGAGGCCCCTTCTTCACGCTCCCTGCGGGGCTTCCTTCCGGGGTTCGGACACCGTACAGAGACTGGTGGCTTCTACAGTCCTTGAGTGGCAGAAAAGTTATTAGAACCAGAGATGTGCTGCTGCGGTGGGAACAAACAGATACGCAGGAAAGGTTACAGAAGATCCCGAAATCCCTCTCAGGTGCTCTCTCGCGCACACGCGAGGGGGAAACCGCGCGAAAGACCAGCCGATTCAACCAGATCCAAAAGCGGCTTTCTTCAAATTCCAAGTATATACTTCACCTACTAATCCGGAAGGTGGATGTAGCAGGACTTGATTCAAAAGCGGTTCTCTTCCGAATGTGTTCTTCACCTACTAATCACAGTGGAGGATCCCAAAGGCGGATGTAGTGCAAGTGAAGTCTTCCAGAAGTAGCAGTCAAATAGTCAGACAATCTGAGCCTTCTAATTTTATGTTTCTTGTAGCGCTTAGTTTCCCCTTAAGAATTTCCCGTGCCATGATTGGCCAATTTTTGAAATACTTAAGTTCGAGTAGAAACACTATAATATATAGTGTAGCAATTTTCGAATAATTCTATTTCTGTTCATTCCCTGAAGATGACCTAACATGGTCGAAAGACGTCTAGGAATAAGGAACTTGATTCGCGGATGTTTTTTCTCGCATCGAAGACCCCGTTAAAAAACTTGTAAGAAATATTAAGAAAATACAAGTTAAAATTAATAACGCTGCCACAGCTGTGGACTTCAATAGTACCTGCATACAACATGGCCTTTTACCTAATATTATATATATATATATATATATATATATATATATATATATATATATATATATATATATATATATATATATATATATGAGTTCTTTGAACTTGTAAAGTTTGTTTTGTTTAATAACTATTTATATTTTGATTGTGAAAATTTCATTTAATTCCAGTTTACTATATTTATGCACAAATGGTTTTGGTGGAGGCAAAAAATGTTTCCACAGCGAAGTGAAATAATGAAAATTCGAAGTTAAAAAATAACAAATTTACCTGAAGAAAAATAATTCGACAGGTAGCACCGCATAATTCTCTTTTATTTTTCTAAGTAGCTTTGATACCAATGTAATGCATAAAATAGTACATACGTTCTATTCATTATTACATCAAATCGTTTCTACGCATCTCTGAAAGTACTACTTCAGAGGAGCCTTTTTATCATGCAGTGAAAAAAAAAATCAACGAGTATTTGTTATCACAAACTTTATTAGGACTGGCAGTATTAAACAAGTACAAGAATGATTTGACCAACGTTTTCCTGATAGGCATTCACCAAGCAAGCCAGCTATTTGGAAAATTTGTCCCCAAGTACTAATAAGAAAGGAACTAGCTTAAATCTAAACAAAGGTTGCTTGGGCCGTAAAAAAATCCTAAGAACATCTCAAAATACTGAAAATGTTGGGATAGCACTTTTTTAAATTATAAACGTGTCAATTAGAAAGAATGGCTTGCGATGACAAGGTCAACATTTAACCGCATTATTAAACACCACTTAAAATGACATCCTATAAGATGCATAGAAGACACCGACCTCTTGAAACTGATTTTCCTCGTCTTAGACAATTTGTAGAATGGCTTCCCCATAAACCTCCTCGTTCGGGAACAACATTGTGATTGGTGACGAGGAAGTTTTCCTCTTTCATAAATGAAAATGTAAATTGCCATAAAATTCGACAGTATGCACCCCTGAACAATCCCCCAGAATTCAACTTAGAGAGACGTATTTGTCGGCAGAAAGTATATCTGGAGATGGGGATATACAGGAATGTCATATCCCCTGCTTACCTGAATATAATCAACGAACGGATCATCCCAGTACTTCTCCATATTTACGGTGATCAATTCAATAGACTTTATATGGATTGAGGACGGAACTCCAGCTCATAGACTGCTAGCAATTGAATTGTCGCGCTAAATCATGCAAATGAATGAATGGCCCTCTAAAGTCCCCGGATTTGACCACCGCGTGATTTCTTTTTATGAGAACATCTAAAGAATAAAGTGTATTCTAATCAGACGGAAAACATAAACATAGTATCACACGTAAAGTCAATTTACTTAAGAAAAATTAACAATACAGGAAAAGAGTTATACAATCAATGCGATCAAAGGCGCGAGTTTGCTTGGAAAGGAATAGAGGACACGTAGAAGGAAATGGTCCTTAAGAATTTAAAAAAATACGAGTACATTTCTATTACCCCCAAATTTGTTAATTTTCAACTTAGGATTTTCATTATTTCATTTCCTTGCGGAAACATTTTGTTTTTTAGCCTCCACCAAAACCATTTGTGTATCAATATCGTAAAAAAAAATTAAAAGATCTCTAATAGTTATTGAGTAATACTAATTCAATGTTCAGCTAACCTTTTCCTTGGTCACCCTATATATATATATATATATATATATATATATATATATATATATATATATATATATATATATATATATCTGTGTGCGTGTGTGTGTTTGGTTTATAATTGAGAAGGGGGTATTGGTTGGTTTTGTATTTTGATTAAATACATAACGATTAGATCTAAGGAGAAGAGGCCGGGGTTTATACTAAAGTTCTCAATAAAGTTTCTAGAAACACAATCCAAAATATTATGCGAAACGGTATTGCTACAATTTGGAATGGAACCAGCACTGCCCTGATTAATTAAATTATCTAATGTCGACATGTGTACAAACAGGGCGCTTTGGTTAGGTGTTGTTTAACGCGTACATGTGATTCTTCTCCTGATTCTCTTAAGTATACTTTTAGGCAATCCCTTCATTTTATGGAATAAACAATGCCTAATTTGGAACGAGAGTTGTTTACCAGGACGGAATATAAATGTCAGATGTGTATTTAAATACGACTTTGATATCTAAATGCCGACGGAGACGTGGGATATGTAAAAAGGATCGGTTGAAAAGGAGGCAAAGGATATTTTTAGAGTTAAATATATCTTATTTCTTAATAGGATCGTAGAACACACCTTAGATAGTTTATAGCAATTTTATATTATAAAAATATCGACTTAAAAGTACTAGGTTTGACATTTTTATGGTAGTTGGAATAAAAATTCACGGAAATATTTTGAAAGGTTGCTTTGCGATACACTTTATAGTTGAAACCGTGTGTGTGGGGGGCGGGGGGAGTTCTATGAATTAGCCGATGTAAAAAAGGATAAGTGCAGTCAACTTCTTTAGCGACGGTGAATTTTATTGAGGGGACGAAGCTGTTCAGGCATGTTAAAAACGCATCTACATTTAGATGTTTAGACCACAAACAAACCACACCATCCACATATCTGAGCTAAATTAAGTGTCTCGGTAATTAAAGGCAAATAAAAAAAACATATACAAGTTTTCCAGGACAGGTGAGAGACCATTTAAAGTGAACTTTAAGGTAAGGAAATAATGAGAATATCAGATTAAAATTGGAGGGGAAAATTTTCAAGGTGGGTTTTGAGAAATTTTAATAAGTCAAGACCAGGTCGCGACCAGAGTGAAAGCAGTGAAATACAATAACACAAGAAATTTACTAATTAAATCGCTGTTGTTAATAATATGTAATTTGGAAATGGTTCCTACTAAAGAGTTAAGAAGATGTGAGCGCCATTTTGACAATATGCATGAGACACATCCCACCGAATTGACGATTGAACTCTTTGTATTATTAACTTTATGAGTGTTGACTACGCAATAGAGATACGGGGGAGATGCATTAGACGCCTTGAATTTGCTTATAAGATCGGAATCCCCCTTTAAGGGGTCACGGGTAGATAGATAGAATGACTTATTTACTTGTTCATTGGACCCTAAACAAAAACTCAATGAGGTTTTTCTCTAAAACCTCTTGTGTGCTTCTGGCTAAATGTAGGCTACTCCATGCGGTTGCAATGTTGCATAGGTCCTTTGAGCGGATTTGCTTGACTGTTCCGGTGATGTTCTGTTGGTGCTGAGTGATTTTCGGGTCATGGCACCGCTGCATTGTGTGATTGCTATTCTAGATATGCCCTTGAAGCCCGCACGAACTCTACAGCTCTAGTAATTGGACTAGAGAAGGGGGTTGAAACCTTGTCTACGGGCTGTAAGTTGAGAAAGTGTTGGTGTCGCATTTATTTCAGAAGAATGATGTGATGAGCGTAGGTGATTTGCGCGACCTGGACGTTGAGCGTCACGTGGTTTAGTTTTTGCCTCAGTGCGAGGACTGCAAGCTCCTCCTCGATGAGGGCTCTGTGATGCCTGAGTCTGATCACGAAGTCGTTGGTTGTTGTGATGCCATGAACCACGATTGTAGTGGCGTCGAGTAAAGTGGAGAGTATTGAAAAAGTGTTCGTATAGGGAATTCGAAGGTCAGTACGGGGTCAGTACGGGGCCAGCACCTTGAAGTGAGGGGAGGTCATCAGAGGGTGGTGACTATTTAGAAGGCTCTTTAAGGATTCCATTTTATGACGAGAAGATCTTGTGAAGTTTCAGCACTTGTCGCTGCTTCCACAACTCCTAAAGCGACCAAAGAGTTTCCTACAGCAATTCGGCAGCTAGACTCAAATTGCCCTTCTTAAAAGGCATTCCCCTTTACATTCCTATTTCTTTCTTACTTCTCATTCCTTTATTCTCTCTCTTTTATTTTTTATGCTTATTCTTCCATCCTTTCTTACGTACGGTGATATTCGCGTACCCCATCTCCTTCCTCCCTCTCTTTCTCCATTACACATACATATACCTCTCATTCCCATTTTTTTCTTTCTACTCCTTTTATCCAGTATTTTCTTATTCGTTTTTTCTTTCTTTGTTCTTCATCTTCTTTCCTTTTTGACCAGTCTATCCGTTCCTAAACTATTCATTGCGACTTATCTCCACATTTCTTCTATCCACCTTTTTCTTGAGTTTCTCGCACCTCCTTTCCCCCCCTTTCTTCACTTATTCCACGATAGGTCTACCAACCTCTCTCTCTCTCACATATATTTCTTTATTCCTCTATTTATTCTTTTATTCTTCCTCTTCCTCCTTTTTAATTGGATATACTATGCATAAACTCACACCCACGGGCATTCTTGCATGCTGACGTCATCACGCCTTGTACACCGCAGCATTCAGAGTTAGGTTACCCTTCCACTTCCTTAGGAATAATAATAATAATAATAATAGGTGATTCTAAAATAAAATAATATCATTTCTAAATC
>OZ018334.1:84054579-84135913 GCA_963969495.1 Ceratothoa steindachneri
AATAAAAACCACTAAAGCATAAATGGTAATCTCAGATTATACACTACCTGTCCTAAATCGCTGTCCTTGCGTACTACCCTAGACCCCTGCACCTAACAGAGTGAAGTGGCTACAGTGACAGCCACGGGTCCTTTACCATTCTTCCTCGGTCGATCCCTTGCCTCGGGTGAGACAGGTTCCTTTTCATGTTTGTCCCTTGCCCGGGTTCTATTTCTTCGCTCCTACGGTCTGCTTTGACTCGGTTCCTGCCCTCCTTTCTTCTAGTTGTTCCTAGAGCACGGGTCCTTCTCCTCTCTGTTCCAGGCTAATGATTACTATGGGTTATCTCCTTTCTTCTGTTTGATCCCTGGTACTGGGTTCTTTTTTCTTACCTCTTTCGTCTGTCCCTTATCATGGGGGGCTACACCCCTTTCTTCTTCTGTCTAAATATCGATCATGGGTCATTTTTCCTTTTTTCTGTCTTATTCTAGGGCACTTGCCACGGCCCTATCCTTTCTTCCTTTTGTCTGTTCCTTGGCCCTTAGTTGTTTTCCTTTCTTCTTCTCTCTCCCTCTTGCCTTCTTCTACCCACCCCCTGGCACCGGACCCTTTTCCTTTCCTCTTAGCTTTCTTCATTGCTTCCTTTCTTCTTATGCCCCCTCCCCTCCTGATTCTGAACCCTTTTCTTTTCTTTTTCTGTTTGAATCTTGCCGCGGGGCTACAACCCTTTCCTCTGTCGGCCCATTGACCCAGAATGTTTGTCCTCTCTTCTTCTGTCCGCCCTATGCCGCTGTTCCTATATTTTACTCTCTGCATACCTGACCGTCCATGCTATCATTAATATTAATATAGAAAGAATATGTGTATATATCTCTCAAAGTAGCACGAGAGAATGATGGAAATGAATCCATTAAACCACATGGAAAGAGAAAACGGAATAATTTTCCTTGCAGTAATATTTTTATTACCTTTTTCGAAAAATCCGTGCGGGGAAGCGATTCGAACCAGGCACACTGAGGCAGCGAGCACCGCTTTGATCACAGCTTGCGAAAGTGTTCCTTAAAAGCTATTTTATTCAGACATTTTTTGTTCTCTGCGTAGCGTAGAGTACTAACGGCATACTTTTAACTGTGACCAAAGCGGTGCTCGCTGCCTCAGTGTGCCTGGTTCGAATCGCTTCCCTGCACGGATTTTTTCGAAAAAAGGTAATAAAAATATTACTGCAAGGAAAAATTATTCCGTTTTCTCTTTCAATGTGGTTTAATGGATTCATAATGAATATGTGTGTAAGGGATTGGGTCGGTATATGTATGTGTCTCCTTATAGTCTATTTTCTTTTGGCCGTTCTCTTCGCAGCTCTTCTCTTATAGATCTTTCATTTTCTCTGCATTGTTCTCTTAAAATCTATACTTCATTTCATTATTACTCACCTTCTGGCTGTTCTGTTGTCATCTCTGCTGTCGTTATTCATTAACTTTTCTTCTCTTTACTCCTCTATTCGTTGAAGGAATAAATGTATTTACGGCTCACAGTTTGTATTCTGCAGAAAAAATATATGTATTTTTTGAGTGTCCCTAATTTAAGTTGTGTAGTTTCACCGATATATTGCCTGTTATGAGTTATCTATACTCTTTCATCTCTCTGCTACTTAACTCTATTCCATTTTCTTACTTATTCTGTCTGAATCTTAATTCTGGCCCCTTATTATTTCTTCTGCGTTGTCCTTACCACGTGACCTACGCTTTAGCAGGGGTTCCACGCCTTTCTCGTTTCGCCTCTTCCTTGCCTCGGGTCGTTCTGTCTGTTCTTCTGTCTGTTCCACGAGTTGAGTCCTATCCCTGGTTTCCGGGTCCCTATTTCTTTCTAGTTCGGTCTACACCTAGCCGGGTTCCTACCTCTTTCTTCTTATGTCTGCCCCTTGACCCTATGTCATTTTATTTTCTTATTCTTTCATTTTTATTTTGACTGTTCTCTTCCCAGCTATTAATATGGTTCGCTCTTTTCTTCGGACTGTTCTCATGATTCTGCTTCTGGCTGTTCTACCGTCATCTTCGCTTTCGTTATTCACTAAATTTTCTTCTTCTGATATTTATCTTTTTCGAAAAATATATGAATTTGTGGTTGAAAGAAAACTCAATGTTGCCATGAAAACGCCGTGATGTTCAATCATTACGAAAGTAGCGCGCGGCGATTCCGAGCGCTCTCTGCGTCGCCGGATCACCGTCGGAAAGCGCCATCCTGGGTCTAAAAAGACTAATTAAAGCGAAGCTTTTAAACCGCCCGCTTGCACTTCTCGGCACGCTACAATAATACCCCCAGTCATGGGGTTTTGGGTGCATATCTTTGACGTGAAGAATAAGAGGCGGAAGGAATGCGTTCATTGGTCATCGATTTTCTATACGATGGATAAGTGCTGAGGTTAGTAGCGCATACGCTCATACGGTTGTTGAAGGCCTGTATGCGGGATTTTTTTTTTACATTTAGATTTGCCTGATTTAAGACCACGTTGTACCCCATGTATTAGAAAACCTTTTGATGAAAAATTTTGAATTTATTTCAACATCTTTAATAATTTTACATATCAAAGAAGCTAATGATATTAACCTATAATTTGGGCATGAAAGCTTCTCTTTTCCTTCTCTTTTTACCCACAGAAATTATATTTACATATCTGCTGTCATCAGGCATTTCCCTGAGGGTAATCTACCTAATAAAAAATCAAAAGCAACTAAATTTTCTCTACTCCTTTAAGAAGTTTAGAATTACGATTTCTGGGTTAATTTCTTGGTAATATTCAGTATATTTATATATCTCTTGATAACTTCTCAAGTCTAGACTATCGTATTTATTAATAATATGTTAATCTCCTTCATGGAAGCATTCCGCGATCTTTATAACTTTATTTAAAGCCAACATAAAATTGTTCCCCCATCACGAGAGAGAGAGAGAGAGAGTAGATTAAATTTATTATATTAAAATAAAAAAGAATCCAAGATATAGTTATTTGCATAATTAACATCGACTTGAACGTGTCAAACAATTACGAGCATTAAAAAAAATAACTACTAAATTTTAATACGTTTTCGCTGAACCGTTTCAATGAGACAAATCTTGTGAAAATGGCGGTAGAGGAAGTCTGCAGTCATTTCCCAGATCTTTTCTGGATACTTCGAGTGTAATTATATGATTTGTGTTTCTCTGTTCTGGGGGAAACTGTGTGAAAATATGGCTGTTAAGTTACCTAAACTTCGCTTCTCGCTGTTGGTGCTTTATTTAGAACAGAAGGAAATCTCGCGGGCTTAAGATTTATACTATAGCGACCGTTCTGGGGGAATTCGCGCTAACTTGGACAATTAAGGAATTTTGTCTCCATATGTTTATGCCCGTGTTTTTTTTTTATATTCTCCACAAGGAGGTAGATGATGTAGGAGGGGTTATAATGCTCTTGTTAGAACTGAAATCTAGAGGAAGGTTACATCCTCCTGATCTCAATGCCCGCAGTTGTGCACCTCCCCCCGGCCTCAACGACTGCAAGAGGACCCGCTGCTATATATCATTCGCTACTTTCAGGTCATCTACCTTCATTACTGTACAGATTTTCCCTAACTTGCTGTTGGATACGATCTCATTGGTAGATATATAAATTCGGGGGGGAAGATCTCGCCTAATGCAAAATAATCAATCTATTTAAAAAGAGTGCGGGGAAGGGATTAAAGCAACCGGAGTTTCCATTAGGATCGGTTGGTGGTCACAATCAATGAGCTGAGAAGGCTTTGAGGAATTTATGATGAGTGGTTGCGGACCATTGCGTACAATGACGGTGTGAGAAGAATAGTTTTCTGTTATTTGCGAGGCCATCGAAAGTGTATTTGCGGGTTTGCTTCGCTCAGCCTTCGACCATTTCACTGCTTTAACGAACGACGTAATAAAGTCTGTCTAGCGTTTAACGGAGGTTGTCTCTAACCGAACGAGCGATATGAGGTTTCCAGTTCCTTGTGGTTCATTACCATGGTAACGTCAACCCTTGAATTAGGGAAAATAATTTTTTATGGCTTGAAAAATAGGTGCAAATCTCTCTACAAGCAGCTGACTGTTTTTCATTTTAACAGTGAAGTACTTTGATAAAAAGGCTAATAAGACATTTATTCCCTTGTAGGTGTTCAAAAGAGCCTCCATCCCTTGGGCACTCACAGGCGTTCGAGTTATAATGGCTGTTTCAACTAAAGATGATTTTGCCACGTTTAAGTGCACTCTTGAGGAGCTCAGTAAGATGACTCAATAGGCTGGCAGCGTCTTTGACATATTTTCAGTATAAAATAAAAATGCCTCCAAATTCTGTAAGTGAGTGGGGACATTTTTTATTGCCTCTACAATGTCTAGAATCAATGACATTCTATCATGGTTAGAAAATTCCCGAATAAATTTAGCTTTTCAACACCCAATCAACATTAATAAGAGTTTAATTTTAATCCATAATCAAGTAAACTTTAGACGACTTGTTTTAGGTGTAAAAGATAATATGTTCCATGATTAAATGATTATAGCAATAAGTCATCTATAAAAGAAAACGGGAAGGTCACCTAAAACCTCATTTAAGAAATGTACAAACGTTTGGCATGATGAACTCAGACCAAGTTGCAAAAAAAAGAATTTCTCTGACTTGCATCCTGGGCTAAATGCCATTTTTTTTTCTATATTAGACTCTTCCACATGTATTTAATGAAAGAGCTTTAGAAGATTAACCTTGAACGAGACTTTTGCACCTGCATTATGTGCTGAAAAATCAGATTTGAAGGGGATAGAACATCAATCATTCTTAGTGACTCGGTATAAAACTTGTAAGTCACAAAGAAGCCTATAAATACATTCCTTCAAAGCTAGGTGTAGAGGTGACGTCCATAGGAATCGAGATTGTTTTCTGACTTGATGTTGAAAGATGCCAAAATTACTAAACTTCCAACCGAGACGGTGTCGCCTGCAATACAATAACTTCATTTTGCATTTTAGAGAATTCGTCCTTTACGGATTTCGGTTTTGCAGGCGGGGCGATCTGGTAAAGGCGGATCACTTGTTTGTATATAGTATTTGGTTGTGTGTTTAATTGGTTACCTGTACACTCAGCTACAGGTTTCGTAATTTTGAATATTTTGTGTTATTTGCGGCATGAACAGCTGATAAGGTTCCGTGGGACTTGATGAGTCGAGTTCCTAAACATGCCTGATCAGAGGGACTCCCGGGACATGTAGAGTAGGAATGTTGAGAGTAAGGCATCTGGAACCCAGGTCTTTAAGAGTAGGTCCTTCAAATTAAGGTTGAGTGAGAAATGCTGCAGAGAATCCGCCCATAAGATGTAGTAACGGATCTATCCTATAGTGAGGGAGAAAAGATTTTTTCATAGAAGAACGGAAGAGCTCAAGCAGGAGACCAGCCCCACGGCTGGGGCCCGGATTTAGAGGTAAAGATTTGAACCCTGCACTACCTTCATGATGGCTGGGGAGGTGGGCCGATTGTGTCCTTCAGCCCAAGAATGCAAGGGTTTAACACGTTTTCTGGCTCGATACTGAAAGTTACTATAATACTGGCACCTCCTCCTGGGAGAATTCGTCTCTGAGGTGTAGCAGGTGGCGTGGGTAAAGGGTGCCTAGGATCTGGACTGACGCTAGGAACGAGAATCTCGATAATGAGGAAGCTCCTGCTCCTCAGTTACCGAGCAATTTCCTCGGACCTTGTTTTAGCCGCTCATCAGCAGAAGAGTTCCGTAAACTCTGATGGAGTCGGAGCTCTTTCCCTCAACCAAAGTGTGTGGTTCCGGGGAGGAAGTTGGCTCTACTGGGATGAAGTGAAATTTGGGTTCAAGTAACCGTAGAACTTTTGGCTCAAGTCGAGTGGTGAAATAAGGGTCGATTAAAATCTGATCAGGCCGTCGTGCGCCAATACCTTTTTGCGTGTGTGGCTTAACACGTGTATGATTTGGTATCGTCCTTCATAGCGGTTCCAATGGAGTTTGTTTTGGGAAACCCATCTCTCTCCTTATGTCCCAGCGTGTAGTGATGTTTCTTGAAAGATCCTTGATTGGTTGCTTGAAGTTCCCTGAATGGTTGGTCGTAGATTTAATTTTCGATGCACGTTCTGACTCTAGCGTGTGCACAATAGAAAAGCTATTAGCTAGCTGGAAGGCCAACAGTGTCATGACCGAGTTGTAATTAGCACTAAGTGTCCGAGGAACAAATGTCGGTGACCGGATTTCACTAAGTGTTCACAAAACGGCAGGGTGAAAAATGCCACGGTAGTGTCCTTGGTTGAAGAAACACTCCGAATTCCTTAGAACTTTATTTAGAAATTGTAGAATAAAACTTTCCTGCTGAAATTCGTGGTTAGAGCAAGTCCTGCGTGTATGCGGAGGCGAGATTGACTCAATGTCAGTGCCGGAGAGACTAGGAATCATCTGAACGTGTGAGAACTTTGATGGCCGATATCCAAGTATTTGACTCGAAGCTGAGAAGCTTCTTTTAGTGAGAAACTCGTGAGTAGTCACTCCTGAGTTCTGAGGCATAGTCGGTACCCCTGAGTCAGGCCTTGACTCAGGAGTTAATAAGATTTCTTACTATATTTTGGTTCCATTCATTGTTCCATTCAAGAGCGTTCTAAATCTTCTATAACTGCTTAGGTTCTCTAAAATATTTTGTTGTTGCAGTCGAAGAAATGTTCATTTTTTTTTACTATTTTTTTCTTTTTGTTACTCCAGAATGACTGCATTGGTTTTTTCCTAATAGGTTTCATTGGGGCACTCTGGACTTGAACCCCTTTAATCCATATTTAGAAGCATCCTACATCCCATTAGTAATCTACCACTAAAATAATCGTCAAAATCTTTTTAAGTGAATTAAACCATTGAGTTTCCCATATTACTCTAAGCAAATTTGTAAATTATTTAGGTTCTTTGAGCTTAACAACTTAACACTGGGATCAAATTTAAGTCCAAAGATCAACCATTGACTGGTATGCGATCCAAAATTAGATAGTTATCGTTGTACGTGCAGTAGTACTTTATCATGGAGCATATAGGTAGATATGAGCGAACTGGTCTTCAGCTCGGTAAACCTGACCCATCCCAGATTCGAAACCACCTATTGCAACTTGACAAGATCTCAGACAAGTACCGATTGCAGTCGCTCTACATTAACAAAAGCTTTAACTCTCTGTTCCATTATTGTCACATTAACAAGAATGTTAATTTGTAGAATGTTAATTTCTTTTGTAAGAAATTCCATTGTCAATTTTGTTCCTATTTCATATCCCTTTTCTCTTTAGTTCTCCTTTCTGCACTCCCACAATATTAATTCGTTTCAAATTCATATCTCACTAATTTTCTTCTCATGTATTAGAAAAACTTTTTATGTACAAAGTTTAATGTTTTTTATATTATTTTTTTATCACTGATGATGAAATTTGTTATAATCTTGAAACGTTGGCAATAAATGTTAGGAAACGTCTTTGGTTCTGCCCTGCTTATCATATATATATATATATATATATATATATATATATATATATATATATATCCCCATTTTAGCCTGTAACACTTTGTACCTGAAGGAGCCTGAGTAAAAATTAGAGACGCTCCGTCGTCATTAGGTTATTTTGATCTCTCTGATGGCGCCTGGGAAAGTTGGTGGTGAGCTTTCCCCTCTCCAACACTCATCAATAATTTACCTTTTTTATTATTATTAGCATAGATACCGAACACTTAATTGGTAGCTTCACCAAATTCCGGATTCTGCTACTTCCATAGTCGGGCGATAAGTCAGCGCCGTTGTTTGCCGCTATGCCCGCCAGGGGGCGATTCCAATCATTGCTACGATTTACTTTGGGTAAGACGCTGCTGCCATCTTGGAAAGTTTTGAAATCATAAGTTAATTGTATTCATTTGCCGTTGTAGGCCTGTTTGCTCTAGTGCTTGTAAGTAGTGAAGATGTGGACTCCTGGTATTTAAGTGAATAAAATATAATGAGTGTTAAATAAGGAAAGCCAGCATATGATACATACATGTTGCTTGGGTAGGGACGCTATAATGATCTAGAAATTGCAAACTTAGCCTTAAGCTTCATAATACACGCGTTAATTTTTAAAATAACTTAAAGATTATAGCAATAATTACGTAAATAATACACTAATTTAAATTAATAGTGCATTTACGCTACAATAAACTTAACTATTATCGAATTATTTTATTATTCATAGTATTGTATACGTTTGTAAGCAAACGAGGGCGATTAGGCTTAACAAGATTGCGATCCTCTAAAATGGTCAGAAATGATTTCCTTTACACATTTTTTTTTATACGGCAAAAGCTCCTTCATTCGGCAAAAAATATTCTCAAATATATATTTTTTTATTTTGATTTCGTTAACCTTGTATCGGCCGATATATCGGTATCGGTTATCAGCTAATTTGCATATCGGTGCAACCCTAATCTATGGTATTGTTTATCCATAGATAACTGTTTATCATAACTGTGATATTAAAAGTCGTGACTACGATACGCACCCTAAACTACACCTTCACCGATGCTTTGGGTTGATCAAATCATCTCTGGCTAGTTATTATGGTAAAATTATATTTTATGGTCGTTTATCATCATCACTAACTATAATTTAAGAAGGGGATTTTTGTAGTATTTGAATAATAATTTCATCTTAGTTTGGTAATGACTTATGTTTTTTTAGCAAAGTTATTTCTAATAATTATTTTATAATATCAAAAACAAAATGGTGAAGTTCAGAAATAAATATAAATATCGAAATTTTGCGAATTTTTTAAAACCCAAATGGTGAAGTTCAGAATATTTATTTATATATGTCTTCTTCTATAACTATATTTTAGCAACGTGATATTTTGAAAGGGCGGAAATTTAGTTTCGAGTTCCTTTTCAAATTATTATAATTGGCGAAGTTCAGAAAATTTATAAAAATTTAACCATGGCTGCTTTTTTTTAGATATTAAATTTGAATCTTAGTAGCGAAGCGCAAACTTCCCCCGTAGGGAGGGGGGGGAGTGGCGAAGCCATTGCCTGGTAAATTTATTAAACACGGGTTCAAAGACAGCAATACAATCTAATTAATAATACTGTACTGTTATTCATATGATTACAAATAGTGTATTACTTTGCCAGAAAGACCCGCAGCTTCCTAAAATGTGTTTCTTGCCAGGAGGTTCGGGTAGAAGGCAACACTTTTATGCCCTCAGTGCATGTGGCCGACCCTGACAAGCTACCAAAGACTTTCAGAGAGATGATTGAATTCCAGGACCGCGGCGGTCTCCTCTACCCCTCAAACGAGTGCATACACATGGCCATGATGGCCATGGAAGTCTTCTAGGCGATTACAACACCAGGCGAAAGGAGGGCCATGTTCCTGGCGGCCTACTCTTCAGAAGAAGTGTTCGTGAGTGTCTACAAGGAAATAAGGAGCAATGACTTAGGCATGTCCCTTCTGGACTGTGAAAAGGGTTGCAACCTGGTCAACACCGTTGTCCCTGCCATCGCCAGGTCCCTCTTCCACGTCATGAGCCAAAATATGGTGACAAAAGCTAACAGTCATATTCATGCAAAAGTCAAAAGAAGAGTCATAAAAAGAGGTAATCCAGATGCACCCGAGAAAGCTACCAGGAGCAAAAGTGACTACAAGAAGAAGAAACTTTCTAGTGAGAAAAAGTCCTAAGTCAATTTAAGTGTGCGTAGTCACTGACATTTGTTATGCATCTTTATTTTGTAGGGTAGATATTAGAATCCAGGTTAACCATGAAATAGGTTACTAGTACAGGGTGTCCTATTTCAGAATAATATAGTTGGTACTTACCCATGGGCTAGGAAAAATATTTATGAAGTTAGAAAAAAATGAAATCAAATGCAAGGTTTAGCTAAATGATACCTAATGGAAATATAATTGTTTCCTAGATTGATCAGGTGTGGGCCCTGGAGGGATTTCTTCTTTTTATCTTTAATTGTTAATTGATGCTATCTACTTTATTTTATTTATTAGAATATACCTTGAAATATGTTTGTAGTTAAATGTAATATACCTATTTTTCATTACAGTTTTAATTAGAAACTTTGCCATCTATATTTTTTTAAGTACCTGGAAAAGACCTAGAAAACCTATGGAATTTTGTAATTTGATATTAGTAGACACCCTGTAGTATCTAAGAATCCCATTGTACACAGCCTTATTAAATAAAATTGAATTGAATATAACCAACATCGGTTATAAATATAAGGTTTTTATTTTTTATTTTTCATTAAATAAGTCACACTTTTGTTCATCACGCCGAATCTGTTTGTCGAATAAAATTTGACTTCACAGATCGAAGTACATTGGTCCCAGGGTGCTTCATGCCAAATTTGGGGTGAATATCTTTAAAAATAAAGAAATGAGAACGATTTTTGCTTTTTCCTGGCTAGCCCGACTATGGAATCGCCCGATTTTGAGCTACCAATCAAGTATTCATTATCTATGTTATTAGTTATTATTATTAGCATCATTATTTTTATAATTTTGATTATTATTTAGTTGTATTATTTATTTTTTATTATTACTTAGTATTATTTTTATATTATTATGATTATTTTATTAATTGATTATATATCATTAGTATTTATCATTATATATTATTATTATTAGGTATTATAATTATTATTTATTAATATTAGTAGTATAAATTATTATTATTATTTACTATTATCATTACGGCTATCCCAGCAACCTTTTCTACCCTCACTTGAACAGAGTTCGTTCGGTCCGGTAGCCATGGTGCCTTGGATCACCTAGCACCAGGGTATGATAATAATAGATGATCACCCACCCTCCTCGTTAATGGACCCACCTATCTCTACCTCTCTTTATTACATACCCTCCTCCCCCTTTCCACACTTGCTCTTCTCTCGACAGAGGTTCTGGCTGCCCGACGCACTTTCGTCCTCTTAACAGCACGTAGTCGAATGGCACTGTATACAGTGAGGTCCCTACCTGCTGTGAGGGCCGAAAACCCGCTGGCTATGGCAAGTATCAGGTACTGGGTGTGTTGATCCGTCGATTCTGCTAAACTTCTTCCAGTACACATAATAAGGTGGCTACACCGGCGCCATCTTTCATGGCTAAAGCTCCAAGACAATGTCGCTTGAATGGAGGGCCAGGTTGCAAAGCCCCTCAACGCTGGACCGGGACCGATTATGTATGTAAATGCTTATATTCTGATCCCATGGAGACTTTTCTCTTACTCTCCTCCCCCCAACTCATATGGAGGTAATAGTATCTACTTTCCACGAGTTCTACCCGTGCGGTGGAGGCGACCTTGGCCGACTCCATCTCCCTACCAGCGGCAGTCCCTCCTTTACTATCACAAGGGAGTGCAAAGAGAGCAGGCAGGTGGCCCATAATTGACCGTTCCTGGTAGCAAGAGATAGCAGGGCACGCCGGCCCATGCCTCCTACAGTCATGCATTTAGTATTTTCAAGGGATCGGCGTGCCTGTCCCTTCTCTTCAGATGGTTCGTGTCACCGAGGAAGCAAAGGAAAGGAGGAGCCTCCTCCTCCGGCTGGTGGCCCCTTTTCAGCCAAGATCTTCTCCATCTCCGGAGAAGGATTTTGCTGAGGCCGGTAAATTCGGCTTAGGTGATCTTCCGGCGGTGGAGAGAAGCAGGTTCATTCCCCACTCGCCTCTCTGAAGTGAGAAAAAAAAGGAATAAGAAGACATATTGGACTAAGGTTCCTCTCCCTCCTTGAGGGATGAGGGGACGAACAGATCCGCTGACACTTTCCCAAGTGATCAGGCCAAGATCGGTACGTCCGGCCCCGAGGCGCTGAGCGTAGCCACGATTACATCGGTCCCCCTCATTGAAAGACTACCTGGCGTTTTCGAGCCCGCTAGCTTCAAACGTTTTCTGGTTATTGGCGCCACTGATGGCAGCATGTTAGCAAAGGGCAACATGATCTATCAGAGGAGAACATTGGCTAGCTTGATTGGTAGAGAGTAGAAGGTGATCCGTTTTTCGGAAGAGAGCCTTCTGGCCAATGCATCAGATCCCTCAGAGGCAGACATGGTTAGCGCCCTTCGGGCATTTAATGGCTCGCAGGTGAGTGTGACGCAGCACTCTACTATAAACTTCATAAAAGAAGTGGTTTACGCGATGGAACTCGTGGACTACTCCTAGACATAGAGTTGGCTAACCATGGAGTGATCAAGGTAGAACGTGTGATGAGAAAACAGGGAGGGGCCTCGAGACCCACTCTTCGTCACGTTCGAATGTAATAAGCTCCCTGAGTCGGTGCGTGCCGGTTGGTATCGCTACCGCGTGAAGGCATTCGCGTCACTGCTGCCGATATACTACTATTGCCACCGCTTCGACCTTATAAATCGCTAATGTAGACGTGTAAAGTCACTCTTACCTGAACTCTGTGTAAGTTGTTTCAAGGCCGTACACGATAAGTCGCTATCGTTTATGGCCAAGTGTGCAAATTACTGAGAGTCACACCCGGCTTCTTCGAAGCAATGTGGTTCGTATCTCATGGAGAAGTAAATCCTGGCCGTTCAGGTTACGGATCGTCTCTCATTCCGCGAGGCTAATGACTTGGTCCTGGCGCGCCCGGCACTGCCTGGGACGTCTTATGCCCCAATTTTTAAAAGAAAGCACCCTCTGCTTCTAGCCCCTCCAGGCCTACGGGCACTGTCGTTTCTGCGTCCATTTGGAACTATTCTGCGGATCCTACTCACACCAGGAGATTCCTGGTAGAGCTGGCGGCACAAAGGGATCACAACCTGCCTCGGCTACCCATCCCCCCCTCCTCTCATAGTGTGACCGTTTCCCATAAGGCAAAATGGCTACGCGCTTCCACTGAGTCGTTAGACTCACAGGAAACAACACCCCTGAAGGTTGTCGTGAGGCCATCTTCCATGGTTGCTATTACTCCTGCCCCCGCCCCCCCAAAAGAAGCACAGCACCCAGGAAAATTCGGCTCCTACACCCAGAACCAAGGCTGGACTAGGAGGCTTGGAGGCGAAAAGACTCTCGTAGCGAGCCCAACCTTCCCCGATAAGCTCTTGAAGGTGACAGTGGCGCCTTTAAAGCCTTGTTCGGCCAACTGCGCCCGGAATTCTGCTTCCAGGAAACATACGGCCATTCCCGTGAGGGTCTTCTCTTCGAAGAGGGACTCCGCATCTCCTCCTCGGTAGACCTGGAGGGCATATTCCTTCAGTGGAATTGCCGCGGACTCCAGGCCAACTGGGAGGAGCTGCGGGGGCACGTCTCCTCACGTTTCCCGTTCGCAATCTTTTTTGAAGGAGACCTTTGGCCTATGCCCCACCCACTATTCCGAGGTATAAGGGTTTTGCGACCCCACCACTATTTGATGGGGGAGGGGTAGGAGGATGCTCGATTTACATCCGGCATGACTTCTCCGTAATTCTCTTTGCTTTAGATACCTCATTTGAGGGAGTAGCAGTGCAGCGGCAGATAGGAGCGGGAGATAGGTGTCCTAAATGTGGATGAGAATAAGCATCACTGCCAGAGAACCACTTCATTTACCTGTTTAGATATCCCTGTGCTGATTTGGGGTTGGAGATAGTCGATGACCTCCATGGTAGTGATCACTTTCCCATTCAAATATTATTATCTGGACCGCTGCCGCCTGAGAGACCCCCGGTGGTGCTTGGCACGGGCGCGGTGCTTCGCATTTGAGCAAATGATCGATTTCCTCCGTTTCACATTGAAAACGAGGTTCCTCGCGGAGTGAAAGAAAAAATCACAATCCCTAAGACGCTTCTCTCGGCGCGTAGTGGTGGAAGTATGGCGAACCGTTTTCGATTTCAGTTGACATGAAAGCTAAACACTCTTACTGAGCGTGTCCAAGGTCAAATAACCTATCTGTGTGAGCTCCTATCCCTCAGACATACTTTCAACTTTAAGTCGATTTACCTGAAACGCAATATATATATATATATATATATATATATATATATATATATATATATATATATATATATATATATATATATATATATATATATATATATATATATATATATATATATGAAGAAGACAAAATAGAACGTGAGGTTAGCAATGTATGTGGATTGTAGGCTATTGGTTAGCATTCGATGGCAAATGTTCGAACTGCGACCATTTTTCACTTTCTTTATAGTTCATATTATTTTATATTTTATACAGTTTGATCTCTCTCTCTCTCTCTCTCTCTCTTCCCTCTTTGTTAATGAACTCGTCTGTTTGATCCTTGTTTTGTCTTATAAAAAGACGAAATCGCTTGTGTATCAGTTTTTCCTCATTTTCTCTGACGTGGGGTCTTCAAAGAGTTCGTGGAATAAAATTAAAATTCAAAGAAGTATAAATTTGATTCTTAAGCATAAGCGCCATTGAGGTCAAAACACTTGCAAGCGATAATACTATACATTTAAACCATTTCTAAAAGACTGAAGCCTCTGAAAATTAAACCGACTTAAAACACCTCTTTTAACATCTTCAGCGCCCTTCATGATTCTTAGCCTTCAGAAGATTTCTGGAGGTTAGAGAAACATAACAAAGGCATGGAGATCGATGGACATTACCTCACTCACCTGAGATTCGCGGATGATATTGTACTCATAGCTGATAACGTAGAAGGGATTCAAACAATCCTTCAAGAATATATATAACCTTGAAAGCAAAAGAGTCGATCTAAAAATAAATCTTGGCAAAACAAAAGTATTGATAAACCAACCAGAGGTCAACATGATGAACATTGCGATTGAAATTGACCAATTTGAAATGGTAGACAAATATATATTTATCTTGGTCAACAGAACACTATGTTAACGGGAGAAGATCATGCAATGGAGTACAGAAATACTCTAGGTTGGAAGGCATTTGGAAAGTCAAACATCATCTTCACAAGCAAATTTCCGATGGTCCTGATAAGAAAAGTATACAACCAATGCATAATCTCAACCTATGGAGCAGAAACTTGGAACCTGACTAAAAACAAACAACATTAAAACTTGGAATAACACAAAGAGGCCATGACCGCTTTAGGATGAGTATAACTTGGCGTGACAGAAAATTACTCCTTTGCATAGATGAAAAAACCTATCTTTAGGATATAATGGAACCCATAAAAAACATATAGTGTACTGGGCAACCCATGGGGAAAGAACCTTAGGCAATAGATGGGCAAGGAAAATTACCGAATAGACTACACTTGAAAAATATGCCCCAAATTGGTAAAGAATTTCACAAGAGTGAAGTTTCTTTAAACAGTGGAACAGTGGGAGGCAAATGAATGATAAGTATATATATAGGGTGTTTCAAAATTATATTTAGTTATTTTTTACAATATTAATCAATTTCTTATTAATAGATTTTCACCCATTTGCTTTCAACGGTTTAGGATTATATATTTCATTTTAACTTCTTGCTTTCGGTTATTATTTTCGACTCCTGTCATGTTTTTTTATTGCTGTGTTTAGTTATTCTTATAAAAATAATTCTTTGTATTTAGAATTCGCTGATGATGATCATCGTTAATGACCGAAACGTCCGAAAAATTAAATGTTCGTAACCATCACATATGTCTTCATATTCCTCCTGCTATATATATATATATATATATATATATATATATATATATATATATATATATATATATATATATATATTGCCTTCTTAAAAGAACAGTACGCCTTTATTTCTATCTCATCTTTCATATATTTGCCAAAGATAATCCAATGTTTCCAAAATTGGTGTACCATAACCTCCAGGTAGATACTACGTACTGGTAAAAGTTATTAAAGTGATGAATTAAACGAACTTATCCGCAGATAAGCAATTTAATAGAAAAAGTAAATCGTTTAAAATTATCAAAAGGCTTAGGTTTCTTTTAGATAGAACAGTCATTATTTACCTAGCAACTAACTTCATTGTAATCACGTATCCTTGGCCAATTATCGTCCAGGTTCGATGCCTACGAATTGTGTTTCGTCTCTCTCTGTCCGCGAGCTGGTCGGAGAAGCTGCGGTCCTAAGGTGGTCTTTCAATTGGATCCGCTGCAGAGACTGTCAAGCGCTTCAAAAGTGTACTCCATAATGCTCTGTCAACCTAGGATAAAAAAGCTTAAGTAAGGGTGGTAAATCAACCGGTGTGCCAAGGAAGACCTCGTGTTAAGACGGCTGTAGCAGTTATCGAGAGATGAATGAGATTTTCGCCATCAATGTCTTCAGGCACATTGTGTCAATTCGGCTGGAAGAAGGCACCAGCCAAGCAGCCAAGCCATTGAGCAGTATATGTATATGTATACCTGTATGTGTTTATTAAGACCTATACGGGCTGAAATATGTTTGGGATCTGTGCATCATTGCCGAAGAATATCGTCATTGTTTTAGGTCGGAAAGGTTGTATTAAAAAAATGCCCCGTCGGATTACTTTTTGCTCCCCTAAATGAAAGAATATTTCAATGGAGGCCGATTTGCGTCGTCTCGCTCATTCGAAATAGGCAGTTTTGACGGGGCCCATTCGCAGCTCTCAGCAAAGGTCAGAAAAATGCAAATATCGTATCTCGAAGTGTATTGACATAGATGGACGAAGTATCGAAATATAACAGCTAGTTTTTTTGCGGAATATAATTTAATTTCACTTTGGTGCAGAGTATTTTGTATTGAATAAAAAATACTTGAGTAAAATGAAATAGTAATTCGGGAAGAACGAGAAAGAGTATCAGAGAATTTCTTTGATTGGAAAAATAAAAGTAAAATCGTATAATCCATTCTCAAATCCGAAGAGAATAGAAGAGAGAACCAAAACAAGAAAATGAACGAATAAAGAACATGAATAATGAAAGGAATCAAGAGAGTGAACAAAGTATAAAGTGGATAGAACAGACAAAATGCCCTGAATAACAAGGTATTGCCAATGCAAAAAAAACAAACCGATAATGCTCGAGTATCACTGGCCCGGTTGGCATCAGGGAATTACTCAGGAGACCGAGTCATTGGCAACCGAGGTCTGTGTTTTGTCGGCCCAAGAGGGATATCCCACTCACGAAGGCCCGTTTACAGTAATTCACTGTAGCAGACCCTTTCATCAGCTCCTTGGGGGAGGGAGACCTCATCGTACACCATTCATATTGAAGAATTATTAAGAAATTTGGGCAGAGGGTATCGGGGGAGGGGTCACTTGCTCAGTGCTGTGTGTGTTTGTGTATAAGGGGATGTTATATGTCCATAATAACAAGGTTTGTTGTTTTGTAATTTGCTTACGTCACAGAGACGCTTTATTAATGGGGTGGGGGACTCCTTGACTATTAGCCTTACAGTCTTCCTGGTTAAACACACAGACACACACACACACACAGAAATATGCACACTCACTCAAAATCTCACTCTCAAACATACACACACACGCTCTTTTTCTCTATTCTCTCTCTGTTACTCTCTCTCTTTTTCTCCTTTACTCTTTCTTTCCCTTCTCTCTTTCTTTCTTTATATATATATATATATATATATATATATATATATATATATATATATATATATATATATATATATGATAGTAAAACCACTGTATAGGAGCATAGAATTTATTTACGAGACCAGTTTCGGTATGAAGTTTACCATGCCCTCTTCAGTCGTATAATGAGAATGGAATGAACACCAGGGTGATGACTTTTTGCAACCTCATTTCCCTGTGTCATAGTTTGATGAGCTTTAATTAAAGATTATATAAAAACTTACTTTCAACGTGACTTGATAAAAAAAAACATCACGCCCAAAATGATTTTAAAAATTTTATTTGTCAGCTTTTTTGTTCAGTTTTTAAAGTCACTGGCAGCATATACAAGATTGAACACAAGCTTATGAGTCACATATATATAACATTATATAGGGTCATCAAACACACAAGGAAATAAATTAGTTACAATAATGCCATTGGACAGGATGAATCTCAGTGATAGGTTGTCCTTGTTGCGGCAGGACTCGTGCAAGTCTTGCATAACTTTGACCGCACGCTCACAGCACTGGTTGCTTCGGGCAATATTGATTGGAGATTCATCTGTTTTCCAGTGGATTTTCGAGCATTTGAGACCTGTTGTGTATTTATTCAGAGCTGCAGATAGTTCATAAAAATCTTCAGCGCGGAACAAGTGGGTGCTGAACCAATGGTCAGCCCATGAGTAAGAAATGAATGAACAGATTTTACGCAGTCTGCTTCGGGTGTCAGGCATCAGAATGAACGCAAGAAGGGCTAGAATGGCACGAGAGTTCCAACATGCATTGCTGATGTTTGGGATCTTTTGAAACTTTACAAAGGGGACCTCATTCATCTCAGTGAAGTGACGGAAGACACGCGTGAGGTGATAGAGAAATTTCATGTCGGCTCTCCAGCCGACTGTTTCCTTAATCTCAGTTTTACCGTTGCTGAAGGCTGCTTTCAATTTATCATAATGGCTCATCAAATCCTGCCCAAAGAAGTAGTCTATGTTTGGTGATTTAGTCGACCCATGGAGCTCATCGTCCATGACAACGCGAAGGATCCGATCCAGGACATGGTGCTGGCAACTGATGAACTTGGGTTTGGGGTGACCTTTATTTTCGAACATTTGCTGCAGTCGAACAACAACGCCTGTCTTTTTGCCAGTATTCACGCTTGTTGTGTCGGCGACAAGCATAACAATTGATCCCCACAGGTTGAACTCCTCTAACACACCCTGGAGCCCTTTTGCAATTGTTACAGCTTTCCCATCCTTCAATTTGAGCGCAGCCAACTTTATTTCTTTCACTTCATTCTTGAGGACCATGACCTGATATTCAAAGTCATCAATGCGTTTGCCGTCAAAGTGTAAGCTCCACTTTTCCAGATGAAGCGTGCTCACCAAGTGCTTCTTCACCTGAGCAGCTCTCGTGTAGATAGCCTTGTGGATTGCTGATTGACATGGGGTTGGGATTTCAATGCCCTCACCAGAAAGCTGGTGACATACCTTTGCTGCTGTGTGGGACGACAGCTTTGAGCTTGTAGCAAGGAGTCTTGCTAAGCCTGTTGGGTTATGCTTCCTTTTCCTCGTTGATGCTGCATTCTCATCCTCCCAAGAACTGTCTTCGCTGTTATTGGATGAGTCCCTACTAGTTTCGGAACAATAAGGTGGTGCTGAGCTGGAAAGTGGGGACACAGTCGCTTCCATTGCCTTCTTTCGCTTGGATAGGTGGATGGTCTTGTCACTAGCAGGTTTACCAGTGGAATAACCAACCTGGCCTTTGGTCAAAATTTGCTGTTTATAGAGGTTCTAATCTTCTTTGCACAACCAGTTGCCTTTCACCTTGGTCACGTCAAACATTTCATTCAAGGAATTAAAGTTTTGTTTCCTTCTGCAGTACTGATAGTCTTTCAGAAGGTTTTCTAGTTTTTCACAAATGGCTTGATCAGATACATGCGGGAAGTTCAATATTTTGCTCCATAGGGCTTTTAGCTCCACAACAATTAGGCCGATCCTCTCCCTCCGTTCTTTGGCGGTGGATTCAAGAAATTTGAAGCGTCCAACGACGTGGATTTTCAGGGGCATGCGACTCTGTTCACTTAAGGGTGCTTGATAAACTGCCACGTTGTCTCTTCTTGATGGTGCTTGAAACTGGACTAAGTTATTTGTCCAGGTTTTCTTGTTCTTCTCCGTGTTAAAAAAGCTCTTCTTGAACGACATGTTTTGTACTCAGCAACTGAAATAGAAAATAAACCTAAATATTAAATAGGTAACAAATTAAAGAAACTGTTATTGAGCTTTTATATATTTTATTAAAAAACAAACAAATTACAATTATAAAAAATTAAGAGAGAAGGCAGACACTAATAAAATATTATATGCTATTATATTATATAATTAGTGAGAGAGTTAAATGTAGCTTACCAAATAATACCAGGATCTCTTTACAATAAACGCTGGAGAATACACAACAATTATAATAAAGCAATAATAATATCAATGCCATTAAAACTGAACTAGTAACTACCCGCTTTAAACATCTCACTTATATACCGCACGCGAAGTGGCTGAAGTAAATTCTGGAACTCTACAGAAATCGCTCAAGCGATGACGTAATGATTTTCTGGAAAATTCTATACAATTCTATGCTACATAAATTATTGCACAAGTCTGTTTGATGACTTATACATTTAATATAAATATTTCAAAGGGGTTTGTGCGTGACCTTTTTCAATATTTCAATGGAATAAAAGTAATTTTGGTCATTAATAGGCAAAAGTTCATTCATTCGTGCTACAGGAAATAATTTTTTAGAAAAAAGTCAAAAAGTCATCGCCCTAATGAACACAAAAGTTACTAAATATCTCAAAATCCCAACAAAAGAAAAAGAAAAACCGGAGAAAAAGAGTCATCAATCAGGGGGTGTGGTTCTAAGGTCATTAACTATACTGTTTACGATCAGGTTCCGGGAATAGGAGCTACATTTAAATTGACCATCCGAAAGATTAAAATTGGGAATTTCTCCTATTAATATCGTATCTACAATTTTTCTTTTCGGTAATCTTTACAATTATATATAATTTGGGCCTTTGAATAATCTATTTGATTGTTGTAATTGCAAATATGGTTAAAAATACTGGATGTGGTACTGCCTCGTCTGACATCACCTTTGTGTTCATATAATCGGGTTTTTTATGTTCTCCCCGTCTCTCCTATGTAGAATGAGGGACAGTTAGTAGATACAGGGGATTACATATACACCTGTTTCATTTGGCTGATCCATAAACTTGGTCGAAGGGAAAGATTCAAGGATGGAAGGGTGGTATTCAAATGAACCATATAGATATGGCTGAACTTCATCGAAAACCAAGAACCCCCCCCCCCCCCCGCCACCCTTAGCCCGAAAGGCAAGAAAATATTTCGGGATATGATTTCCTCTAGAAGAACTACGAGTACTCCACTAACCACTAATACTTCCTCTGAGCCTTTGAGAAACGATACAAACAAAGAAGCACAGCTAATCAGTTATGTCGCCTAAATCTATTTTCTTTAATGCTAAATCTATTAGAAATAAAATTTTAGATCTAAGATTCGTTGTAGCATTAAAAGCAAACAACAGATAAAGCATCACAAAGACTTGAATCCATTGACGCTCAAAAGAATGTAATAGTGAATTTCATCTGCAAGGGTATAAAAGATTTCATAAAGCCGGAGTTGGAAAAGAGGGTGGGGGAGTGGTTTTATATATAACCCAAAATCACGACCTTATACAAAGAAATATATGCTTTATGTTAGGAATTCGAATTCATTGGAGTTAAGCAAAGTTATGATAGAAATACGTATCTATATTTAACTTACAGAAAGCCTCACCAAACCTTAAATATAGATGAACGATTCTATGATTATATATCAAATATAATTATGACAAACTATTTCAAATTAGTGGTGATTTTTATTACGAACGAGTAAAATGGTCTACGAAACCCGTGGAATTTCAATTTTAGAGAGGATAACTTTTAATCGAGGGGGACCTCCCAACAAGGTTGTTTTTTGAACTCTATCCACCCTGTAGGCAAAGAGAAAAAGAGTGGTGACATCATTTCCAAGTGGATATGGCACGAACACCCCATCTGCCTGTTGTGGGACCACCCCCATTAGATGTATCCAACGAGAGACTAAGCAACTTCCACTTCCTAGCTCTTGCATGGACCTCTAGCACAGGCCTCGGGTACTAGAAAATTCCCCCAGCATGCAACACCCTCCCTCCGCTCTAACCCGGTCACTCAGGCCTCACTTTGTGGTTACGTTGACCGAGCCTACAGCGCAGGGTGTAGGATTAAAGGATTTCTCCCTTAATCTCCCACGCAGCTTGAGGGAGCAGAAACGTCATTTACTCCCTGGAAGCTATAAACAACAACAACTACCAGTGGGTGAGAAAACTTGGATGAGGTGAAAATATCCTTGATATGGTTTTAACTTGAAACGATGATTTGATTTCAAATCTGAATGTAAGAGATAAATTTGATAATAGGGACTATTATATGATTCAATTTTATGTTAAAATGCCATACGACAAACCCAAAGTAAACCTTCCTAAATTGGATTTAAAAAAAAAAAACTAACGAGCAAAATTAAACCTTGGTTAAGCATAGATTAAGTGGATGCGCCCAAATGAAACTTGGATTAATTTTAAGGAAAGTTTTTGACCATAATATTAATCCATTCCGTCAAAATCATTTAAAATTAGTAATATTAAACACCCTAAATGGTTAACAAAAGAAATCGCAAAAAAAATTTACAGGCAAGGAAAAAGTTTACAAAGTATTCAAATATAACAAGTGCGAAAGGAATAACAAAACTATCTTCAGCTACCGAGAAAAGTTAAAACAGAACAGAAATTAAAATTACCAAACGTAATGATGAAATTACAGTAGCCTTAACCCTATATGGACGGAATTTAATTGAATAAGTAAAAAAATCATTTTTACCTATATTAGTGTTCCATTGGTCATTTTTACACACGTTTAATATTAATTTTCTAAAAAAAATTATTTTAGAAAATATTTATTGAAGGCAACCATATTAGGTTGGTAGTCCATTAAGTACACTTTCTGTTACAAAAATAGAAATGAAAGGAACCAAATATTGCCATTGTCCATATAGGGTTAAACTTTAAATCAAGTCCCAAATAATTTTTTGCTTTGGAAAACAGTAAAAAACCAATAAAAAGTAGTATTGAACCAATTAAAGACAAGGGGAGATATCTTACAATTCAAAGATGGAGATATGTACCATACATTAAATAAATATTTTGCAGCAGTCTTCACTTAGGAAAATGGGAATGTTAGCCCTGCACTCAATAACAGGTATTCGTGTAATAATCTTTCCAAGTCATTAAAATGCTTAATTACGGATGTTGAGAGTGTATCGATAAAATGAACAAATATAAATCACATGGCCTAGTCATGATCACCCCTAAGAGTTTTAAAGTAGTTAAAGATACAATAGTCGGACAACTAACGAAAATCTTCAATTCCTCTCTCGAAACTGGAATTATCCCTGAAGATTGGAAGCTAGCTAATGTAACGCCAATCTATAAAAAAGGTTGCAATTACCGGCCCATGAGCTTGACATCTTTTGTAAAGAAAATTCTCGAAAACTTCATTGCATAGAAAATAGCTGAACATGTAGAACTTACGGATTATTGCGTGACTCGTAACATGGCTTTTGAAAACATAAACGTGTCAGTCTATCTAATCTCTTAGAATTTTGTATATAGACTTTCAAAAAAAAGCCACACAAGAAGATAATGTCTAAAATTAGAGCATTAAGAATTGTCAAAAAAGTAGCAAATTGGATCAAGAACTGTCTGGCAGACCGTAGGCAGAGAGTAGTAATCAATGGAATGGCGTACGACTGGACATTTATTACTAGCGGAACTCCACTGGACCCATTGCTATTTATCATTTACCTACGTAAACGATATAGATATTGGTGTAGTATCCAAAATTCCAAAATTTGTTGATGACTGTAAGTTGGGTTAGGGTATATTTAGTGCAAGGATATCAAAGATATTCAAAATGAAATTGATCAGATGGCTAGTTGATACTTGCAGTGGCATTTGCCATTAAATCTAGAAAAATGGAAAATAATGCGTATTGGCAATAAAAACACACAGCCGAATACAAATTATCTGAAAGAACAAAGGTAGCCACAAAAAAAATTTATTTGTGTGTCAAGGGATCGAAAGTTTCCCCAGCCATGCATAGAGGTGAAAATAAAAGCTTTAAAAATACTGAGTTACATTAAAAAGAAATTCAGTTTCCATAAAACGAAAATAAATTTAAACGCGTTTAACGCATTGATAAGACCCAAGTTAAAGTACTGTGGAAATATTTGGTCACTATATAGGTGAAAATATATTGAAAGGCTGGAAAAGGTCCAAGCCAGGGCCACAAAACTAATCCTGTCTCTAAGAAATCACAATTATGAAACGCGGCTAGAAACTAGACTTACGAGGGGCGGTCAATAAGTTTTTCGAATCGGTAGGGTAAAACAAAGGAAGGGGGATGGCTGTTTGTGTGGGTGTTAGGACAAGTTATGACAAGTCAAGACCTGCAGCCGCACGCTCCTGCCTCGTCTATTTAAGAAGCAGTAGCTGATCGCAGATCGTCAGTCACAAATTTTTCAACAATGGAGAAGGTTGAGCACCGCGCAGTGATCAAATTGTGACCAAGGAAGGCAAGAATGCAAAAGAGATCCATGAACGCATGGTTGCAGTGTACACCGACAGCGCCCATTCCTATGCAACCATTGCTCGCTGGAATAGGGAGTTCTGCCATGGTTGTGAGTCCCTTGAAGATGACGCCCGTCAGACGTGACCAACGAGGACAATGTGGCCCGTGTGGAGAGGATGATGTACGAAAATCGATGGGTGAAGGTCGAAGATATCGAGCAAGAACTTGGAATATCACATGGAAGTGTTATCAACATGATCCACGACAATTTGGGCATGACCAACGTCTCTGCCCGTTGGGTCCCTAGAAACCTCACGCCTCATGATCGACTTCAACGTCGTCAAAGTCCACAAGGTCAGAGTTGCACAAGCTGCCCTGCGTGAGTGCGGATTCGAGGAGCTCAACCATTTCCCCTACAGTCCAGATCTGGCTCCTAGCGACTACTTTTTATTCCGCCAGCTTAAGGCTGCACTGCGTGGACGCCGGTTTGGGGACGATAAAGATGTCCAGCTCGTCGTCCAGAAGTGGATTGAACAGCAGTCGGGAGATTTCTGGTTGTCGGGAATTCGAAGCCTCAGGGACAAGTGGCGCAAGTGCATTGATGTTGAGGGTAGTTATATTTAAAAATAATAAAACACTTTTCCTCATATCTCGTTTCCTTATATCCGAATTGCAAAACTTATTGACCGCCCCTCGTATCAGAGAACAATTAATTGACTTTTTTTCTCGAAAGGAATATATTTATAATGCGGACAATTCAAACTGGTTTTAAATTAATAAAAATCCAACATGTAACAATGGATTGAAACTTGTTTCTAAGTCATTTAGAACAAGTTTATGTGAAAAATTTGTCTTAAAGAAAATAGTTAATGTCTGGAAGAAGCTGTCAAAAGAGATTGTTTATGGTAATAGCGGGGAACATTTAAATAAAGCTTCATAAAGTCTTGAGAAATTTATAGTAATGAAATCTGTATTCAAAAGATGGTATCAAATTAACCCTTTATTTTAATATATTGTATTATAAAATATTATAATTATATTTTAATCTTAACCACAGAGGCGTGGTTATAGGTACGTAGTGGGAAGTGGTGTCTAGAAGATACCCGCAGATCCCCCAGTGGGCGTTGGGAACCTTTCTTTCTCAGCTTCACTTCTATCATTACAGTGTTCATAGACTACAACCATGCACAGTTTCACACCTGCAACCCTCAGCTTGAGGGGTGGGGGGTGGGGGGAGAGCAAGAAAACGAATGACTGAAACTGCGTCATTTCCAAAGATGCCCTCATTGACGCGCATTGGCCAACACACGTACATACAGTCATAAACACTAAACACACATAAACTCATGTATACGGGTCTTGGTTCACACACTTCAACAGAAACAGGAATGAAAACTCAGACAAGGTTAAGTACTCTTGCTTACATGCTTGTGCTTATACATGTAGGTTTTTTACGTACGAAACAATATGTGCACTATGGTTGCATACCCAAGAGTTCTTCTGGTTGATCACACCTCTGTTCTTTAAGTACCCTTCAGCCTTCGCAAACGCCCCCATATATATACATATTTCAACTGATAATTTTCCGCATAATATTTTTACCTTCGTTATCGTTCTTTTTCTTCTTAAAACAATAACCATTTTTGCTTTATTTTTATGGAAGAATAATTGACTATGGAATATTATGAACAGCCCAATTTGTGAAAGAGACGTGTAGACCTCCTAGGAATCCAAGCGGGAAGAACAAACAGAGAGATTTCAGACTTCCTCAACGTCACTAGAAGGATGGTGGAAAAGGTCAAAAAGGGCCTCGAAAATTCAAGATTCGACTACGAAGAGACAACAGAGGGGAGAGCCGATGATCGCCGATCTGACGCCATCAGAACGCCCGAATTCGTCACTGAAATCCAATAGATCATCAACAATGATCACAGAAAGTCGATGCATGCCATTGGTAAGGAGAAAGGTGTGTTGAAAAGCTCATCAGGCTGGTGGTACATAAGGACATTTACTACTTTTTATTATAAGATAAGGAATGAATAACACAGGTGAACAATTTTAATCACATTTTCTGGTGACTTAGATTTATATGCCAATTATAATTCGTTTATTCATGCTGATTTCAAATATATAATCCATTTTTACCTACATGCTATAGTTATTCTGTAATTTCTATTTTCTCGTTTCCCTAAAAACTGCCCTCCGGACGGACAGAGAGGGTGAAAATACATCACAGTACATAGTAGTAAGATAGTAATAAGTGTTATTGTGCAAAATATTGACATTATTGTTTCTTTTTTCAGGTCTCATGTTAGAGTGATGGCTTCGTCAAGAGGAAATTGCGTTAATGATCCAGCACCTTCACCTTCTGCTACATATGTGGCTGTTACATGCTAGTTCGTCAAAGGCGCAATATATCAAGCTTTGTGATCCGCACTTATAAGGCATATTTTGATGTTCCTCTTGGCGATCAAGATAAGAAATGGGCCCCACATGCTGTTTGCCATAGTTGTGTGGAACATCTTCATGAGTAGACGAAAGGAAAAAGAAATGGTCTTTCTTTTGGAATCCCCATGGTGTGGCAAGAGCCAAAGGATCATGTATCGGACTGGTATTTCTGTCTGGTGAACACTAAAGAGATTGGCAAGAAAATTTTGCACAAGATAGACTACTCCAAAATTCCCTTGGCGACCCAGCCAGTACCTTATTCTGAGTCTTTACCAGTTCCAATTTTCAATGGATATGCTTCCTCCGAGGATCAAAATGGTGTACCGGATATGGGCGTCCACGGAATGGATTCAGAGTCTGCAGATTCATCATCAGGTGCTGAACAGTCATTACCTCCTCACTGTTTCAATCAAGAGGATTTGAATGACTTGATACGTGATTTGGCACTCTCCAAGAAAGCTGCAGAACTTTTAGCCTCCAAGTTGAGTGAAAGACATATGCTTGACAGGTCGGTACGGGTATCATATTACCGAACAAGGGAGAGTACATTTGTTAAGTATTTCTCTGAGGATAAACAGTTTGTATACTGCCAAGATGTTCCTGGTCTGTTTACCGAGTTGGGACTTGGCACCTATAGACTGCTGAGTGGAGACTGTTTTTGGATAGCTCCAAGCGTAGCCTCAAGTGTGTCCTTTTGCATAATGGCAATGACTTTGGTGCAGTTCCTCTCGGTCACTGTTCATCTGCGAGAAACTCACGATGACATAAGAATGGTCATGGATTTACTTAAGTACCATGAACACAATTGGACGATATGTGTAGACCTTAAGATGGTCAACTTCATCCTTGGTCAGCAGAAGGGATATACAAAGATTCCATGCTATATCTGTATGTGAGACAGTCGAGCCCGTGACAAACACTGGTCCCCAAAAGATTGGCCAGTTCGGGAAACTTTGGAAGCAGGAATGCCAAACATTGTTAATGAGCCAATCGTAAGTCGAGAGAAGATCGATTTCCCTCCAATTCATCTCAAACTGGGCTTGATGAAGCAGTATCTCAAGGCATTGAGCACTGACAATGATTGTTTTCAGTACATAGTATCGGCATTTCCTGCTTTATCATACGAAAAAATATAAGCAGGAGTATTTGATGGTCCCCAAATCCGAAGACTTCTGAGTGATTCTAGATTTGTGAACACCATGAATGAAAAAGAGAAGGCAGCCTGGCTCTCATTTTCTGCCGTTGCTCGTAACTTCTTTGGAAACAAAAAAGTGCATAACTACGAGGATCTGGTTACTAATAAGCTTTTAGCATATCGTGATCTGGGATGCGACATGAGTGTGAAGCTGCATTTCCTAAATAGTCACCTCGACCTATTCCCAGAGAATCTGGGAGCCGTGAGCGACGAACAAGGGGAACGCGCGCTACCAAGCTCACTGGAATAGACACATGATGGTGGATTACTGCTGGACGATCAGAAGAGATCAGCCAGAGAAAACTTACAAGAGAGAGTTACAAACGCAAATTTTTGCCCGATTGAAATCAAGAAGAGGTCCTCTCGCTTGATGTATGGTAATTAATAAATTAGCATCTATTTAATTACAGTATTTGTAATCCTAATGTGTAATTCAAGTTTCTTCTCATATGCAATAAAATGTTTATGCTAAAAAAACTGCTTCACTATAAATAACGCAAAAGGATGATTCAAAATTACTTCAGAGCATGATGATAGGCGTGATAAAATGAAAATTATTGTATAGTATTAGTTATTAATATTACGGAAAATCTGTAGCATTTAGAGAGAATCTGATTTCAGATTTTAATTCAGTATGCTCGAATTAGGTAGGAAAATGTACTTTTGTCAATTTACCAAATACATTGTTCCCCAGTGTAATTTATGTCAATGCAGGAAAAGCGAATCAAGCACATCAATAAACTGATCAACGAGTTGAAACACTCGTTGAAACCAGACATGTTGTAGTTCGTCGATGAGAAGAATTTCTGTCAAGACCGGAAGATTAACTCTCAGAACAAGAGGTGGCTTGCTGTCAAATTCAAGAAGTGCCAAGAGTCATGCAAATCAAATTTCCAGCGACAATTATGGTCTTCGGTGTTGTCAACTGTAAAGGCGACGTGATGCTCCCCAATTCTTCGCTGAGGGCTTCAGGCTGAACACTGACGGTTGCATCGGTGTTCTGAGCGAGGTGGTGAAGGTATGGGTCGACCGGGTAGCTGCAGGAAGGTCTTACATGAAGGGGTAGCCAGACTATACGCTCTACCACGCCAGTCAGAAGACCTAGACTTGGCTGTGAGAGAATTTACTCGATCATACCCTGACATTCGGCCTCCCAACTAGCATAACTTCAAACAACCAACTCAATTTCGTTTGACACGAAGGGAAAGGTGAGAGCTAGGATTACCAGGGTCTTCAGAGGCCTAAACCTGGAAATACTGCCGAAGTACTGCGCCCGGTTCCGAGCTCGCCTGGTGTACTTGTTTTTTTCATTTTGTTGTCTTGGGTTGAGGTCTGAGTCTATCTTCTGCTTTATGGCATTGTCATTTGAAGTTTGTGGGTAGCCGTTGTTGACGAGCAGCTGAGTTTCTCTTTTCAATTCCTTATCAACCGCTATGCAGTTTAAAGAGTGAGGGAAGACTGTTGGTGATATAAAAACTCCGTAACCCGAATGTCCTGATCGATATAAAAAGGTGAATAAAATCATAGAAGACATCAACAAACAACCAGGAAACCTGAGAACGTGGTGACTTCAGCCCAGACTATGCTTATGGTAATGTGAAGACCCATACGATAGGCAACCCTCTTACACCAATAATAAGTCAGATTCCCACTCCTACCTATGAGCTGGCCAAGTCCTTAACCAGAATATTAACACCCTACTTGCTCCAACCTTACACTATAAAATCCTCGACCGATTTCATTGACATTATTAGAGCTAATGCCTCTAAAAGAATAATAGCTTCCATGGATATTGCGCCATATTTACAAATGTTCCAGTTTCCGAAACGATAGAAATAATATTAGAACGTGTTTTTGACCAAAATGATCGGCCCCCTATTGGCATACTCATAGCCAGCCTAAGACAACTCCTACACGCCTGCACCTCGGAAGCACTGTCTCTGGTCCTAATGGTGTCATGTACCGTCAATTTTTTACATGGAAGCCGACGAAGAAAGCTTTACGCAAAATACCCAGACCCTATATCTATCCCCGATACAAAGACGACATTTGCATAAATGTACAATCGGAAGAAGAAATACAAACCCTACAAGAAGTATTTAAAGAATATTGGTCCCTCACTTATACGGTTGAACAAAGCAAAAACAACCAACTTCCATTGCTTGACACCTTAACTACTAAACAATGAGAAGATTACGACGAAAGTATACATCAAAACCACCAATCCTGGCTTCTGTATTAATGCAGAAAGTGAATGCACAGAACGACACAAAAAAAGTGTAATTAACGCTTATATCAACCGTGCCTTCATCCACTGTCAAACTTGGAAATATAAACACAATGAGATTGAGAGAGTGACACAAGTACTCGTCTAAAATGGATTCGACAACCACGGCGTACAGGTTGCCGTCAATAAGAAAAGGGATCCGTTTTACTTCACAGAGCAGCATAGCACCGGAAATAATAACAGAAAATAACAAAACTCTTGTACAAGAACAATATGAACCCGGCGTACCGAACATACGAAAGAGTAATTAAGGAAATTATTAACCGATCAATAAAGCCTACAAATAATATCGCTAAATATATATTATCGAACTAAACGCACCGCCAGCCTCAACACGAGAAACAACCAGAACCCGCTACGCGAAACTATACAAAGGACCCATCTGATATATGAGTATAAATGCAACCAGGAAGGCTGTCAGCTCCTCCTTCACTCATATATTGGAATGACGGAAGCAAAATTATCAAGAAGAATGCCATTACACCTGAACAACGGGGCTCCTCAAACGCACACAAGTCATTCTTCTCAGCAGAAGAATGAATGAAGACAACACCAAAATCATAGACTTTGCACCAGATCGCCGACAACTACTTTTTCGAGAAGCCATTCCATATACAAGAAAATCAACCTAAGCTAAACATTCAATTTAATTCGAACGGAATACTGCCAAGCGGTAAAATTAGGAGCCCAACGACTCGGAATCTACGTTAATCAGTAGGCCCGTACTGCAAAGTAAAAGGCCTCGCAACGAGTGCCAATCGGTGATAAAACTACAACCAAATGTCTCGAATTTATGTTCTACTTAACCTGGATGTTCCAAAAGATCCAAGTCTAGACGTTTAGATCTATCTAGGAGGGATGGCCTCCATTTATCTGCTCCTAAGCAGGGGGGGATGGGATTCTGCAATGAGAGGTAGTGCAGTGTGAGGAGTGAATTAAAACGTGGCCGACGTCAATTCGAAATAGACATTTCTAAGAACTTAAAAATCAACCCCCAAATTTGGGTGAATAATTCAAGAGAACAGACGAAAGCCTCTGCGAAATTGGTCCCTTGTGAAATAAGGACGGTCGGATCTTTGAAGAAGCAACTAATGAAGCAATATAATGAAGAGTTAATTCTTGAAAGCATTCGCTGGCCAAGATTTATCCTGCCCTCATGAATGAGGTTAAAAAAATAAATAAACTTAGAATTGAGAGAACAAGACGAGTTGCAGAAATTAATGTTTACATAACATGAAATTGATCTAACCGGTCGCTCTTAATTCTATCAAAAATGGAAGCGAAAGTCCGTTTTTCCTGTTTTTTATTATGATAAAAATATCCCATATTTTTTTAAATTACCAGATCGTCTCAATGAATTTAAAGTAGTAAATTATATATATATATATATATAAAGAGACAAAAAAGACTCCTATTATTAACTCAGTGTTACTCTTCGGCAAATTAATGGTCTTTCGTAACTTGGAGACGTCGCGTATTTATTTGGATGATATAAACTTGATTAGAAGATAATTAATCAACAGGGTTTCATAAATCTTCGCTCATGTTTGCTTAACTTAGTGAGATTTCCACACCTATGATTGGTGCATACGAGTCCCACAAAGGCAAAGACTTGTTTAGGTCGATTTTAAGAAAGCGGTCGATTTATCCGCGAGATCAGACCTTTGATAAAATTGCCACGGCAGTAAATCCTACGCAGCTCCATAAAATTCTACAAGATTTGTTTATACGCTCTTAGAAATATTAGTGGCTGTTGCATCATAAAATAGCAAATTTCTACTTCCTACTTTTACCAACATGTTTTAAATGACAAGCCAGGATAACTTTTCTGGAACCCTGGTTGAAAAACACCGCAAGACTTTTTCTTAAATTATAATCTACACTGAAGCAGTTAAGATATGCGGTTACCATAGCAACTTCTCGCCCTATTGATTCTTCATCGGAGAGTCCTGGGGGGCGCTCTTGATCCATGCCATGTAAGTGACTGTTGGATTGGTGGGTTGCTCTATTGGATATAACTTCTTAAGGTGGATGCGAAGCGTTCCCCAAGCGTGACCGCATCGTTGGTATAGTAACGACACTGTACAAGACATTTGTGACTTTCTGGTGAGGATTACCCTCAAAGAAATCCTCCAGCGGGATGCTGCGGAAGCCATTGCCAAAAATTGTATCTTGCCAGCAGTTGAGGTATGGGTGTTGAGTCATGGTGGGAGAGGTTCCGGGCAACTAACTGAGTGGTACTTTAATGGTAACTAACCCCACGACTGTGGCCAGGTGTCAAGCCTCTCTTTTGAGGATGGTGGTAGGGAAGGACGATGAGAGAGGGCGTCGACATTGAAAGAGAGCTAGGGATGAAAGGGATAGGATTAGTTGCATAGTGGAACAGGTGCTGGGGAGCATTGTGGAGAGTAGTGAGGATTTTTGAGTAGTCCATATTGGTTTTAGAGTCAGATTTTTTTTTTTTTTTACCCAAAACAATTTAAATATTTCAACGCTGATAACCCCGGCTATGTTAGCCTGGGATCCGACCTCCAGAATCAGGCATTTCGTACCCCAAAGTATTACAGAGGGCGCATTTCTTTGAAAAACTTTCTCCAGTAGACATTTTCTGTTAGCATAAGTGATGAACCAGATGCATCAATTGCTCTGTCAAAGAATCCTTTCACATTTGCTCGATAATTACCAAATGCTGAACTGCTGGATTGATCAGCCTTTGCTACTGATAAGCTTACTGTTGGTTGCTGGGCTGCTGATGGACACTCGACCTGGAAATCAGGTTGGCTTTCTTGTTTCTTTTTTAAACATTTCTCAAAATGTGCATCTTGCTTTGTATCATTTTTAGTATACTGCGCTGAACAATGCTTACAGAGATAAACAGTTTTTCCTTTTTTATTCATTGCAGTGAAATGCTTCCATACATCACTCTTCACTCGTGTCATTCTGCAAAAAAAGAAGAGAAAATCATAGATTACTGACAAACTATAGCCAGTAAACGTTTGTGCCTTCACCTCTGTAATTGTTTATTTTATGGGAAAGGAGAAGACTGAAGAAGAAAACAACCCTCTCCCTGGCAAGCCTGATTCGCATACATTTCATGAATTGTCTATAGTCTATGACAGTAAACCTGAACTCATATTCACAATACATCCTACACAAGCCGACCTTTTATTATCATAAGTTCCCCACAAGATTATCTCCCAATATAGTTTCGGGATGATATCATTGACCACCTCATAAACATCTGCGGAATGAGCTAGAGCTAGTGTATGTGTGTCCGCATGTGTGTGCGTGCGTGTGTATTGCAATAGGCTAAATAATGCAAAACCTATTCATATCTTGTCAGTACTCAGCATTTAAATTGTTGATGATAGAAATAAACGTAAAAGTAATACTTTTAATAAGTGACTTACACTTATAAAATACAATACAAAGTTGACAGTGATGCAATAATTCAATTTACATTAATGATATGCAGAGAGTGAAAAGGATGAAGTGGGTAGTGTATTGAGAGACTGGCACAGTGAGAAGTGAGTGAGAAGTAAAGTGCGTTCTGACCTGTCGCTGCCCTAAGAGTCCCGGTCGATACACGTCCATGTACTCTACTAACTGGAGTTGAAGACACTTATTTTCTAGAGATTGTATCATTGCAATACACACAGACAGGGATATTATTACGTCATTAAAAAGTGTAATAGAGTACTTGCAAAACTACTGCTTAACTGTAAGCAGTGATCAGCGATCAGTAAACCAACCTTGTAGGTATTGTAATTGTACTGAAATACATTTTTTTCAATGATCAACATCTAATTAAAATATATAATACACAAAATTGCTTCACTTATTAATACACAGAAAATCTGTTGAAAAAAGTGAATATTCCTGAAAAATTCCCCAAATTCCCGGAAAGTTACCATTTTCCAGGAAACTGCCCCACCCTTTGCAAGCCGCCTAGTTAGAGTACTCTATTTGATACTGTTTATTTGCTTGGCATGGATGAGGCGCCCCAGGTAAGCTCGATGCAATGTGAAGGCAGTAAATCATTGTTGTACTCACCGCATATCGGATGTCCTTTCACACCTCCTATCGACGATACAAGAGCAGTTTGGTGATCGTCTGCGCCATTTTAAGCAATATCGGAGCACCGTGGCATCGGGTTTAACTAGTAAAACGCTGGTTCGTACACCAACACTGGGCTTGAATAGACCGTATGACCTTTCCCCTGTACAACCACTCTTATTTACCTACAAGACGCCCATACCCTTTCAATGGTGCCTGTTTTTCTGGTCTTCAAAAAGAAATAAACTGGAGAATCGCTGCTTTCGCAGTCTGGCAACTCACCATAGCGACATCTGACAATTGGCTTTGACTCCTTCAATTTAGGCAGCTTAAATTTATCTCTCAGGAAAGGCACTCAACCAGCTGCTCTACGCTGCCAACGGTCTAGGGCAACTTGTCTTCCCGAGACACTTTTTGCTCTTATAAACGAGCAAAGAAACGCACCACCACCGCTCCTACCAACACCCAGTACACGTAAACACGATACACGTAAACATTACAACCCACGACCACCACTTCTACCAACTCCCACGTTCTTCACCTTCAATTTTCTCCTTACTAGCCCCCTAGCCCATCTTCCTGACTCTCCTATCATGCCTACTCCTCCTCCAGTTTCCACTCTGTGATAGAACGAGTTGAAGCTGCGTTAATTTCAACTTCTATCACATATTATTTAAAACCACGATGTTGCCCACGTGCATCTTCGATTCGAAGCTTGGTGCCTTATCGCAGCCACCGGATGTCAATGTTTAAACAAGGAGGTTATCGTCCTCCCCGTTCGCCCCCATACGCCGACCTCGCCAGATTGAGTTACGCTTATGGGCAGATAAGGCATTGTTCACAGGCTCGGCTGTGCGTTCCCTCGAAGCTCCCACTCCATTGTCCCCCACGCCAAGGAGATGTCCTGGCTATTTATATGGAAACTTTACCACTAAGATCAGATTGGAAATCCAGATTTTCATCGCGAAACATCACCACGACCCTTTCTCCCTTTGTGCGCCAAGGGACCTCAACCTCGAGATTCACCATCACTTGTCCAGAAGGAGGACAATATCCCTTGAGTGCCAAAGGTTCCAGCCTTTCGTGACGCCAAGTCCTTAGGGCTCCCCCCTTGTTGTTCAGGAAGAGAACAACGTAGAACAGCCATTGTTCTTTTGAGCCCTTCACCAAGAAACGGCCCTCACCCCCCCCCCCCCCCCCTGTTGTTCAGAGGAGAACAACGTAGAACGGCCATTGTTCTTTTGAGCCCTTCGCCAAGAAACGGTTCTCACCCTCCCCCCGTTGTTCAGAGGAGAACAACATTTGAACAGCCATTGTTCTTGAGCCCGTAGACAAGAGACGGTTCTCAGTCCCCCCCCTGTTGTTCAGAGGAGAACAACGAAGAACAGCCATTGTTCTTTTAAGCCCTTCGCCAAGAAACGGTTCTCACCCTCCCCCGTTGTTCAGAGGAGAACAACATTAGAACAGCCATTGTTCTTGAGCCCGTAGACAAGAGACGGTTCTCACCCCCCTTTGTTCAGAAGAGAACAACGTAGAACAGCCATTGTTCTTCAAGCCGTTCGTCGAGAAACGGTTCTCATTCCCAAGACGCCACGTCAGGATCCTTGTATTCCCCCCCTTCGGCTGGAATTCGCCAGCGGACCGAAAATTCCTTCAAGCCACCTACCACTGCACCACTAGTGTAAAGTTACGTAAGACAAACGTTACCTTTGAGTATTTAACCTTTTTGTTAACTCTATCCTGTGCTTTAAATGGTTCAGCGAACCATCACCTCCCTTTAACTTTATATTTGTTTTACCTTTTTAAATCTTTTAATCCTCGGATTAGCTAGATTCCCCACGACCCTTTCCATTCTCTGTTTATGTCAATATTTTCCGTTTTGTGTGTTGTTGATAGTTATTATTAATAAAACTCTATTGTATTAATGATAGCCATATTATTATCCTTGAGCTCAGTTCCACTTCTTAAGCATATCGAAGATACATAATATCGGCCAGCCAGACATCCACGCACTCTAAAGATAATTAAATAAGTTCCCTTAACGAATAGTTATATATGGTATATCGCCGGGAGTCATTCTACGACACACTCCTCTCGCTGCCCCTCTCGCCCCTCCCGTCAATCCCCTTCCTCATCCTGACACTCCTATTCCTACACTTGCTGCTCTCCCTACTCTTTCCCTCCGACCTTGCCCCCCCCCACCTCCACAGCTCCTATTCCTCCTGCCGTCCCAACTCCTTACCCCGTCGTTCCTTCCCTAGATCCTACTCCTCCCCCGGTCGATCCCCCTCTTCTTCCAAATCTTCTCTCCCATCGATCCTGTTCCTACTACTACTGATGACATTATCTATCTCAATTTCTCCCCTCTTTTTATCCTAATCCTCCCTTAGGCTCTCCCCCTTCCCATTATGATCCTACTCCTCTCCTAGATTCTTCCCGACCCACCCTGACCCGTCTCCGCCATCCCCCACTCATCCTACCACAGTCCTTATCCCTCCTCAAGCTCATCCCACCCCCACATCTGCTCACACCCCTCCCTCCTCCAACCCATCCTTACCTTCAGACATCATCTCCATTACACCCCATACAGACTACCAACCACAACTATCCACACTAGACCCAATCTAGACAGCTACACTACAAACACTTCGAACACTTCGAACACTTGCACAGGCGGTGGCAGAACACTCAAACCCAGAACGTAAGGTCCCGAGGAAGAAAACCATCGCTCGTGCTTTACGCTCTGACAAACAATGGCGGTAGTTTACCACACGGCCGCAGAGTAATTAACAAGTACACTAGACCTGTCCGCTCCAACATCATGCTTTACGCAACTTCCAAGGACTAGGCACACGCTAACAGCACCACGAAGCAGCGTCCCGAAATACGCAAGGTCGAACTCATAGAACAAACACACACCTCGCATCGGTGTACAGCCACCGACCTATTAAATTCCTCATATCCTCTCTTAAGTTATTTCCAAACCACTCTTCTCCGACTCCTTGATCTGTGCACCCATAAGAATCCCTTTCTATCCACGGATTCGATTCAATTTGATTCTCCCCGGCCAGACTCATTACAAGAAGGCTCAGACCATGTGACTACTTTACACGCTTACGTAGTGGTAGTCTTTTTGATAAAGATGGCGAGAAAAAGGGAGAGTAGAAAGACGTGAATTATATTTTCAAGAAAGTTTACTTTTCGGAAGCTTTTTGGAAGAATATTCTCTACAGCACAGAAGAAGCTGTACTATAAGAACGAGAGGAAATATATGCGCTCACAGGGGTATTGGAGATTCCTTCTGTTCTTTCTAAACGAGATACCCTCCCCTCCCCCGAGGGGGCTGCTTTTCCTCTTACTGTTGGACCTTTTATAACCAACTTTTAACTTATACCTATTTCTAACTAGCACTACATAACTTGGTCACCGGCAAAGTCTGAGAAGCAGTTGGTACTAGGGTATAGTAAATCAAGCACGCGAGAGAACGAGTAGAAAAGGAAGAAAGTGACGGACTACTGTACTGGCTCAAATCCCTTAACCGGAGAAACAAGAAGAAAATTTATCAATCTATCAGCCAGTGAGCAATGGTACTCGTATATCCAGTTCGACAAACGTTCCGCGCATTACGGGATTTCTATCCTCGCCACAGCGATGAGGCCCATTTTTGGATGAATGGATTTGTGAACAAGCAAAATTGTCGGATTTGGGACGAAAACAATCCACATGAGATACACCAGCACCAATTGCATCCCAACAAAGTCACTGTTTGGTGCGGATTTTCGTCTAACGGAATCATCGGTTCGTATTTTTTTGAGAACGAAGATGGGACTGCCATAACCGTCAACGGCAAGACCTACAGATCGATGATAAGCAACTTTTTGTGGCCCTAACTGGATTATATGCCTGATATGGATACTGACGACATGTGGTTCAAACAGGACGGCGCTACGTGCCACACTGCGCACGCCACGATAGACATTTTGCACCAGCGATTTCAGGGCAGGCTCATCTCGCGCGGCGGCGACGTCAACTGGCCACTGAGATCATGCAATTTAACGCCATTAGACTACTTTTTGGGGAACCACCTTAAATCGCAGGTCTATGCGAATAATTCGAAAATAGTCGATGTTCTCAAAGTCAAGAAAACGAACACCATCCAGCAAATTCAGCCAGATTTATGCGACAAAGTCATCGAAAATTGGGCCTCCCGAATACGTTCCACCAAGCGAAGCCGAGGCGGACATTTGTTCGAAGTCATATTCCACACTTAATGCCATAAAATGTACTTTCAAATTTAAAATAACTTGAGTGCATATATCACAAACAATTTGTTTTATTTACATTTAAAAATCGAGTGACCTTATTGAAAGACCCTATACATCAAGGATCGACCAAGAAGAAGAAGAAATTTTCACGCGATATCTTGGAAAATTCAGAGAGAGTAACAAAACATTTACTATTTCATCAGATGGAGAAAACAGAAATAAACAACAACGAAAAAGTTATAAGAAAACTTTACCAGTAGTAGAAGGAACAATAACGGTTTGAACGCCTTATGACAATACAACAAATATATAACATCACACTAAACAACAAAGAAGGATAGCCTGAGACTCAGGCAACTACTAACTTAAACTATCGAATTTCAAAACTAAAACATTACTAAACCGAAAGAGATTACAATGACCTCCATGCACCCTGGCATTCAATTGCAAACCTACTACTTCTTTCCACTTTTCCCTACACCTTTCTTGAATCCTTCACCTCTAATGGGCTAAAGAATTCATACGTGGGACAGGGGCACTATAGAAGGAATGAAGAGAACCCACGTGAAAGTGTAGGTACACCCACCAACTAGGTCACCTATCTAGTCTACTACGCTATTTCAACCTTTGCTATCTCTACCTTTTACTCTTCCTCTCCCTCTCTGTCTCCTGGTCTCTCCTCCGAAGGCCCCGCTAGGGCTTTGGAGGGGCGGAGAGGAGGACAGGGGGGGGAGGGCCTCCTTCCCTCCACCTCTGGTCATCTCAGGATGGCTAGAGGGGAGGGGGACTAGCAATCTTTCTCTATCTCTTCTCCCACCTTTCATCCATTCATTCACGCATCACAATATATACCAACTCTTAACGGCAGAGGTTCACAACAAAATATTACACTCCGTCTATGCTGCAAGATCGGAACCGCTACTGGGGCAAAGTGGCTCGCTGCATTGACCCCTTCTTCTTCTGGCGGCGCGTCAAGAGAATGATGGGCACTGACCTTCCCAAACTCATATAACTACAAATAAACAATCGCACTCTCACAAACATGCATGACATCTTCGATGCATTTAGGTCCCACTGGGATCAAGTACACACACATAGTCAACCCAAACCACACGCACACGAATACTTTAGGAAATCCAGGAATGGCTCTATGTCAACGAGCTGGAAATAGCCCTCCTGATCAAAATGGAAGTGCTCGATAACACAACCACATTATTCACTCCAATCACCATCGAGGAAACTAAACATTACACCAAAGCCACCCGAAAACGAGCCCCTGACCCTCCGGTTTCCAGCCACAATCATACATCACTTGCCAGAAAACATCTGCCGAACATTAACACACCTCTACAACGCCTCCCTAGCCTCTGGATATTTTCTAAAAATGTTCAAAGCCTCACACAACATTTTACTCCACAAACAACATAAAGACCCAAAACAACCAAACAGCTATAGCCCTAATGCTCTCTTAGAGCACTTCGGCAAAACGTATGGTGAACACCCGCCTGCGGAGCTTCCTGAAGGAAGCTTCAGAAGGGGGCGGTCCACCGGTGTGGTGATCACCATCGTTCACGGCATCATGCAAAAAGCACGACAAACACTACATAAAACACTCACTATCAGTAAAGATGTCGAAAAGGCCTCTGATAAGGTGTGGCATGAGTGGCTCCGTTGGAAACTCGCTGACAACACGGAGCTGCCTCTGTGCACCAGAAGGCTCCTATCGCACTAACTTGCAGATAGGAAGTGCTACATACGATACAACAACACATTATCGCGCCCATTCACGTTCCGGCGTCGGGAGGGAGGCCCGCCTCACCCCGGTGGGGAATCATGCGATCAACATCAGAGAGAATCGAATAAAATGGAGGAGGTCAGCCTCCTCCAAGAAGTCAAGAGTGTCAACAAGTATGTGTGCACGAACTTGTTTCCGAGTACAAGAAAGAAGAAACAGTCAAAAGGCGGTGCGGGTAGTTTCAGGATAGTAGTGCCCCACCCTTGTCCTGATTAACACCCTTGTCGTGATTGCCACCCTTGTCCTGAGCGCCACCCTTGTCCTAAGTATCACCCTTGTCCTGAGTACCAGCCTTGTCCTTAGTGCCACCCTTGACATGAGTACCAACCTTGTCCTGAGTGCCCCTCAGTACTCTTGTCCTGAGTACTGCCCTTGTCCTGAGAGCTAGCCATGTCCTAAGTAGCACCTTTATTATGAATGCCAGCCTTATCATGAGTATCACCCTTGTCCTGAGTACAACCCTTGTCCTGAATGCTAGCTTTGTCCTGAGTATCACTCTTGTCCTGAGTACCACCCTTGTCTTGTTTGCCACTCTTGTCCTGAGCGCCACCCTTGTCCTAAGTATCACCCTTGTCCTCAGTGCCACCCTTGACCTGAGTGCCAACATTCTCCAGAGTATCAATCTTGTCCGAGTGGCAGCCTTGTCCTAAGTACCACCCTTGACCTAAGTACCAGCCTTGTCCCGAGTACCACCCTTGTCTTGAGTACCACCCTTGTCCTGAGTGTCACCATTGTCCTGAGTGCCACCCTTGATCTGAGTGCTACCCTTGTCCTGAGAACCACGAAACGAAATCCTTGTCCTGAGTGTCACCCTTGTCCTGAGTGCCACCCTTGTCCTGAGTACTACTCTTGTCCTGAGTACTGCCCTTGTCCTGAGAGCTAGCCATGTCCTAAGTAGCACCTTTATTATGAATGCCAGCCTTATCATGAGTATCACCCTTGTCGTGAGTACCACCCTTGTCGTGAGTACCATCCTTGTCGTGAGTGCCAGCCTTGTCCTGAGTACCAACCTTGTCCTGAGTACTACCCTTGTCCTGAGTGCCACCCTTCTCCTGAGTACCACCTTTGTCCTGAGTACCACCCTTGTCCTGAGTACCACCCTTGTCCTGAGTACCACCCTTGTCCTGAATGCCAGAATTGTCTTGAGGACCACCCTTGTCCTGAGTACCACTCTTGTCCTGAGTACCACCTTTGTAGGAGTTCCCCCCTTGCACTGAGTACCACCCTTTTCCTCAGTGCCACCCTTGACCTGAGTTCCACCCTTGACCTGAGTGCCAACATTGTCCGGAGTATTAGCCTTGTCCAAGTGGCAGCCTTGTCCTGAGTACCACCCTTGACTTGAGTACCAGCCTTGTCTTGAATGCCACACTTGTCTGAGTACCACCCATGTCCTGAATGCCACCCTTGTCCTGAGTGCTACCCTTGTCGTGAGAACTACGAAACGAAATACTTGTCCTGAGTGTCACCCTTGTCCGAGTCCCACCCTTGCTATGAGTACCACCCTTGTCCTGAGTGTTACCCTTGTCCGAGTCCCACCCTTGCCATGAGTACTACCTTTGTCCTGAGTGTCACCCTTGTCCGAGTCCCACGCTTGCTATGAGTACCACCCTTGTCCTGAGTGCCACCCTTGTCCTGAGTACCACCCTTGTCATGAGTACCACTCTTGTCCTGAGTACCCCCTTGTCCTGGGAGCTAGCCTTGTCCTGAGTACCACCTTTATTATCAGTGCCACCCTTGTCCTGAGTACCACCCTTGTCATGAGTTCCACCCTTGTCCTGACTGCCACCCTTGTCCGAATACCACCCTTGTCCTGAGTGCCACCCTTGTCCTGGGTACCACCCTTGTCCTGAGAACCACGAAACGTAACCCTTGTCCTGAATGCCACCTTTGTCATGAGTACCGCCCCTGCCATGAGTGCTACACTTGTCCTGAGAACCACCTTTTTCCTGAGTACCACCCTTGTCTTGATGAGTACTACCCTTGTCCTGAGTGCGACCTTGTCCTGAGTATCACCCTTGTCCTGAGTGCCACCATTGTCCTGAATGCTAACTTTGTCCTGAGTACGACTCTTGTCATGAGTTCCACCCTTGTCCTGAGTACCACCCATGTCATGGGTGCCACCCTTGTCCTGAGTACCACCCTTATCCTGAGTGCCACCCTTATCCTGAGTACCACCTTTGTCCTAAGTACCACCCTTGCCCTGAGTACCACCCTTGTCATGAGTTTCACCCTTGTCCTGAGTACCACCCTTGTCCTGAGTGCCACCCTTGTCCTGAGTACCACCCTTGTTCTGAGTGCCACCCTTGTCTTGAGTGCCATCATTGTCCTGAATGCCACCCTTGTTGCCAACTTATGTCCCAGCGTCTAGGCACCTGTCCTAACTTCATCACTTTCGTTGCCAAACTCTTCGCCCTAACTTCCTGGCGCAGATGCCCTCGTTTGTTAAGGCCATCTTTTCGTCTATTCTTCTTAACATTTCCATTCTTTTCTTTCCTATCATCCCTTTCCTTTGTCTCCCATTCCGCCGTTTTCTCTTATCCTTCCAGCTTTGTCATTTTTGTCCTTGTTTCCCCGTTTGTCCTTGTGAGTACTGATCTGTTCCCGGGGATTTAAAGTGACGTCTCCATCTCTCAGAGTTATCAGGTTTGCTGGTCGGGACTCCGGTTCCTTATCTCTCTGTTTTTTCGTTTTTTCCGCCAGTCGTTTTCATCTTTTCATTTCCCTTACCTCACCACTTTGCGCGCACCTCTTCAAAAACTAGTTAGTTCGATAGTCCCTGTGGAGGGGGGAGGGGGGGGGCGTAAGTAAGGTATTAGTTTGGAGTTTGATTATGGACAAGGGAACGATCGCACCGAGTTTCCCTCGTTAGTTGAAACGAAGTTAAAATATAATTTCAGGTAAAGGTTTAATTAAATATTTGATTTTTTAATTTTTATTTTAATAGTCTCGACCTTTGCAGTCTTGAGTTTGAAAGATTCCAAGTTTGATGATAAATGAAGTTACTGTACTTAGGAAACGTTTAATTTTGAAGTTTGAGAATAAAGGAACTACTTTAATAATGGAGAACTGTTTAACTCTCTGCGGAATACGACTTTGGTTGACTTACCCTTAGCACACACACACACACACACACACACACACTCACACACGAAGCTATTAATGTAGTAACTTAAGTAAGGTTTGCCTTTGAAGTTTGACATTAAATGAACTCCTTTATTAATGAAGGAATTGCGTATCTCCCCGCTTATTACGACTTTGGTTGACTTACCCTTAGCACACACACACACACACACACACACACACACACGAAGCTATTAATGTAGTAACTTAAGTAAGGTTTGCCTTTGAAGTTTGACATTAAATGAACTCCTTTATTAATGAAGGAATTGCGTATCTCCCCGCTAATTACGAGTTTGATTGACTTCCTGTTAACAGACACAATGTTAAAAATACTGAATAGGTTGGGAAGTCAAACTGGAGGAAAGAGACGAAGGCTTTCCAATATAGGGGGAAAAAAAAGGAAAGTTTGAATTTGTTAGTTGTTTTGCCGATGGCGTCTATTCGTTCTCTAGTCTTCTAAGTTTAAATTGCGCGCTGATATTTTAGAACTAGATGGAGAGTCCCCCTACCAGAGGGGGGAAAGGGGAATTTTAACTTCCCTTACACCATATCCTCAAGATCGGGAAAAGAACCTCTCTCCCGATGGCAACAGTAAATCCAACCGCTGTAGAGACGACGACATTTATGAAATAGACAGACAAAAGAGGGTCGATAGATGAAAGGAGGGTAAGGCTTCTTGCGTACGAATGCGACTCAACCAGAGCATTGCCAGCGCAAGCCCCAGCGCCAACTAGGACCCCGTAGTCTGTATTTAACTAGGATTGGCAAGATTTGCATTGGATCCTCGGTAAGCCTTAGCCTTTCTTAGGTTTTCCTCTTCTTATTGGCAATTTCTCTCTCCCCTATTCATCCTTAAACTAACCTAACTTAACCTAAGAAAACCTAGCCTAAACAAATGTAAACCTAAACTTAACCTAACCTAACCTAAGAAAACCTAGCCTAAACTAATGTAAACCCAAACTTAACCTAACCTAACCTAAGAAAACCTAGCCTAAACAAATGTAAATCTAAACTTAACCTAACTTAACCTAAGAAAACCTAGCCTAAACAAATGTAAACCTAAACTTAACCTAACCTAACCTAACCCAACCTAAACTAATCTAAGATGACCTAACCTGACCTAACCTAGAATGACCTAGCCTTACCTAATCTGATCTGATCTAGCCTATCATAACTTGACCTAACTTAACCGCATCTAACTCACTCTACCCCGACCTGAACTAACCTCATCTAACCATTCATCATGAAGAAGACGCGTCCTTGTTAGTTTGCCCCCTCTTTATCACTCTATTCCATGCTTGGCGCCATCGAGAGGGGCAGGATCGAAAGAGTTGCGCGTACACGGCCCTCCAACACTCGGGTCTTGGGTATACTTTTAGCATAGTTTCACTTCACTACTCTTTGCCCTCATCGGGTCTTTGTTTAAAAAAGAGGTAAGGTCATTCCAATGACGTGGGGCGTTTTGTGGTAAGATGATAAATGGTTATCGCATCGATGGTTTCCCATGGTTCAAATCACTTACAAGTGCCTTAGAATGGTTAAATGAGGCTTCTGCCACTAGAAGGCCCCACCCAGCGCCAAATCCGATGGCAGATTCGAAATCTCCAGGGTGAATAACCACAGGTCCCATGGTCCTATGGGTCATCCCATGGCTCTAAATGGGTACAATGGAATTTTATTCCTTTTGACAAAAAAAAGCGACGCCTAGACCTGGCGCTTCGCCGCATATAAAAAAAAAACCACTTCCCTGAACAATTTCATTGGATTGCCACTCGTTGCTTATTCTTTGCCACTCTGCATTTGTGCCGCCGTTGATGGACGCTGGTGAATATCTCCATTCACACCAACCATCACCCTTATCCCACGATTCCTGGAATTGTCTCATTGCGTGAAGTTGAGACATAAGAGTTCATAATGTCTCCTTGGCTCTGATTGGTTAAGGGCAGATGGAGCGAGCGCGTTGATTGGCTGCCTGGACAAAAAAACCGTTGTAGCCGCGGGATCACGTTTTGTTGCTAATGACGTCATGAAGGGAATTCATTCATTAGATTTTTTTTTTAATTGCAAAATGACGCGTCCTTCATATTTTCCTACCTCAATGGTAGCATTGAGGGGGGAGAAGACAAGCTTTACCCCAATGGGAGACTGGTTACCATTAATGAGGGAATAACCGGGGGGAGGGGCGATAAAGAACGACAGAATCGTTTAAATAGGGGGGTGGGGGGAGATGATAATGGACTCGGACAACCTGGGAAGTGGGGGAGCGGGAAGCAATTAATCGATCTTCCGCCTATCAGGCACTTGGGTACTACGGGGACTCGCTACACGCACACACAGCGTGTACATAAATACGCATTAATGTGCACATACGACCGTGTGTGGGGATGGAGCACTACCATGAACCACAGGCGAGAATCCCTGGAGCCATTCTTGGCATTCTTCACCTTGGGTTGTTTGACCGTCCCTTGAGCCCGGTACCGAATACTGGTAGGATATGAACAACCAGGGACTAGTGGTACTAGGGAATGGGAGGGCACGCAGCTCTCCTGAAGCAGTCATAGTCTTCGAAGGAAGGCAGGTCTCCTTGTGAAGGAGAACACAAGGGCAGAGAGGTCGAGGGTGAGAGGGTCTCGGTACCCAGTGGTAAATCTGGGTATCTCGAGGGCAGAAAAGGTGTCCTTTCAAGGCCTCGGGAGTGCTGACGAGTACTCGGATAAGATCACTGGCAAGTACTCGGGTAAGATCACAAACGGGCACCGACACCGAACCTCTTCGCGGGAACAGCGTGTCTAAGGGCATCTTCTGCGCCTCCCTGCCTCCTTCCCCCTTCGAATGCCTCGTAACGCGGTCGACGGGTGCTAATGGACCAAGTTGTACCACAGGGAAGCAATGTATGGTCCCAGGCGAAGGGATCCATTAGGGTCACCAAGTACACTTGAACCCAGCCCCCTCCAAGAGTGCCATCGAGTGCCGCAGAGGGAGGAAAGATCTGCCAGCGAAAGGGCAGAGACGAGGAGTGGCGCTGAGGTGCAATTAGCATGAGTGCCAAAGGGTGCAGTGTCTTAAAAGGCGCCCTAACTATTCATGCTGAGACCCCCCTGACCTAAGTAGGTGGGGAAGAAGAGAAGGGGGGCATATGCTGATTGCCCTCTTTCCCGAATTGGAGGGGTACTAGTGAGACCCATTTTATTCCCAAATCGCCGTGTGCAAATTTGTGCGTTGTTTGCAGTGCCGATTCGTACTTATGAGGCGCTATACCCATTGTACGATCTCTTTCCAGGAACCCCTTCCTATGCAACCATTACTTGCTGGAATAGGAAGTTCCGCCATGGTCGTGAGTCCCTTGAAGATGACCCCCGTCCAGGACGCCCGTCAGACGTGACCAACGAGGACAATGTGGTCCGTGTGCAGAGGATGATCCTCGAAAATCGACGGGTGAAGGTCGAAGAAATCGAGCGAGAACTTGGAATATCACATGGAAGTGTTATCAACATCATCCATGACAATTTGGCCATGACCAAGTGTCGTAAAATGCCCCTTTTGATCACCCCACACAGTACACCACTTTTGTCGTGGTATACGTTGTGGTCGTGATGTACTTCTTTGATGAAGTAGGCTTTGATCTAAGAGGGCTAATTTTGTTGTTTTAAGGAAGAGCCGCTTCAAACACGTAAGGATATAGAGAAACGCACAGGAATTCCCAAAATAAACTTATATTTTTAAATTTAACAATTTACTACACAAAAACAAAATGAACCACCGAAATACTACGAATTTTAAAATACACAAAAATAACTTCAATTAACTTGACCCTCTAATATTGGTTAATTCACTACTTACTTCAATATACAAGAAATAGGCTAATTGTCTCTACTGGAGTTTAAATACCCTGGTTGCTCTGGCGGCGAGTTTGAGTTTGACCTTGAACTCAATGAGCCCCAGACACCACAGGAATCTGGTAGGTCCTTTAAAGCGTGCTTCGACCAGATTGTTGGAGGTGGTCGAGATCACAAGGCACCTTGGCGAGTGTAGCAGATGGGGTTCCACACGGTATTCAATGACGGGGGGAGGGGGGGCTTCAAGGGCGAGACCAATCACGGTGCTTTAGTATGCATCAGGATAGGCGGGGTCTCTCTGGCAAGAGAAAGTTAACTTAGAGTTCGGTGTGACCACCGGGTAACGGGCTCGAGGGGGAGCTTTTTCTCCTTCGTTACTTAATTCCTCATGGTCGAGGACTGTACTCGGGGGGGAAGTTCTTCTTAAGGGGGAGGATAGAGGAGGGGGGGTTTCTCTGACGAGAATAAGTTGAGCTTGAATAAGTTAACTTAAAGGTCGGTTTGGTAACCAGGAACTAGCTCGAGGATGAGCTTCTTCTTAGTTCCAGTCTCCCTCAAGGGCAAGGAATATCCCTGGGCTTTAGAATGCACCAGGATATGAGGAGTCTCTCTGACGAGAGTAAGTTGAACTTGTACAAGTTAACTTAGCGTTTGGTTTGATAACCAGGGACTAGCTCGAGGATGACCTGCTTCTTAGCCCCCTTGGTAGCCCTGCCTCTCTTGCAGGGGACTTCGTTATCTAGCGACTCACGTATTCTACCTGTCCAGTCTTGGTAGCCCGGCCTCAATCCGGGAACTTCGTAGCCTGGCGACTCACGTATTCTACCACGTTTTCCCAAGTCTTTGTTATTTATACCTCGTAGGGGTAGGGGTAGGAGGGAGGGGGGGGGGCTTGTGGACAGGCCGCAGGGGGGGTTCTTATTCCAACGATTTTTCTCAGCAAGTCTTACCTCGGCTCCCGCTGGCCTTCGAGCTTGAGAGAAATGCGTCTCCAATTTCTTACTTGAGGTGAAATTGAATATACTCTCGTAGGGAAGATCTTGCAGTTTAAAACCGTTTGGCTTTTCCTAGAGACGAGTGGCGAGGGGCTGTGGTTACGAGTTTGACCCACGTTGCCTGGCCCGGATGTTCTTGCGGTCACCGTCCCGTGTCTCCACTGAGAGAGAACGGGGAAGTGACGATTTCCCTACACACCTCCCTTCGAAGAACTTAATGGGGACGGGGGAACTCCCGGGAACTCAAAACAACTAACTACACCTAATCGAGTACAGCAAAGTTGTATATCTTTGAGCCTTCTCTTACTTTGAGTTTTTTTAAACTTGAGCGCACATGCGCACGCGTACACAGGCATTGGTTCGAAATAGACCTCGCCAGCCTACTGGGGGGGTATGTTACACAACCTAGTTAACATACTCGCAATACAATTTAACTTTCAGATAACACAAATTACAAGCTACTTCCTTAAATTTCTAAGCTTTTAAGAACTTAAATCCTACCGATAACTACTAGCACGAAAAACAAATGAAAACATGGTTTCACGCTTATTAGGTACGGACATAACCCTCAATGGTATTTACTCTCAGCTTATAGAGCGGCCGTACTTTATCAGCCCCTTTGATGTAGCTAATATTAAAATGGTACTCTGTGACCATTACCTTACCTCGCCTGAGTCGGCCAATCGATTTATGAGGTCTACCCAAGTAAGTCACAAAATGGCAGTGGTACTCCAACTTATGCGAACTACCCGTATTATGGCCCTGGGATACTTTTAAACTAAGCCTCATGGCTAGAGCGGCCTGTTGCAGTGGGGCATAAATGCTGGGAGCGGCGGTCCAATAGTTCTTCTTTAACAAGGTACCTTTGGAGATCGAGTTTGTGTTCGATATAATTTGTTCGTAAACCATTTTCCTTACCTGGGCTTGTTGCAGTTGTGCATAATTGATGGGAGCGTGGGTCCCATAGTACTCCTTTAACCAGGTACACGGAGAGTTCGTGTCTGGGTTCGATCTCCGGGGATCGAATAAAATTCTCCTTGCGGGGTCGTTAATGGGCATGGTGCTCACTACGACTTGGAGTTATAATGGTAACTCCGTGGACGTTCCATTCGAGGAGGAGACTACTAGGGGTACGGGATACTCATCCGCGTCTACCATCTGACTAGTTTTACCTAGGTGTATTGCATTAACACTTTTTTCCTCCTTCCTTGGCAACCCATTTAACTCGGCTCTCTTCGTAGGTAATTCCTCATGTACACCTGCTTGTACCTCTCCCATAGATACTACTTCGTCCATCATTACCCCATTTGACTGGGTTCTCCTCGTAGGTTCTTCCTTAGGTACTCCTGCTGGTACCTCATCCCTACTTTCTACTTCTTCCATCATTACCCCATTTGGCTGGGTTTTCCTCGTAGGTTCTTCCTTAGGTACTCCTGCTGGTACCTCATCCCTACCTACTACTTCTTCTATCGTTACCCCCATTTGCCTGGGTTTCCATCGATGGTCTCTTCCTAGGTCCAGGCCAAGCTAAAACTTCTTCGACCTCTATCTGATTCTCGATAGATGCACTTTCGAGCGCGAGCAATCTTTCTTTTTCTTCTCTCTCTTGTTTTTCAGATTGAGCAAGTTCTTTTTCCCTCTGTATTCTTTTTTCATCTACTTCTTTTTTATCTTTATTCTTCTCTCTTTTGACTCTTCTGCTTCTTCTTCTTTTTCTTCTTCTTCTTCTTCTTCTTCTTCTTCTTCTTCTTCTTCCCTGTTCAATAGCTGTACTTTCCATTTCATTCTCGGCTTCCTCAGAGACCTCTTCCTTCTCGACTATTTTAATTTTGAGAATGTCTCTTAAAAGGGAGTTGCCCGGGAATCACAACATCCTCTTCATCCCGTTCTTCTCCAGCAAGGTGTTCGGATCCTTCGACAAGTTACTTGGGTTAGCAATATTTGCCATATGGACATGCATTATCATAACCATGATCTCCATGCTCTAATGTTCTACCGTGAGATATGGCACGCGACTCTCCGCCAGGGTTAGTACTGCTTGGAGGCATGGAACTACTCGAGGGCTCGGTTTTGTTGCCTCTGTATGTCAAGTTCTTTCCTTTTTAACTCTGTTTTTGCCTTCTTTTATTATAAGTTGCCTTTTTAATGCGTAACTCATAGTTATTGCCCCTTGCGGGCCTTGGCAGTTCGGGCATTTCTTAACCTCACTTATGTCCTCTCTATACCCATGACACACTTGATTGAACTCTGAGCACTTCTTTTCCCACTTACAATCCCCAGTGTTGTGATCCTCGATTGTCAACTAATTTGAAAGAATTTCTATGTGTACATACTCTGCGTCAATCTATGAGGGCGTGATTCTTAAATTGGATGCTAGAAGGCCTTGAATGTACGTTACTAATTCTCTAATCGAATCACTTAAAGCTTTCACCGTTTTGCCCCCCAAATTTCACGTTTGACGAAATATTTTTCCTTTCCCTTGCCGTCTTTACTAAGTTTTGACCACACCAGATGAAGATAACAGATTCGCGATGTACTCAATAGTCGAAGAGAATTTTATGGTAGAAGAAATAGATAGTGAAAGAAAAAACGAGGGGAGGGAGAGTTTCTTTGCCCTAGTGGTTAGGGCATCGCTTTCCTTTTTGTATTGTTCTTACTCATTCTTTTGTCTTTGTTTGGTGTTTCCTGCTGCATTTATTTCGGTGTATGTCATTTCGCAGTGTTTTTTTTTGGTTCTCGTCTCTTTAGTTTAGTGTACTCATTGCTGTCGGTTACTTTTAACCTTGCAGCTCTTTGTAGGCAATCGAGTTCAGCAATTTACCTTGTGGTTATGTTATTCATGTTTTGGCTATTGTATTGTATTTTGGCTTTTGTTTGTTATTATAGTGTTTTACTCCTTACTACCTTCCGTTGCATTGTGTGTGTTCATGTTTCTGTATTTTTGTTAGGTATACATTGGCAAAATGTGTTCCTCGGAACACAGCTTACAGAAAAGGAACCTATGACCGCGGGTAAATTTCTCTCGCAGTCTGGCAGGGATGTTGATCATGCCTCCTGCCCCCTGCAGTTACGGAATGATACTATCCTTAAATGTTGCCCAGAGATTTGTATCCAGTTTCTGATTCGCGACGTTGATGGACTCCAGACGTTGTCTTTTGTGGAGATACTTTTGCCGTAAAAGATCGCGCCTTCTGGCCTTGTTGATAATGAGGGATGCCGAGTTGACCAACCTAATATCTCTAAATCTGTAGAGCTTTGAGATTTCTCTCTTGACCAGATTCTGCCTCTCTGTGAGATGCCTGCCCTATTCGTATGCCTAGCACTCTGCCTTCGGTGGAGTAGCCGTATCTCCTTCCGTCTATCACGATGGGCTACGCAGACCAGCGGCTCAACGGGACAATCTTGAACTTATCCCTGTTCGTTCTGATCTTCCATCTTCTCTCGTACTCGTTGATGTTAGAGATTTCCGCTTTAGTTTGAGCTGCCTGTGTCCTTTCCTTCCTCACCGCGCATGGGACGATTTGAGTGATGTCATCTCCGAATTGCGGATACATCGTGTCCCTATGCAGCAAAATTGGAAATTGGATGGTGTAGACCAGGTAAAGCAATGGGCTCAGACAGATCTCCTGCTCTAGGAAGGGAACGGTTCTGCGTCAAAGATCGTCACAGAGTTCATCTTCCTGAAGTCGACGCACATTTTAAAGGTTTGGTTTGGCTTCCTGACCATTACAATGGGGGAGCAGTATTCATAGATGGAGGGATCGATTATTCCCATCTTTAGCAGGTTATCCACTTCTGCATTAAATGCCACGCGGAGATATACGGGCAAGGGGTAAGGCTTGGTTCCAACGGGTTCTTGGGTGGTCAGAGAGATGTCATGTGTAAAATGACGTGCACATCCGAGCTTCTCTGAAATCACGTTTGCGACTTCGGCTAATAATGTAGCCAGTTGGATCTTATGTGGGGGCTCCAAATGGGGGTATTAAAATCCAAATCGGGGGAGACTTCTTTATGGGAACCAGGGAGAACGCAGAGAGGAAATTCTTTGTCTGATTCAACACAGACTGTTTGTATCAAATTAAGGGGCTCCGGGGCATAAGAGGCACCTAATACCTCCTCTTCATCAAGAGCGACGATATTATTTATACATGCTCGTCGGTGGTACCGCTTGAGCATGTTAATGTGATAGTTTATTACCAGGGGGGATCTGAATTGAATAATCCACAGGTCCTCGGGTTTCCAAGACAGGGAAGGGGCCTTTTCATTGGGAGAGGAGCTTGTTCGAGTCGATCGGGAGGAGGAGTAAAACCTCGTAACCTGATCGAAAGCACCGATCCTTTGCCTTCACATCGAAATACGTTCGGTACTTGTTTAAATTGAGATATGTATTTTTTATACGCGATCTCAGCGCATTCCTCGAGGCTATTCCTCAAATTTAGCACATAAGAATAGGAGTTTTTAACTTTCTCGTCGATGTGGAGGTTGGAAAACAATTCATTAAGGATGCTCATTGGACCTCGGAAATTTCGCCCATAAAGAAGTTCGAACGGCGCGAACTCAAGGGTCATATGAGGGATCTCTCGGCAAGTAAATAGAGTGACGGGAAGATAATAGTGCCACTCTTGACGCTGGGCGTGACACAGCTTATTTAGGACGGGTTTTAGAGTACCGTTTAACTTCTCACATTCCCCCATTAGCAGCAGGGTGAAATGGGGTCGTAAAATGGGTTTAATTAAGAGGAGTTTTCCCACATATTCCATCAATTCAGATGTAAATTGTCTACCTCGACAATATAGAATTTCTTTGGGGATGCCGACCCGTGAGAAGATGGTGATTAATGCCTCGGCGCGGCGCATGTTATACTGTCTATCCTTTTAAGGGAAGCTACGATGGGTAACCTCGTAGCAAAGTCCACCATGGTAAGGATATAAGAATGACCGTCGCTTCACGTTGTATGTATTGGGCCAATTAGATCGATGGCCACACTAAAGAAGGGCTATGACACAATGGGTCTTTTGCAGGGGAACCGGGGTGACTCGTCCTTTGGCTGTTGTCTTCTGAAAAATGTCGCAAGATCTGCAAAATTCGGCTATCTCCTTGGCAGCGTCGGGCCAGGAGAAATACTTGAAAATCCTTTAGGCCGTTTTATTGTGACTAAGCTGCCCAGCCATCAGCCCATCATGGGCAATTTTAAGGACATCGGGAACGCGAGCGCGAGGGATAAGAAGGTCACACGTGTTCGCACCATTCTCTAATGAACTCGCGCGAAAAAGAAGGTCGTTCTTAATGAGGTACCTAACCTTCCTTGGGCCGCAATCAGACGCTGAGTCGCCTTTATGGGCCTTTTCCAAAGAGGTTAGATGGAAGGGCATTTCTTTTGCCCGTTCGCAAATTCAAGGGCATACTGGGTTTCGAGAGGTTCTGGGATCTTAACCTCCTTTATTGCCTGAATCTTCGTAAGGACGGGTTGGGCAACCGGATTAGGGGAAATCTGCGGGTTCTGGCCGACTAATACGGCGCAGAAGCTAATAGGGGCGGCAACGGTCTCCACCCATCCGGTGAAGTATTGGCACTCTAAGAAGCAGCGAACTACAGGAAACCGGTTAGTGCGTCCCAAGTAATCATGGATAACCGCATACTGGTGGGAACAATTATTCTGATACGACGATATATGTATACACAGTATCTCGCACCAGGGTCGATACACGGCACCCATTTACCGATTCTTTTTTAGAATTCAAGCCCACCGGGTGAGCTTTTGTTGAAGAGGAAGTTGACTTGGGGCCTCAGTAGGCTATTAGCTCGGGCAGAAGCTGGAGCTGAATGATTAGGAGGCATTTCCTCGGTGTACTTGTTGTACTGGAGACCATGGGAACTTGGAATTTAAGGGGCAATTAGTCTTCACGTACCCGGCCACGTCACATGTGAAGCACACGATAGGCCGCCGGGAGTAATAGACCTGGGGAAAATTATTAACAAGGGGCTTGACATCCCTCGGTTCTTGATGATAAACTTTGGGTTTGGGGTCACCATTAATCTTGGGCGTATACATCTGCCTCCTCCAAGCATTCCTTAAAGGTAGACGCTCGTTTCTCTTTAACAAATGAACGGATTTTAGATGGCAGTGCAGCCATCAACTGACCCCGCAGGACGAAATCATACAAAGACTCAAAGTCTCGGCCGATCTGAGCCGAATCTAACCAGAATTGTAGGCTTCTCTGAAAGAGGAAACCAAACTGGCGATATGTCTGACCAGGCAAAGTCCTTGCGTGTCAGAACTTAGCCAGATAAAAAATCTGGTCGAGTAATTTATGGTCGCCTAATGGGAAAAGGATATAAAAATTTCCCGCAGGCGGGAATTTAATAGGGGAAGTAAGCGGGCGACTCCATGTTCTTCAATATCCCACGAGTTTACTTCAAATATTTTCTCGAAGTGTGTGAGATAAACACAAAAATCTTCACCATCCTTATAAACTGGTAATTTAACGGAAAGAGTTTTGGGAAGTTCATTACATGAACTTACGGAAAGCGTCTCAAGGTGGTCTCTATTAAGTTCTCGCTCGTGTAGTCTGGTTCTTTCCTATTCTTCTGCTTCTCCCTGCTCTCTTCTTTCTTCAGCCTCTCTGTTCCTTTTCTCTTCTTTTTTAGCCTCTCTTTTCTCTCTTTTTTTCTTCAGCCTCTCTCTTCTCTATTTCTCTTTTTCATTCCCTTTCAATCCTCTCTTCTTCCTCGACATAAGTAATTAGCTCCTTGCCTGATAATCCCAGGATTTGTCCTTGATTAAGGTATCTGTCGAACGATGACATTCTGACGCTGCACCCACGGCTAGCACTCGTACGTATACAGAATAAGCGATATAGTTATTAGTCTCTCACGGTAGTCTTCCCCCAAAATTTATCTTCCCCCCCCAAAAAATGCACACCAGGGAAATAATTGACCAAAATGACTGAGAAGATTTAATCCCTATCAGATTGAAAATCTTCGCCATCTTAATCCGGTTCGGGATTAGCAGAGGTCTACCACAAATAAAAATAGTTAAACAAAAGAAGAAAAAGATTATTAGTTACACGATCTTTAAATAATTCTGAGTGACATAGGCAAACTTGTCAAGAACAAATACGGGGGAGGGGAAGGAAATTGAAATTTACGGGTTCTTAAGTTACCAAAATTTGACCTAACCAACCTGACACCAGATTTTAATATAAGGATATATATATATATATATATATATATATATATATATATATATATATATATATAGGTGTTGAGGAACGACACAGTATGTCCCACTCTCTAATATGGTACATATGTACGTAATTGAGTCAGACCGGCAAATCTCGGCCCTGCAGTGCAGTAGGTATGCAACGAAGGACGGCAATGGCCTCCCAAAGTACGAGTCGACTTAATTACAGGTTGGCTATTCGAAAGAGGAACTCGTTTGCCAGATTCAACTCAGGAATTATTTAAGGAAACACCTCTACACAAATAAGCTTTAATATAAGATAAATGATTGAATATGGTAACAAGAATAATAATGGAAATTAGCACAAAGTTTAGCGTGACAATTAATATTATAGCTGGGAGGAATTAATGGAAGCTGAGAATTATTAATTCGAGTAAGATTACTAAATCTCTTTGTTATGTGATTATAGGGTCTTCTTAGTACTTGAGAGAATGAAATGACTTACGAGGGTAGGATTCTGCATTACCTTGGAAGACCAGTAGCCAGGTCTTCGTAGAACGAACTCGGGGTATGAGCGTCCATGGAATTCCAACGGGTTTGCGATTACTCCGAATTCCGGACGGGGGAGGGGGAGCGACCACAGTAGAGACTCTCCACGAAGATGGATGATAAGAGGAGAAGCCCAGGACAGTCTTCCGGGACGTAATAAAGTAGTGGTAATCTTCCTCTGAACAGAGCGGATTACGGAGAGGACCTGCTCAAGAGATTACGACGACGAAGGTGGCTCGACTGAGATACAGATGCACTCGACCTGGGCGGCAAGACTTCCTAACTCGCACTCTCTCATGAGAACTATGCAATTCGTCTTAAATAGGGAAGTTCGCCTGGAGGCAAGGAGGGGGGGGGGGGGGGGAAACGCGAGACGAGCGAAATCACAAGGGATAACATGGCGTCAGACAATGCAAACAAGGGAGTTTGAGAAGCGCCGCTTGGACGAAGCGACCGTGGGGGAGTGAGAGAATTCTTTCTACCACACAGGGGAGGGGGAGACGAGATAGACACCAGCGACCAGACGGGCGGTCAACGCTATCAGAGTGGGGGATGGGGTAATAAATGAAAACAAACATAGCTGGCGCCAGTCTAGGCCTGAGAAAATTAAGCCACACGGCGCGTTCGAATTCATACTTCCCCACACTTCTATTGTTTTATTAATTACAATTAGTTAATTTAATCACTCTTTGCGAATTTAGTAACTTTGCACTTTTATTGTCACTTGTCAATTTCAGTGGTTTTCATGCCACTATTTATTATTTTAAACGTTTGCGTGTTCACTGTGTGGACGTTGGACGCTGGAATGTAGACGGCACCTTCCATCAGCAGTCCTTCTACTTTTGGGGGAAATACGGTCCTTCGTAGGTTCATTTGTACTTTACCCTAAGAAGTGCTTGGAATAATTGTTCCGCGTCTTCTTTCGGGGGCTTGCACACGGGCAAGCCAAAGACCTTGAGGGTTACGTCTTCCCCGTCGACGAGGTATCCTTTGGCCAGGATCTCCTTCTTCAGTGTGGCTGGCACTCCTTTCTGTTAGTCTTCTTCTTCTTCTTCTTCTAATGTTTGTTGTGTGTCCTTGTCCTGTTTTTTGGTTTTGCCTTCTTCTTCCCTCGTTTGTGCTTCTTCTTTTGGGGGCTCCGATTAGAGCTTTCGCTTTTGGTTTCCTCTTCTTCCTCTGTGGTTGCTTCCTTTTCGAGTTCCTTTTCAGGTTGGTCCTCGATAAACTTGATATTGAGTATCTCTTTCCGGGTTAGCCAAGTTTGCCGAATGGGCAAAGATAACCATTGCCATGATTTCATTCGGCATTAGCAGTTTCAGAGTATTGATCCGTCACAGGATGTTGGTTCTGTTTGATGCCGCTGCCTCGACATATGAGTTCGCATTTGCTTCCTTTTCTTGTTTCATTTTTTTCCTTTTCCGTCGGAATTGCTTCTTTGCAGATGGAACACCACATGACCAGGGCCCTGTGGTCCCCTACGCAGTTAATGCACTTTGGCGAAACATTTGAAGCAACATTCAAGAGGAATGAATTATTCCGCTTCAATTTTCTCCGGTGCGGCTCGTAGGTAGAAACCCAGAAGGCCTTCGTTCTTTACCCTCTGATCCATCTCAATGCTCGAGAATACGATCTTGACAATGTTTTGTGCCTTTACGAATTTGTCAACCTTACTGATGTTCGCCCACTTCTGCTTTCCTCGTAAACTATGCCCCAGCCCCTGCGAACCTCACTTGCCTCAATATTCAATTCGCCGATGATTTCTAGCCAGATAATCACTTGTCCATGGAGGAATGTGCCTATGCAAGCTCGCAAGTCCGCAGCAGAAATCGAAAGATTAAACATCTACACGAGGCCCAATGGAAAATAAGAACCAACCTGAAGAAATTCAAGGTAGTCCCTATTGTCAGAAGGCTACTTTCTGATATCAGGGTGGGAGATAGACGCTATCCCTACACCACGGAATGCAATGTACTAGGAATGAAAATTACTTCATCCGGGTACAGGAAGCAAGTCTCAGATCGAATTTCTAAAGCCTCAGCCGCAGTCAAGACTCTATATATGTTTAGAAATATCCGTGTGAGCAACAAGAAGAAGATCTACAATACCATTGTAAGATCTACGCTGCTCTACCCCGCTTCCGCCCTCTCTTGTGTCTCGAGAACACAAAAGAGGAAACTACAAGTGGTGCAGAACAAATACGTGTACCTAATAGAAGACGCCAAGAAGAACTGGACAGGGAGGCGAGGATAACTCCCATTAACATTGTCATCGAAGAACGGCCAAGGAATATGCAGGAGCTGATTAATCGAGAATTGAATGATGTAATCATTCAAATGATTAACCAGAACAGAAGAGCTATAAGTCGTGCCAGATTTCCGAGCTCCGCTATCCTATTGGCCCGCGGAGATGAAGCGCCGTTCTACGCATGAAAAAGATTGTTCTTTAGCAAAGATTTTGACAAAAACCGATCAGGAGAACAACAACCTGAACAATGAAAAATCACCGATGAAGACTAATCTACAGTGAACAAGCTTCAAGAAAGACGAAACAAATGATACAAAAAAGTACACTCACTACAAGATAAATAAAAACAAATAAACTAAGCACAAAACTTAAAGTAATTTATTACAACAACAGCAAATGCGCATTACATACATAGAACATTAATTTTATTAATGAACGCCATAATAATAAAACTTTAACGAAAATAACGAAGGAAACACACGACAAAAAAAATGTCGAAAGCGATAGGGCTGATCACCAGGCCTTTGCATCTCTTTGAAAATCTCCCACACTACTTTCTCTCTTCACCACTTGTTTATTTTCGTCCATTTATCCACACATCCTTTTGTTCACCCCCCCCCCCCACAGTTAACTTATATTAATTTGCAATAAACCCCAACAACACGTCTTCTGTATTATACCCAGTCCAACCTCCCATCCATACCTCAACTTCACTCTAACCTCACCACTTCAGAAGAAAAAAATAATAAAAGAAGTAACCCCTAGAACTTCAGAGTGCTATATTCATTAGTTGAGAGAAGTTTGCAGGGCCGTTTCTAACTCCAAGCAAAACTTATAGTGTACATGGTTAGTGGTCGAAGCTCTCATAGGACGTGACCGTGGACTAACTTTAATTTGCCAATATCCTGATTCTAAATCTAAGCTACTGAAGAGTTTAGCCTCCCCTATGTTATAAACTTGTAGTTATAGGGAAGCACTGCAAATAATGTTGAGGTTTGGCAACGCTGGAATGAGCTGTCTGACTCAGCTGAGAAGGAAGGAACCACGCCGGTTTCCCGGCAGTCAGCTGAAAGCGGGTTGGTCGTGAGTTTGCATTGTTATGGCTGATCCTGCGGTTGGTTAGGAGGCCCTGATTTCCTCCAAGGTTCATTAAGGTGTGAGGGAAGCAGTGAGGATTGAGGTTGCCCGGCGCTGGTCATTAGAGTTAAAGTTTGGGAAAGGTTTGTTTACCTTCACGCCACTACTCGTCTTCCGCGCTGCAACTCAAGTACTTAAGACTGTTTCTTCCGTGTATTAGTAATTTGTATGTTTCATTTTTTTTTAATGTAGACAATGTTTTTTCTTGGGCAAATGCCCCCCAAAGGTCTCTTTTTTATTGTTAGGCTATTGCGATTGCATCATATTGTATTATATATCATTTTTAACGTAATTTCGAAGCCCTCATACCCCCTGAATGGGGGAGGGGGGTGCACCTCCTCCCGCATTTTTTAATAAACTCGTAATATTCGTAATTCGAAAGCCTAACATTAGATTCGAATTCAAAAGGCGATTGCTAAATGTCGTTAGGCCTCTAGTTTTTCTACCACGTTCCTTGACTTCAGACATATAAGCCTCGCCTCTGAATAATATTTAAATCAATAATATCTTCTTTAAAATTGATTAATATGAAATGTCCATATCCTATTTGAATGAAAAAAAATCAACTTAAAATGATTTATGTATAATACACTATAATGTGATACAAAATTCACATTGTCTCCCAAGATGGCGGCCAATCTCTTTTACTTCATTACATCATAATTAGAAATTTGCTACAATATACACTGTATAGCATTTGCGTATTTTTTTTTAAATAGAGATATTTATAAAAGAGCGCGCACAAAATTCGAAGGTGGTCATAAACCCCAAATTAACCAGCTTTTTTGTTACATTTTTGATTCTAAAGTCAATCTTTCCTTAATGCCTCAGTTCTGATTTGAGCGAAGTTAAGTCACTTCGGATGTGATTTGTCTCCAGATAGAGGCTAGATTCGTGTCGACATTTTACCGTCTGCTATACCTACAGGGGTGATCTCAAGTTTCTCCGCAGTAAGAAAATTTAATACGTCACAATTAGCTACAGTAAGTGATGAAAAGGTCGTCCTTGTACTCGAACATAAATATTGATCTTTCTCAGTTTATTGACAAACAAGGTTGTGTCATACTAAGAGAAAGGAACCACGTTTTCTATTCATTTTTACTTACGTTTTTACAGTTATTTCTCCCTTCGTTGTTTTTTTTTTTACTGCGGAGAGACTGGGATCACCTTATATAATTTTTATAGGATTAGTTTTTTCTATGAAAAACTTTTTTTTGTCTGTATAAAATCCTAAACAAATGATTTCCAAAGTTTTTTTAACATTTTCACCAAATGTGAGGCTTAATAATCCTAAGTTACCCTAGTCGAATTTAACTTTAACCCAAAGCTAACCTATTCAACTTAATATAACCATAACCTATTATAATTTTAACCTTAACATACTTTAGCCTGATTTAAATATAACCTGGCGTAATGTAATTTAACTTGATCTAAAAGTTCGCTTAGCCTCAAACTTGCCAAGGGTGACGAGATTTTGAAAACTGAAATAAATTGGAGAAGTAGTTGAACAATATACAGGACACATACAACCTAGGTGAAGTTAGGCACGCAGCGTGAAGTCCCTCTCAGCTGGGGTCCAGATAGTCCAGGACCTACTTCATTGCCTTTTCTTTTGAGGTGTTCATTGTAGATTTCGTTACAAACAGCTGTTCATTACATGTGTAAAAGCATTAAAATAGTGCGATCATGCATATTTTGCAGCTTTAAAGGATATTATAACTAAATTGACTTGCCATAATATATTGAGTAAAGTGCAGAAAATAAAATACATATGATAAAAACCTTTCCATAATCCTTTTGAAATTATTTTTCCCCATTGTTGTTAGTATGTTGTCGTAGGTCAAGTTAGATCTTCTAACCTTCATTTGCTTTCCGTGTCTCGGAACGGTTGGCGGATAGCACGTAGGGCAACTCTGCAGTTGAGCCTTGCCTCGAATAATTCAATTGAACTTTGAGTCTCAATAAATCTCTAAGAGTGACGAGTTATACTTGGCAGAATTAATTCAACTATCTAGAGGGTTCTGTATATCAAACTGAGCGAAACAAAATAAACTTTACTGCTATACAAACAAAAACAAAATACTGGACATGAAAGATAAATAAAAAATAAGATAATGGACATTAAAGATAAATCAAAGTTTCCACACTCGGCCGCACATGACCGACAAAAGGAAATTCCAATTCCGGTTGACCTGCCACCCTAATATTCGGCTGCTCAAGAGGAGCACGAGGGGTAGGAGCACTGAGGTCGAGTACTTTCCAACAGCACAGGTTGGGTTTGCACTTAAGGCTGATTAGTATTCGGCCTGTTCGAAGTTATGACGGAAAATACAACCTGTATTACAGTAACCACAGTCAGTCTCGAAAGTTGGGATCGAGGGAGTATTGGCCGGGGAGGAAGCTGGGCTCGAGAGATCTTTTCTCGTTTGTTTCTTTTCTTTCTTCTCTTCGGGCTCTTGGGGTATGGGGAGGCCGAGAAAAAGAAGCCATAAAGAGAGACAAAATTCACACTCGTAAGGATAATGCAAGCTATCAGGGTACTGGGTCGTATTAAAATAGTTATGCCGGGTCTTATTTAAGTACGGAATTATTCAGAGGGCAATGAATGTTTTAGTTAATATTTAACAATTATCGCAACTTAATTCCAGCCTACACTCGGCCAGCAATCCTAGCATACAGGCCTTACCTTATGCGACGTCTCCTCTTAGCACAATGCTAATTTACCCAGAGACACCGGAAGTGGATTTTACTTTATCTATATAGAGGCGCCGGGAGTGAATTTAGACCACGCCATCTCGCGGAACCTCTCGTTGTTACAATTAGGCTCGCTATAGGGCGTGTTATCAAACGCAAGTTACCTCAAAAAGAAGCCGATCGCGGGTGCTTTCCGCCCTACCCGTCTCTCTCTCTCTCTCTCTGACATCTGTTATTTTTCACTTGTCATACTTTTCACTGGATTCAACTGCTTGTGTTTGGTTTGAGTATAATGTGATGAACTCAGAACAGGAGAGTGTGAAATTGCACTTTATCTGTAGCTCTGACTTGATCAGCTCTACACTGCACCGATTCCTGCACCCACCCCATCGTTGGCCCATCCGAAAGAACACACTCTCCACTTGAGCATTTGAACGGGGAATGCTCAGTACAAAAGGAACCAGGGTGATGAGGTTCTTAAGATCCTTGCATTCGGTGAATATCTTGTTCCACTTCTCAATGATTGCCATACCCTCGTCCCTGTTTGACAAAAGAGAAGTAAGAATGCAAAATTCATCATCGAGCCAATCAAGCAGGAGCACGCTGTGTTTGATAAAAAATCACGTACCAAGACAAATTCTAGCCAATATCTCTACTCATCATCACAATCTGACATTTTTTGTAGCTCAATTTAATGTAGTTGACAAATGTTTCCAGGAAATATTTTATAATTTGCTACCTCATTGGGAATCGGGTTAAATTTCCGTATATTTGAATTTTCTTTCCTGTTTCCAAGTATTGAGGAAAATTTCCCTGTGCCTGGCAGCACTGCCCAGTGATGAATCACGCGGCGATCACGCCACTGTTGCCAAGTCTGGGTGGCCGCCTTTACCCGGTATTTTGAAAAATTTCACTAATATATTGTATTTATTTTAAGTAATATTGTTGTAAATTGTCATTTTTTTCTCCAAAAATTGAAAATACGGGACAAAAGAGTCGATACGGGACGCGGAACAAATGTTATAAATACGGGACAATCCCTTAAATACAGGACGTCTGGTCACCCTGATAACTTGCCATAGCTGCCTTGCTAGTCTCGCAGGGCCTTTCCCGCAGGGCTACGCGGCATGTTGCGACTCGTCCAAAGCAAGATTATGAGACTTCTTTTTGAAACTGATGACAATTGATTTTCACTGAGTTGATTGGTAATTGCATTTGAATGAGAATAACAGAATCAATTAAATTTAGACAAGCGTGAGTGACAGGTTTTGATGGTTGAATCGAGTGGGACTATATAATAAGTCGAAGTTCGTCCCTGTTCGATGCAAGGGGATGCGCTGAGATTAACAAGAGCCGGTGATGGGAATGCGAATGAGAAATGAGATCTGATCTGTCTGTTTGATTAATTTCTAACGTAAGTGTTGAACTCTACATTCAGTTTTATACAAGAGTATAAAATTGACTCTTTGGTTACTGTACTGTACAATCCACCAATTGTGGATAGAGACATTGATGAGACAAAATGATGAATTATTTCCGGTGTCCACGATATGAATGGCGAAATGGCAGATCTACGGCGTTAGAAGATTGCTGAGAAATTTGATCGAGAGATCCTATTTATGTGCAATTTAGTCGTTCAGGTCGTAAAAACACTCGGGTAAAATGCCTTGAGATTCGCTCGTCCTCGTCTGCTGAATTTGTGTTTTCTCTCTACTAACTCAAAGCCAATTAAGGGTAAAAAATTGGAAAGTTTCTCAATATAAATATTCCAATTGCAATTTATTTTATCCTTGCCTTTCCGTACCCTAATTCTAACAACATAAATTAACTTTTAAGCATACTTTAACTTATCCTAGCGAAATTTATCGCTCTCCTAACCCAACAGAGTCTTTCTTAACCCTTGTTTATCATTTGTAGTAACCCCATTCTACTCTCAATAAATAAAGTCATTCATTTGATCCTCTTTTCGCTTACACGCGTGGTATAAACATGCGCGTAAATCGCATGTGTATTTGTATGTATTAGCAGACATACCCAGGGACTCGAAGATATTCACACACAATCGGTGTTTGAAGAGGTCATTTATGAAACGATGCCTTATGAACGCAGTTTATTTTTTAAAAAAATGAATGGCCGGAATAAGGCAGATTGCTTTTATTGTCGTTGCTGTTTGGAGAGAAGGAGAAAGAGTGAAGAGGATGCATGTATATGTTAATTAACATGTTCTGAAACGTTCTTCCCGATTTAATGGTATGAAACAGAGAGAAAATTCTTTGAAAAAATGAGAGTTATGAAAATTCTTTTGAGCTAAAAAAACATCTCACCCTAATGGACGGGAAATGAGGACCAGGTTAGCCTAAATAGACTGTTACGGATGACTAGGTTAGCATAGATAGGCTGTTACCGATGACTAGATTAGCGTAGATACGCTAATTAAGATAAGCTGTTAACCATGACTAGGCTAACTTAGATAGGCTGTTAACCATGACTAGAATATCCTAGAAAGGCTGATAACCATGAAGAGGATATCCTAGATAGGTTGTTAATCATGACGAGGTTAGCCTAGATATGTATGTTAACCATGACTAGGCTAAATATGCTTTTAACATTGACTAGCTAGCCTTGTCAGGCTGTTCGCCATGACTAGGCTAACCTCGATAGGCTATTAACCATGATTAAACTAGCCCCTATATAGGCTGTTAAAGATGACTAGGCTAGCCAGGATGGTCTGTTATCGATGACTAGACTAGCCCCTGTATAGGCTGTTAAAGATGACTAGGCTAGCCAGGATGGTCTGTTATCGATGACTAGACTAGCCTAGATAGGCTGTTAACCATGATTAGGCTAGCTAAAATAGGCTGTCAATCATGACTAGGGTAGCCTAGATAAGCTGTTAAATATATTTGTACTTATAAGAAATTTAAATAATAAATCGATTATAGGACTCCTGTTGGTTCCTCTGTTAGAGTTAATTTCGGCATTGTTGTGGCGGGGAGTTAGAAAAATGATAACTGCGCGTTAATCATGTTAAGTATTTCGATTTGGTAGCTGTCTTCTTCAAAGAGCTTCTTTATTGCTCTTTTGATAAAGTTATCGGAGCTCTTTGAACCTGGCATAAAGCGGCTGAGTACTGCAGCGGCGACTCTTGTATTGTGCTCATTTTTGTTGGTTGTCACCTAAGGTGATAAGAGCCAGTAATTTCTTTAGGTTTCTTCATTTGTGGCTTTTACTTTTACTTATATTTGTGTTTATTGAGGATTAATTCTGGTTGTGGCTTTCCCCGTCACGATTGGCAACTGCTCCAGGAGTTTTCTGTTCTTTGGTTTCGAGTGGGTGAGTTTTCATTACGATTATCCACGATCAAAAGAAATTAGATACTGCACCCCTGCCCGTGGGAACCCTACTATGAACCCAACAAGAGATCAGCACTACCGTGGTCTCTTCTTTGTGCCCCAGGCGATGTCATTGCCACTGGTGTTATACGCCATCACCGTCACCCTGGGGCAACCCAAGACCAGGCCCGCATATGGAACGGTGGGCTGGCAAGTGCGACGGATCTGGCTTTTGATTGGTTTTGGAGGTCTCGGAGTCTTCACGCCCAACATTCATGGGGTAGAATTGATCAAAAGAAATGTTAAAACGAGCGCGAAGTCATCATAAAAGTCTGAAGGCAGTGCAAGGAGGGGTCCAATGAAAGGGTAAAGAAGAGGTCAGTCTTAGAAAAGAAGGTGCATAGAGGGACCTGGAGAACGCACCAACTCCCCAAGCCTAGATCAAGAGCGAAAGTCCACCATGTCTTCGTTGCGGGCATTCTGGGAAGGAGGACATATAGCCCCTCCAGGTACCGTGAATAACAAACTACACAGGTTGCCTTCCTGCGAGTAGGCAAGAAGTGGATCCCGCAGGTATGTCTTCAGCGTCACTCTCTTTGCCATGAGCACCTACGTTATCACCTCAGTGCTGCCGGTGCATGTTCTATGTTGGCTCGTCTCAGAAGCAAACTATTTAAGGCTGGCTCTAATAGGCTCTAAACCGCTTTCATTTTATGCCGAAACTCACAGTTTTCGATTTTCTTTGTCCAAGATCAAGGTGATGCAATTTTGGCGGAACTCTTCCTAAATGACTATATTATAGACGTGGTTGACTCGCACATTATCACCCTTAGGTTCTTTTGCACCCACCTCATTGGTTTATATGCTCTGTCGTGTACAGCAAGTGAAGGGTACTGTCCGCACGTCCCCTACAATGACCCTCCTTCTCGATGATACCTCTCTGGTTCAGACCAAATAAATAGATTTCAAGAGCTCAATGTAACTCTTGAACCTGTTGCGCCGATGGTTGGAGCCAAAACGCCACATGGAGGAAACCACATTTGAACGTTTGTCCCCACGTTTCTTCTGCCAAAGCTTTCACAGAATCGGAGGTATTGCGTTCGTATTTCTTAAACCATGCTCGCTGTGGCATGTCTTTAAGTTCCAAGAAGTTGGCTTCTATGCTATCCTCCCTTGTTTGAAGCCGGCGGGGCTATTTTGGGCGCCAAGTATATCTTCACAGCAGAAATGGTTGTAATATACCATTTCGTACGGGAGATTACACCATGTCCGGCTTGTAGACGGGTTTGTAGTCCCCAGAACTCAATGCGCTTTAAGTGGCCTTGAGGCATCAAAATCTACACATCATCTCGCTTGAAATATTCATAAATATTTATCTGCTCCGATGTGGAAGGAACCTGGAATTTTCTCTTGCTGGGTTCTTGAAAAGGTAAGGATTGAAGGAAACAAGCCTGTTGATGAGTACGCCAAGCCGTCTACGCAGACTGAGCACCGGGCCGGCTTTCTTCTCTACACTAATGCATTTCTGGGGTCCGGCCAGCCCTTTGAGCTGCGTGACAACGATAGGAGACGGTTCACGGGAATTTAAACTCGTGTGCCATCATTGTGTTCCAACCTTTTAAGTGGAGATATCCTCCCCAATGCCATGCCGGTGGCAAGTAATTTTATCTTGCCTCCGAGTCGGCCACACTTGCATGACGCAGTGTGATGGAGCTCTCTCATGCACATTTCTACCGAGAATTCTTCTCACCCCAGACTCTACATTACATTTTGGCTGAATGTCCTAATCTGGGAAAGCTGCGTGCGCGGTACCTTGACGAATGGGATCGCTAACGCTTGTCCCAGTCTGCGGTATGGTAGAGTTCTTGGAGGTGGCGAGCCGCCCCATATGCTAAAATTGATTTAAATTATTGGTGGGTCGCTTAGGTCTCCAAAGAGTCAGGCCACCCTTTGGGAGCTTGTACATATCTTTTTAGTTTTGTTTTATGTTGTTGCTTTTTTCTGAAGAAAGCAGCGTCACCCATGCAGCATAAACTACCACGAAGGAAACGCAATCAGCATAGCCGGAACGTAAGGCTCTCTGGAGTGTGGAGATGTTTAGTGAAAAAAAGAGGTGGAGTAGGGGTATTCAAGACTTTGTAAGTGGACACGGCCGGAACAAGGGCTGCTTAATTTGAAATAGTTGAAGGGCCTGGGGTTGGAAGAAGGGGACCACACAAAAATAGAATGACAGTAGTCAATGACGAAAGTAACAAGAAGAGAATGACATTAGTCGAAACGGAACGCTACAAAAAGAGAATCACCGTAGTCAAGGCGGGAAGCAACAAGAAAAGAATAGCCCTAGTCAAGGCGAGGGGCAAGAAGAAGAGAATGGCATTGGTCAAGGCGGGAGGCAAGAAGAAGAGAATGGCATTGGTCAAGGCGGGAGGCAAGAAGAAGAGAATGGCATTGGTCAAGGCGGGAGGCAAGAAGAAGAGAATGGCATTGGTCAAGGCGGGAGGCAAGAAGAAGAGAATGGCATTGGTCAAGGCGGGAGGCAAGAAGAAGAGAATGGCATTGGTCAAGGCGGGAGGCAAGAAGAAGAGAATGGCATTGGTCAAGGCGGGAGGTACTGAGAAAAGAATGTCATTAGTTAAGTCGGAAGGCCACAATAAGAGATTGTCAGTAGTCAAGGCTGGAGCCAACAAGATAATGGCAGTAGTCAACAAAAAGAGAATGGCAATAATCACGGCAAGAGAAAAGGAGAGCGTGGATGGATGTCTAGAAACTTCTGCCATCAAAGTGTGGGCGGAGAGAGGCAGTGACTTACCAACACAATTAGCATCGACCTTGAGTGAACGCTGATTAACGAATGTAGCGTTCATGTTTTTTTCTGTCATAAAAGGATACTGGAATCCACTGACGTGCATAAATGAACAATAACTTTACATTGAGCTACGTCGGACAGGGGAGAAACCATTGACACCTCTGTTTTATCGTGGTTTGAGTCTTAAAAAGTTGTCCGAGAACCATTGTATGGTGAACTTGCAAGCAAGTGATTCTAAGAGACTTAACGAACGAGTGGGAAAACGAGAGATAGACTTGAGTGGCATCAGTTTAAATGGCAAACAGTGACGCTGCGTAAGAAGGGAAAGAGGAAGATACTCGTACATAGGAAAGACGAACGGACTAAGAACACAGCCTTATGAACACCTCAACGGACTTCAAAAAGCCAAGATGATTCACTTCAAATGTGGAATGGCCGAATCAAGTCATGGGTAATTCCAGAGACAGAAATTCATGTATGGTATGCAAAAGGACGGCGTGATCGACCATATAGAGGCTTTTGAGGTATTAAGAAGGACTATAAAAGAAGAGTAGTTAGCGTAGGTACCTAGACGAAGGCGGTCAGTGACGTTTAAGGGTGCAGATTCAGTGCTCTGCAGATTCAGGCCCGAAGGGTCAATGTGAAAAAGAATGAATCCGAAAGGACTGGAGCCCTTTTTGTTAGGGTTTCCGGAGAGTTACGCACCTTTCCGGCTCTGACCGCCTCAATCTCATTTAGTCTCCTTAACCCTACGTGGACAGGCAAGGAGAGTTGCGTGTCCTCCTAGTCGCTAGCAGTCTAAATAAAGATATACGAAACTTCCTGCACTCAGCATTGAAGAAACTTTAAATGTACCAGAATGTTTATGTAGGTCATGAAAGCGTTGCTGTATGGAAATAAAAAAAGAGGGTTGAGATAGGGTAGTACGACAAATGCCGAGGTGCCGCACTTGGCAGACGACAAATGCAGACTTGCTGCACTTAGCAGACGACAAATGCGGACTTGATGCACTTAGCAGACGACAAATGGGGAGTCGCTTCACTTAACACACGACAAATGTGGACCCCCAAATCTAGCAGACGATAAAAGGAAGTTACGGTGTTCCTAATTGATCTGAACAGAGCTGATAAAACTGAGGCGGAAAAACATGTCTGGCAGATTCGTGACCTTGGTAGGATCGATCTTGAGTATTAAATTGGTTGGTTTGTTTGTTCACAATGTGGGCTGTTACTGGGCGGAGGCTTAAGCTGACGAGTTGCCAGATGCAGCAAGATTTAGCACCGTATGGGAGTAACAGAATCTGCACCATGCAGTTCTGTTGTATAAACTTTTTTCCCCTGAATGTGTCAATTCATATGTATCTTCCTTACCCATATACGGCAGTATTTCCCATGCAACCAAATTATCTTCTAGATAAATATCCCGGGTCATAGAGATACTTGCCTCCAGAATATTTAGATTTTTTTAGTTTGAATAAAAGGCGGTTTACCTTATCCTCTAATTTGATGGACAATATATTGGGGGAGATCTTTTTGAACTTTGTCTTTTCCGTCAGGATGGAATTCATTTTCTCTATGTAGTCAGACCCTTTACGGACTACCCAACTGCCACAAGGAGGGTAACCTTCTACGTCCCATCCTAGCCTCTTATAATCTCCCTTCCTACAACCTTGCAAAATATTTGGCTTCTTTATTAACTGCTTTCTCCCCCAACCATTACAAAACTCAAAATTGCTTCTCCTTTGTTGAAGAATTGCAAAGTTTTCGGCATCATCACCCCTCATTTAGGAGTAGCTTTGATGTATCATCGCTCTTCACAAACAGCCCCTAAGACCAAACTATTTAGATAATAATCCAACGATCATTTCTCTCAAACATATCTAAATTCCACGGATTTACTCCTTCACTTTTAAAAGATACACTTAAATTAGCAGTCAAGGACAATTACTTCACATTCAATAATAATACATATTGCCAAATGGATGAAGTAGGCATAGTCAGCCCCTTGGCCCCTGTCTTCGCCGATATCTTTATGACCCGGTTCGAAGATCAATTATTCAATCGAGATTTGGGAAATATCAGATCTATTCTCTACCATCGCTTTGTTGACGATACATATCTCCTGTTCAACTCTGAAGAATCATGTGACAAATTCTTACAACTCGCAAACCGTATACATCCCAATATCCATTTGACCTGTGAAAAAGAGCTCAATGGTTCCCTATCCTTTCTAGATATAAACATTTCCCATTCTCCCACCGAATTGCAAACCAAAGTTTTCCGAAAACCAACCTTCAGTGGTCAAGGACTAAACTTCTTCAGCTTCTGCGACTTTTCGTTCAAAATCAGTGCAATAAAAACACTAATATTCCGTGCCTACAACTTTCGCTCAACTTACACTGATTTCAACAATGAAATTGAGTTTTTTGTGTAATTATTTCCAAGGAAACGGCTTTCCCGTGTCCCTGGTAGAGAAAATTACGTCAAATATTTTAAACAACCTCTACCATCCTAAATTACAACTTCTTACTGTATGCAAAGACACCCGTTATATAGGGTTCCAGGATATGAGTTTCTTAAACCAAATCATCAAAAGAAATAATAACAATATTAAAGAATTCATTTTTCATATAGAATTTAAGATCATTTTTAAAAATAATCATCTTCTTGGACATGATTTTAATTGTAAAGACAGAATCCCGCCAGAAGCTAAACGCTCCGTCATTTACAAATTTACTTGCCTCAGAGGCAATTTGGGGAATTACATAGGCGGACGGCGCGCTCGCTGAAGGCGAGATTCTGTTCTCATTTGGGAATTGGCCACGGGACCGGAAATGTTCTATCAAAGGAAGAGTTTTCAACTGTTCGGTTACATTCTATCCAATGTAAAACTGATGTAACCATTGAAGATTTCACTATCCTAAAGACCATCTCTGACCCATTATCCTTAAGTATTCAAGAAGCAACGTTTAGAAAAAAACTTTCTCCCACCTAAAAATTCTGACTCCTCTTCCCACCTACTAATTCTTCTGTAAAATAAACCAACCTCCTTAAATTTTTCTTTCTTCCTACACATTTCACGCTTTCCACGTCAGTCTTAGTTTAACAACTTTTCGCAAAAGGTTAAAGTTTTTTCCCTAAAATGATTTCCAGTGTTATCTACATTTATTAGTGTTAAATTTCATTATCCATTGAAACAACATTTCCCTAACTTGTACAAATCTACATCCTCCCCTCCCGCCCATATTAAAAGTCCGACCTATTTACTACACCCCCAAAATTTGTCGCATTTTTTGGCAAGTTTAGATTATTAACGTATAATATTAGTCTTTCATGAATTTTTGTAAATTTTTCCAGTACCAGAAGATGGGTGAAACATTTACCCAAAACGTCGTACAATCAAGTAAACTAAATAAACTTCCCGTTTTTCCGTCATGTCCTTCATCCTACAAACTAAATTACAGCTCAATAGGAGAAGTCCTTATCAATATATATAATAATTATAGCCTTCAACGTAATCCATGTTTTCCTCCCCCCTCTACTGTTCTTTCTCTAAATACACATACGAGTATTTATGATATGATTAGTTTCTCTTTCCTTCTGTACGAATTTGTATTTTTTTTTAATATAGAACGAAAACCAACGAAGGTGTTAAGTGCCTTAACAAAGAAAAGCCCGCATCTCACTTCCATACTTAGAAAATAAAATGCATATAATTCAATAGACATATAGATCGATAAATAATAGATAGACGGATACGAATTAAACCCTTAGCAGTTCATAAATGTTAGATTTTGTTTTCAAAGCTCAGCTGTGTATATCCCATTCTTTCGTGTATAATAACCCAACCTTGTAATTGATTTTTTGACCATAGATGATGCAACAGCAAATTTTTGCCGTTTCCTGCGCCATAACCCAAATAATACCTAAAAGCTCAGTTGTTCTTAATACTCCACTCTCCGGTTTAATAATTTTTGTAATTAACCTTTCCACCGTTCTCGAGGGTATTGCTACAAAAATGATGTAAACAAAATTAACGAAACACTGCTGAGAAAATGCTTAGGAATCTGTTATACTATAAAAAAAAATCCTTTTCTATTCACGGTGCTACCTACTTTAAGATCTGTTATAAGCCCGCCCACTGGTCGAAAAAGATAGCAAATAAACAGGCAGAGTTGGATAGCAACCTGCCCTTCTTATGTTAAACATTGGTAGATCCACTTAAAAAAAATTGTGAAAACCCCTCCCACGTAATATAGGATTGAAAGACTTCCATTAAACTAGCTCATAGCTCCTCCTTAAGTAGTATCCTATTGGCAAGTCCCTTTGGAGGCGAACTCCCTCCTTCATATAAACAATCCTGTATTTTGAATAAAGCTAAAGCCATACAACTCCTCTCGCTCTCCGCCACTGTGTCGTACCGGGTTTCGAACACGGCCAAGCAAATTACGTTGAATTGCTGTGATGACTTAGAATCACCGCCCCTCTTCCACGCTCGAACCCCTAGCAAGAATCATCCTTTAACGTCAGATTGCACCGTGTACCAAACTACAGGGAGTCCTTTCTCACCAAGAAGGATTCGGTTGCGCCGACTGACTGATCACCATGACTTTGTACCCCATCTACCGACGGAGGGTCATTGGCGTCGTAGCCATAGTTACAAGGACAGAAGAAGAGACACAAAAAAGAAACGTCCGAGGGCGTCTCCCACAAATGAGAGATCCGCGAAGAAAGCAAGTGAAGATGGAGAATTAAAAATGTGGGAGAGATCTGGAGCAGCAGATCTTTCTGCGGGCATTCGGGACGACAGGGCACGTAAAACTCCAGATGTCATCTGCAGCATGCTAGCCTAGGCTACACGTGGCACCCTCCTTTTTCGGCTCTCCAATGTGCAATTATCCGATGATCAGTGTTAGCTACAATGGGCGCCACGAAATGGAAAAATTCTAACATAGGTCTGAAAATTTGTCCTTGTAGCGATACGAGCCCTCACTACGATCCCTCTTTAGGATCCATCACAATGATCTATCTTTGTGATGCCTCTTTAGGATCTATCTTAATGATCCCTCTCTATGTTCACTCACTATTAACCATCTCTAGGATCACCTCTCTATAATCACTTTCTATGATCCATCTTTATTATCTCTCTTTATGATCACTATCTACGATCCCTCTCTATGATCCTTCCAAATGAGCCCTCACTATGATGCCTCTATGATTACCTCTCTATGATTCATCTCTATGATCCCTCTCTATGATCGCCTCTCTTTGATCACCTCTCTTTGATCCCTCTCTACGATCCCCTCTCTTTGATCCCTCTTTATGACCCCTCTTTATGATCCCTCTCTATGATTAATCTCTAAAATCCATCTACATGATCCCTTCTATGATCCTTTATATGATCCCTCGTTTAGTCCCGCTTCTTTTGGAGAACTGGGGCCAAGTCTCCGGGGGGGGGGGGGGGAGCCTCGCATACCGGTGAAGGTAAACAAACGAGACTTTAATTAATCTCTTAGGAATCGTTGTTGATGGAGTTGAGTCGTTGAGAGGAAGTGCGAAAAATGGCGGTCAGCAAAAGAGGCTTCGTGCTTAGATTAAAAAAGAAAAAAGAATAAAGGAAAGTAGAAAGACGAGAAAGTGAAAAGAATTGTATTTTAATCTTAGCAGTTTTACCACGGATCTGCACTCATTAAAATGCCTTTTTTATTTCTATTTAGTGGACCTACGTATTAACGTGGCATCCGAACCACGCCAAACTACAGCGTATGGCTTCCGTCGAGAATCCGAGCCGAATAGGGACTCTATCCAAGGACTAACCACACCCGATAAAGCTTAACTCAGCTAGAAAATGAAAAGAATGGCATAAACGGTGAGATTAAAGAAGAAATTGACAATATGAGGGCCCAATAATCCGGTAGAGGGGTTATACATATTTCATTCCCCCCAAAAGAAAAAAGTGCGCGCAAAAGGACTAAAAAACAAAAACTATAAAAACTTTAGACCCCTCTTTTGATCTCCTTGGACTCTTCTTTGAGTGAATCCTCTCGCGTTTGCCCAAATCCTCGTTAACAGTCACCTCGTGACCTCTCATTACTCTAAGAGGACCCCCAAAACTAAAAGCAAACGGTTTCCATTTCATTTGCACCTTCCTCCCCCCCCTCCCCTAAAAGACAATGAAAGTGCCTAGGTTGACAAGGGAGGGGGGGAATTTTGTGACAAGATTATCGGTACGCCCCGTCTATCTCTTCCTTCCAGCTTTTAGGGGTTGAAGGTCGACCTTGGAGATATGGAAATTTGGGGGTACACTTGATCAATCTTGGTTTAAAGCACTGCCAAACAGAAGTCCGGCATAGCGGAAGTAGAGTATACTATGGGATAGAGTATGCTTGGGATTGTTGAATTCGCCCCCCCCCCAGTACGACCGAAATGGCCAATTTTGAACTCTTCTGAGGGTCGTACCTGAAAAAGAAATCTACTTTCCCGGTCACGTTCGTCGCGAATGAACCGCATTCCAGAAATTCGTTCCATATTCTTAACCCTTCTTCTGCACACTACTGACGGAGAGGAATTCATAATCGGGAACTCTTTTTTTTTTTAACGGGACATTCGTTCCTTGTCGCTATCTGGCATCAACGGTTAGCTCCGCCCATTTATCGTACGACAGCCGGCACGAGACTCCAAAGGCTCATTAAGGGGATTGAAAAGCTGTGCGTCAGATTGTTTTGATTTTTTAATTGGTGTATACAAGTGTGGATACACGTACACCGTGGTGTATGTGAAAACATCACTTGCTTTGTTTTTAACCGATTGTATTTATGAATAATAAAAATTATGAACCGGAAACTAACCAGCAAATCTTTGTAACTCTTGATGTGTGGTTTAACTAGCAACTAGTGAGGTAATGAGATCTGAAGGCCGCACAACTCTCCTGATTTTCTTCCCACTCCTAAAACAAAGGTCCCTTTGAAACGAGGTGATGGGCGGGGGGGATATACCGAGCTCTTTGACCCGAACGGTAATGTACTCGTCCAATTTAAATGAAATTTTAGCTGGTTTGTGGAAATTAGGCAAACATAGGTTAGGTTATTATTGTTTAGGTTAGATCAACCGTACCTCTATAACTTCAGAGACCTAGACACCTGATATATATATATATATATATATATATATATATATATATATATATATATATATATATATATATATATATATATATATATATATATATATATATATATATATATCCATATGGAGCTCGGCCGTGCAGCCTGCATTTAATATTGAGGATAAATCCCAGAGCCACGAGAAACGGATGCAGCATCTTTTAATTTTCACAACGTTTCGAAAACTCCAAGTCTTCATCTTCTCATCATCAGGCTAGAATAAGTTTACTAAAGTTAATACATTTGAAGAAAACATGAAAAGATCAACAAGACAGTGAATTTTTTTTAAAAGTTAACATCATAAAATATCAATAAAATGTAGTATAAGTTAAAATTTTAAATATGACTTGGCAATAGTTAAATTTGCTTTAAAACTGACTCAAAAAAGTAGTTAATAAATTTAAAGTTTATTTCAGAAATGAATTAAAAACTATAAGAGAAATTGACCTGGCATTATTTAAAGATAGTAAATTTAAACTTTGTTTTTAATTTTGTAAAGACTGTAAGAGTTAAAAAACATTTAATATAAAAACGGAAAATTTGGGTACTTACTAAAGCGGATCCTTCCTAGAGAGTGAATGGTGGGTTCAACAAGGGGCTAGTATTTATAGGTTGCAGTGACGCTTGGTTTGTTAAAAAACAAACCAAATAACAAACTGTAGTTAAAATTAGTTAATTAATAATGATATTGCACTTAAATCTTCATTGAGTGTATGTTTGTAGTGTTTTATATATAAAGATTCGAGGGTTCTTAGGCAATGTTTGTTGTTGTTAAAGGCTAATACTTGAAAATTCTCAATAGAAATGTCAGTTTTACAGCTTATGTTGTGTTCCCTAATATATGACTTTTCCTTTCTATTTAATATTTTGTTTGTGCGCCAACTAATCCCCATATGAGCAGAGAACCTAGCTCCTAGAGACCTGACAGTGGTGCCAGTGTAAGAGGCTCCAGTACAACTGGAACATTTAAATAAATAAACATTATCACTGCGGAGCTGCAAAGAGATAGGATTTTTACTGCTAGAAAAACTTCCTATCGATAATTTGTTTATAAAAACTATTTGTGGGTTGATTTGTGGAATTACATTTTAAAAATTAATAAGATTTTTCTTTTAAAAGTATCGTTCAAAAAACCCATCTCTGAAATTAGTAAATATATGGGCATTTTAGGAACTTCTATGCAGAGTTGAAGGGGTCAATGAGATTATCAAATAGCTTTTTTAAAACTATCATATAGGTCAGAAGGAAATATTTTTTTATAAAATACTTCCTAAGAAAAATAAATTCATTATGGATTGATTAGTAAGTGGATGATAGCGAGAAACTTCTATGTATTAAAGATTTTACTGTGGATATTTTGTATCTGAAATCACAAAAACTAAAGTAGTTCAAACCTAGTCCTGTGAAAGTTTCTTTTTGGGTAAATGGTTGTTTGAATTTTTCGCTGCTCATTATCTCGGGTGACAAAAGATCAAGAAAGGGCATCTTATCATTTGACTCCACTTCCATGGTGAATTTGATGTTAGGGTGTAAAGTGTTAAAAAAAATCAAGAAAAGTTGGCTATGTGCAGGATTATTGAAAATTGCCAAGGAATCATCAACCAAACGGCGGTAGAAGGAGGGTTTGTAATCTAAATTAGTGGAAAACATTTCATCTTCGAGATGTGCAATAAAAAAGTCAGCTGCAGTGGTCCCATTGGAGAACCCATTGCAACACCATCGATCTGGCAGTAAACTTTATTATTCAACTTGAACCAAGATTCAGAAAGACTTAATTCCAGCGCCTTTTTTAATTGGCTTCGTGAAAATCCATGAAAAGTATTTTGGAAATGGAATACCTTATTTAATATTAAATTGATTGTATAGTTTAGGGGAATGTTAGTAAATAAAGATTCAACATCATAACTCACAATATATCCATCGTTAACTTTGCAGAGTAATTCTTCTTTAAACTTATAGGAGTTTATATGGAGAACTTAATTTTTAGATAAAGGTGAAAGTATTTTAACTAGATATTTGGCCAGTTTGTATGATGATAAAGAATAAGAGGCAAGTATGGGTCTCAAAGGGACTCCTTCTTTGTGTATTTTAGGTAGAAAATACATGGATGCTAAATAACTGGAAGATACAAATAATTCCTTATATGTATCTTTAGGAATAATTGATGCCTGCTTAAGTTGTGTTAAGAAACGATTAACTTTATCTTCGAGTCGTAGAAGAATAGTTTTGGGTAAATCATTCATAGGTTCAAATTTCATTCTGTCATTCAATATACTATGTGTCGTAGAATGGACTCTCGACGATATACCATATATAACTATTCGTTGAGGGAACTTATTTAATTATCTTTAGAGTGCGTGGATGTCTAGGCTGGCCGATATTATGTATCTTCGATATGCTTAAGAAGTGGAACGGAGCTCAAGGATAATAATATGGCTATCATTAATAAAATAGAGTTTTATTAATAAAAACTATCAACAACACACAAAACGGAAAATATTGACATAAACAGAAAATGGAAAGGGGTCGTGGGGAATCTAACTAATCCGAGGATTAGGATAGATTTAAAAAGGTAAAACAAATATAAAGTTAAAGGGATGGGATGGTTCGCTAAACCATTTAAAGCACAGGATAGAGTTGAAAAAAGGGTTAAATACTCAAAGGCTACGTTCAGCTTACGTAAATACACTTGTTGTGCAGAGGAAGGCGACGTGAAGGAATTTTCGGTCCGCTGGCGAGTTCCAGCCGAAGGTGGGGGGGAATTAAATGATCCTGACGTGGCGTCTTGGGAATGAGAACCGTTTCTTGACAAACGGGCTTGAAGAACAATGGCTGTTCTACGTTGTTCTCTTCTGAACAACAGGGAGGGGGGGGGGGTGAGAACCGTCTCTTGTCTACGGGCTCGAGAACAATAGCTGTTCTAATGTTGTTCTCTTCTGAACAACAAAGGGGAAGGGTGAGACCTGTTTCTTGGCGAACGGGCTGGAAGAACAATGGCTGTTCTACGTTGTTCTCTTCTGAACAACAGGGGGGGGGGGGCGAGAACCGTTTCTTGTCAACGGGCTCAAAAGATCAATGGTTGTTCTAACGTTGTTCTCTTTCTGAACAACAGGGGGGGGAGAACTGTTTCTTGTCAACGGGCTCAAAAGAACAATGGCTGTTCTAATTTTGTTCTCTTTCTGAACAACAGGGGAAGCCTTGTGGACTTGGTGTCATGAAGGCTCGAACCTTGGCACTCAAGGGATATTGTCCTTCTTCTGGATAAGTGATGGTGAATCTCGAGGTCGAGGTCCCTTGGCGCACAAGGTGAGAGTGGATCGTAGTGATGTTTCGCGACGAAAATCTGGATCGCCAATCTGAATCTTAGTGGTTTATTTTCCATATAAATATTCGGGACATCCCCTTGGCGTGGGGGACAATGGAGTGAGGCTTCGAGGGAATGCACAGCCGAGCCTGAGAACAATACCTTATCTGCCCTTAAGCCTAACTCAATCTGGCGAGGTCGGTGCATGGGGCGAACGGGGGAAGATAAACCTCCTTGTTTAAACATTGACTCAGGTGGCTGCGATGAGGCGCTCGGCTTCAAAGCGAAGATGCACGTGGGTAGCATCGTGGTTTTAAATAACATGTGATAGTAGTTGAAATTAAGCGGCGTCAACCCGTTCTATCACACTATGAGCTTTTTGTACATAAGAATAGTCTTCCCTATCAAGTATCACTACACCCTTCCCCTTATCATGTTTAGTAACTATTATATTCTTTTTGCCCGCAAGTGTCCGTAATACTTTTCTGTCTTTAGGCTTAATTATGAAATTCGAGCTTCTAGATGAATGTATTTTAGAATAAAATTTGCTGGAGAGAGAAGATAACTCAGAACAAAAGTTAGTAAAGTTTCCTTTAAGAGGTAGATCCTTAACCTTGCGTGCCATATTTTCAAAATACAGCATGAATTTAGGTTTAGGTATTTTGTAAAACGCGAGTTTAAATTCAAGTCCCAAAGTAAGTAGAAATTTTTCAAGAAAGCTTACAACAGTACGTGACAAGTTGATAACCACTTTTTCCGGATCCATAAAGGTTGGGTAGGACAATCCCAAATTCGACAACTTTCTGGTGTGTCTTTGTATACATACATTTTGGTGAAATATTTTGGTTTTATGCAAAAAATACCTTATGAGGAGAATGTCTAAAAGAGACAAATGCGTCTTCAAATTGGCAAATCCTTCAGTTATATTATGTTGATGAAGAGTAAACTTTTTTGATTTAGAAGTTATTTCTAGGTTGATAAGTTGATCCAAGGAATCCTTATAGAAATACGAGTTATACAGAGATTTGCGATGTAGCTTAAAATAAAGAAATTTAGGATAAGTTTTTGAATTAATACAAACTTCAAGGAAGACGATGTCCTGTCTGGCCTTAATCATCTTCATAGTTTCCTTCTCAAGATGGCGAATAACTGTGATAACTTGCTGCCCATACTTGGTATAGATATATCCATATGGAGCTCGGCCGTGCAGCCTGCATTTAATATTGAGGATAAACTCCAGAGCCACGAGAAACGGATGCAGCATCTTTTAATTTTTCACAACGTTTCGAAAACTCCAAGTTTTCATCTTCAGGCTAAAATAAGTTTACTAAAGTTAATACATTTGAAGAAAAGGCTAACAAGACTGAATTATTTTATAAGTAAACCAATTATAAAATATTAATAAAATGTACTATAATTTAAAATTTTAAATATAACTTGGCAATAGTTAAATTTGCTTTAAAACTGACTCAAAAAATTAATTAACTAATTTTAACTACAGTTTGTTAGTTCGTTGTTGTTTTTTTTAACTACTGTTTGGTTAGTTGATGTTCCTCTCTCCCAGGCGTCACTGTAACCTATAAATACTAGCCCCTTGTTAAACCCACCATTCACTCTCTAGGATGGATCCATTTTAGTAAGTACCCAAATTTACCGTTTTTATATTAAATTTTTTTAACTCTTACAGTCTTTACAAAATTGAAAACAAAGTTTAAATTTACTATCTTTAAATAATGCCAGGTCAATTTCTCTTATAGTTTTTAATTAATTTATATATATATATATATATATATATATATATATATATATATATATATATATATATATATAAGAATGGGATTTATCCTCAATATTAAATGCAAGCTTCACGGCTGAGCTCCATATATATATATATATATATATATATATATATATATATATATGAGGAATTAAACCACATTCTCCGAAGACAATTTAATTCAGAACAGTTTCGGTGTATCTCACACCCTTTTTCAACTGACACTGGATAGAAAATATAAGAAAAGTGCATATAAGCATAACACAAGGTCAGGTCGTGAAAGATCCCCTCTTTTTTCTTCAATCCCCTACTTGTGGCTAATCTGGGGGAGGGGGGGGGTTAGGCCTAAACATATTGAATGTGGTTTAATTCCTCATCTTTTCTTGCGATATTGCATTAATTTTCATCATATATATATATATATATATATATATATATATATATATATATATATATATATATATATATATATATATATATATATATATATATATATATATATATATATATATATATATATATATATGAGAATGTGATGTCCTGCAGGAAAGATGAAAAGGTACTTCCAAGTAATCATGAACTTTATTCAGTTCATTCTCAAGGATAACTACACGAGAAAATAATATAATAAGGGTATATATAAGCTAGTAAGAGATAAAGGACCGCCTCTAAGACAAGAAATCACCAATGAGCAAGTAGAAAAGGGATAGGTCAATTCACATTAAGATTTAGCTATAACAGGTAGCAAGGTCAAACCGAGAGGCAAAATGAGTCAAGAACAGAGCAAAAAAGGTTAAAACGATTAAAGGATAAAGCAAGCGATAGTCTAAAGAGGGAGATTAGGAGAGGCACAAGAAGTAAGCAAATATGTAGGGGAGAGGGACAAAGAGAGAGGAAGAGAAATAAAATAATGTTAATACAAAA
>OZ018334.1:84743613-84776113 GCA_963969495.1 Ceratothoa steindachneri
GAAGAAGAAGAAGAAGAAGAAGAAGAAAAAGAAGGAAAACAAAGACTAACAAGACCATGACGGAGAAGAGAGAGGAATCGGAGAGCTTGCCTCCGAAAATAAAGAATCCGAGCCTCAGCAAGCAAATGTGCCGGGGTCAGCCTTGAGGGTGATTCCCAGGCACGGGGCCTGCAGCCCCTGCTAGCGGCCCGCCTCCGCACAAGCATTAAGGTGTGCTGCCTCCCAGGCTGTGGGAATAAGCAGATAAGAGCTGAGGCCGAGAAGTCTCAGATTTCTGAGACTTCAGTCGTTGCCCTTATGGTAAGTGGCAACGACCTCTACCTCAGAGGAGGTAGGGTAGGCCCTACAGGCGAGATTATGAAGACGGTTATGGGCGCTGTCGACTACTGTGGATTGAAAACCCGCAGACGCGTCGTGGTGGGGATGCTCCCGAGGTGGGGTCCAAGCCAGACTGCCCACGTGAGGAACATGTCGCTAAACCGGCGCCTTGCAGACCTCTGTATGGCGGAGGGTGTCTTTTTTGTCGACCAGTTTGCCGTATTCTATGGTAGAAAAGACCTCTACCAAAGGGATGGGGTGCACCTCTCCTTTAAGGGAAAGGCTTTCCTAGCCAACCTCATCCAGGATGTCGTGGAGCGCACCCAAAGGAGTGTCCGTCCCATTGGGAAGGCGGACGTACGCCAGTACGCCCGAGTCACTCCCCAAACAACCTTCTCGGAGGTTGTTAAAAATGGTGCCACCACGACAAACAAGAAGCCGGGAAACGAAAGAGTATAAGGGGTCCTACATTAGGGGACTCCCTGAAGGTTCTTCTGTTCAATGCGAGGTCAATCAGGAACAAGTTTCCTGAGCTCCGTGGCCTCGTAGCGACGGAAGAACCCGAAATGGTAGCCATAACAGAATCGTGGTTAAAAACCTCAAACCGAGACTTTGAAGGCGAATTCACTGTTCCTGGTTACCAACTCTTCCACAAAGATAGGCTAGACAGAGAGGGTGGCGGTGTAATGTTGTATGTCAAGGATATAATCAAATCTACGAACTCCAACATTATATCCGATCACGAGCTTCTAGGCGTTGACCTAGAGATAGGTCATGTCAGATACAGGACCCTGGTGCTTTACAGACCCCCTTCCCAACCCGTTGAGAAGGACAGGGAACTGTACCAGCTGCTGGGTGAGCTTGTTCAAGGCAGAGTGTGCATCGTTATGGGCGACTTCAACAGACAAGTTGACTGTGAAACCAGAGCAGCCTGTGGCGAGAGCGCGTTACTCCTGGAGTTCGCCAACAACGAGTTCCTCACTCAATGGGTCAGAGAACCGACGAGAGAAGACAATATCCTCGACTTGGTCTTCACCTCTGAGGATGATATCGTTGAGGATCTCTCTGTAGGCGAAGAGCTCGGTGGCAGTGATCACCAGCTAATTAGATTTCCTGTCAAGATCCCGAAGGTAAGGTCTGTTGCCAGTCAATCAAGGAAACTTGACTTGAGAAGAGCAGACTTTGCGAGCCTTTGTGCTGGGCTGACTGATATAAGGCTAGCGGTATGCGAAGATGTTGAGGATTCGTGGAACAATTTCAAAAATAAGTTCATGAGTCTTCAATCAAGTTGCATCCCTCTGAAATGCCTCCGTCGGTCTTCTGTTCAACCAAAGTGGTTTAATCGAGAAATCAGCCAACTGCTTAGGGAGAAGAGAAATGCGTACCGGCGATCGAAGATCTCGGGTGCCTTTGACGAGTACCGGAGGCTAGCCAGAAGAGTGAAGTCCAGCATAAGGGCGGCTAAGCGGTCTGAGGAACTCCGAGTGGCAAGACTCTGCAAGGAGAATCCCAAGGAGTTCTTCGGCTATGTAAATAGCCTTAAAACAATCCATCGTAGGATTGGGCCCTTAGTGGACGAGGAGGGTGCATTACCTCACTCAGCTGCAGAAAATGCTAACCTGCTCAATGACTACTTCTCTTCAGTGTTTACTGAAGAGTGTGGTCCCATCCCACAGCCTACGGATTCCTACTCGGGGGAAAAGCTGGAGGTAATGGACTTCACCGAAGGTGAAATAAAGAAAAAGATCGCTGCCCTAAAAACGAATAAGTCCCCCGGACCGGACGGGTTTCTATCCAAAGTGTTGAAGGAAGTGTGCGATGAAGTATCACGACATCTGTGCGCTATCTTTAATATGTCAATCCGGACCGGATGCGTTCCTAAAGACTGGCATGAGGCGGAGGTGACTCCGATCTTCAAGAAAGGAGACCCCAGTCATCCGTCAAACTACCGACCCATCAGTTTGACTTCGATAGTCGGTAAACTCATGGAAAGCATGATAGTGGACAAGATAACGTCTTATGTAGAGTCAAACCTGCTACTGAAGAGTTCCCAGCACGGCTTCCGAAGGCAACCGTCATGCCTGACGAACCTTGTGGAATTCTTCCACTTCGTGTTCAGTGAGCATGATCGAGACAAGGCGGTGGATGTTGTGTACCTTGACTTCCAAAAGGCTTTTGACAAGGTACCACACCGCCGCCTTCTCCGGAAAGTGCGTATGCAGGGCATAGGCGGCAAGGTAGCAGGTTGGATAAAGAGCTGGCTAAGTGACAGACGGCAACGCGTAGTGGTGAATGATCGGGCCTCTGAATGGGCGCCCGTATCTAGCGGTGTCCCTCAAGGTTCCGTCCTGGGACCACTACTGTTTATTATCTATGTCAACGACATGGACGGAGACATGGTTGCCGAAATCTCCAAATTTGCCGACGACACCAAGTTTGGTATGCATGTGGCAAAGGAGAGGAACACTGCCAGCCTCCAAGAGGACCTTCAAAGGATTGGGGAGTGGTTGGACACGTGGCAAATGCCTTTCAACGTGCACAAATGCAAAGGAATGCATATTGGCCACCGAAACTCCCAAACTCAGTACTTCCTTAATGGCACTGCCCTTGAATCGAGTGACACTGAGAAGGACTTACATGTTACTATCACTAGCGACCCCAAGTTCTCGAAACAGTGCATCGAGGCAGAGAAGAAAGCCCAAAGGATGTTAGGCTACATAAAGCGCCAGTTTGGATACCGTAACAAGGAGATAGTACTTTGTCTGTACAACTCCCTGGTTCGGCCGCACCTGGAGTATGCCGTACAATTTTGGAGTCCTTCGTTTCGAAAGGACATCGCAAGGTTGGAACGCGTACAAGCTAGGGCAACCAAACTGATTCCCTCTATCCGACATAAAAGTTATGAGGATAGACTAAGGGAATTATATCTGTTCTCGCTGGAAACCCGTAGACTGCGTGGTCAGCTCATCGAAGTTTTCAAAATACTTCGAGGGTTCGACAATGTTGACTACCGGGATATTTTCACACTGAGTGAGAACAGAACGCGCAATCACGGCTTCAAACCTGAACTGAAGCGTTACAACCGCAATCTGTGTGGAAATTTTTTCACCTACAGTATTTGCGATAAGTGGAACGCACTTCCAGTGGAAGTTGTCAACAGTGAATCTGTTGACCAGTTCAAGTCAAGACTACACAAAGTCTTGAAAAGTGGCCGTTTAGGGACTCAAAACAATTGAGCAGCCATGTGCCTACTCGATTGTTAGTCCAAAGGTACCCTCTTTGAATGGACCGTAAGGTCTCCTAGGGTACTTTCTTTCCTTGTAACTCCTTCTCCTTGTAACTCTCTCTCTCTCTCTCTCTCTCTCTCTCTCTCTCTCTCTCTCTCTCTCTCTCTCCTTCCTCTCTCTCTCTCTCTCTCTTTCTCTCTCTCTCTCTATCTCTCTCTCTCTCTCTCTCTCTCTCTCTCTCTCTCTCTCTCTCTCTGATCTTATATGGGGTAGGGTGCTCTTGAAGGTAGTCCTTTATTATGGGGGAACCTTGAAGGAAATCGTGAGGACAACCCAAGAGCCTTGGAAGGGGGACGCTGGTTGCCAGTAATGGCGATAGATTACCGAGTTATCGCGCAATCTTTTAGCTAGGACTCCTGTTGATACAGATGTCCCATTTGGCTTACGTTGCCTTTCCTTATTTCTTCCCACGAGAGTTATTTTTTGGTTACTATGGGGCGTCCTAAGCCTAGGAGCGGTCTTATTCCAGCGACGGGGTCAAATAGCCCGGAGGATGTGGATAGACCCCACCAGGGTAGAACACCGGTATTTCGAAAGTTATGTAATAGCGAGGAATTGCGATTAACGAGGATAATGCGCAGCGGTTGTTTTCCCGATTAATAAGGCCTTGAAGCAGGGAGGTGAAGAAACGTCAGGATATTGAAGTCACCAAAGCAAAAATAGAATTATTGTTGAACTAGATCTTATTGCACTTTACAAAAATTCTTTAATTAAGTTTTAAGCCTCTAAGTTATGACATAAATTAAGTTCGAGGTCAAGTGCAGGCAAAGTATAAAAGAGGCTGAATGAATAAAGCCTTTAAGAGTTACACCTTAATGTTTGTGTTATGTACACGACTATATACAAAGATGAATTACGGGAATCCGAGATATCGGACTACACGATATATAGCGCGATATATTGCTTTATAAAACAGTAATCTAATTATTTTTTTGTTCTTGATCCACACAATTATATATTCAATTTAAGCCACGCCCTACAAGTTCCTCGTCAAATTAAGCCACACCTTCGTCTTATGTACCGGCCTGTTGATTGGTCGGTATTAACATAACTAGACTTTTCATTGGCTACTGCCAAACATATTGACAAGGGAGGCACTCCAACTATTGGGTAAAGTTCTCTGTGGGTGGTGGCATGTTGCCATGGAGACAGCTTCCTAATTTGGTTTCTATTTACTTAAGTATCCTGTTTATTTTGGATTCTGCTTTGATTATAATGTTTGTCTAAGATTGCCTCAAACAATTCTAACAGAGATAACTGTGCTCGTTTTCTACCGTGTGACATTTTCGTAAACGGCACTAACTTTAATTTTCTCTCTGTGTGTACTTTATGTGTGTAGCTATTCTCGCGTGTGTCCTATTTTGGACGTACACTCTGGTCGCTACACTTATTCCCTTATATACTCATCCATTCTTCCCATATATATATATATATATATATATATATATATATATATATATATATATATATATATATATATATATATATATATATATATATAAAAGATCCAAGAAAAATTGGTACGGTTATTGTAGTGCTTGTAGCAGCTGAAAACTTGGCAAGCTCCTACTAACTTCGTAAAGAGGCAGTTGGCAATTTCCCGTCTGAGAAAATTCTGCATCTCGCCCCAAAATCCATTTTTGTACGACCTTTGATACCAATACGGTTACCTCAAAATCAAAGTATGACTCCTCCAAACAACCAACTAATCAAAACCGTTGTACAACCCAATTTGAAATTAACCAATCAGAATAAACTTTTCCGAGTCCCGAGCGAATTTTAAAGAACACTTTTATTGAATCAGCGCTCCAAACAAGTCCCCCTGATTTTATAACTTTAAAAACTTCGTAGCTGTACTATACTATATTTTATATAATTCCACCATATATATATATATATATATATATATATATATATATATATATATATATATATATATATATATATATATATATATATATATATATATATACCTTATTTAATTAAAATACACATTATATTCATTAACCGTATTATCAAATTCAATAATTAGCCATATTCCATTATTTGTTGTTCAAAAAATCTTGTTAAATTTAAGCGTTAGTGATTTTGAAACCTTCCCGACTGAATTAGTTATCCTCCCTCACATTTTCTTTTTCAACTCATTGTTATCTTTAAATTCACGTAGCATTGTTTAATGGCTGCTATCTAGGCAAGTTTGTCATTAAATCAATCACACATAAACTATAATTGGTGCCCTAGACCCTTTCTTTTTTTCAATAAAGTATAATATATTTTAACGTCTAGTTACGTAGAAATTATATTATTCTTATCACGTGAGATTACACCTGGCAACCACAAACTCAGCCACCTCTCTCTCTCTCTCTCTCTCTCTCTCTCTCTCTCTCTCTCTCTCTCTCTCTCTCTCTCTCTCTCTCTCTTTCTTGCTCTCTCTGACTTTGGCTCAGCTTAAGCCTACCGCCCTTCTTTCGTTTTCACTATTCGTTTTCATCTTACTTCAACCTCCTCAATTTTTTTCTTAACCGGAAGTTTCAAAGGCACACATCTTTTAGCCATGAATAGTCAGCCACGACGTTTACCTCAACTGCTTCGACCATGCTAGCAAGCCAGGCCTCCTCAAATGTCACGACCACATGTGCGTCACCCGTGGCAATTAGTCATCCTGCAGCTATAAACCAAGATGTCAGCGCCAGAGGCACCAACCACAGTGCCATCATTCTTCATGCTTTCGATGCGACCGATCGGATAACGTGGTTCGAAATATGCGAGGTTTTGATGGCACATCAAGCCATAACCGATCAAGAGCGCATAATAAGCATCTCGCAAAAGGTCCCAATAAGTATCTTTACTTTGTTTAGGGGAACTTTGTTACAGGGTGGGAGAAATGGTGCATGGGGTGAGCTGAGGCAAGTTTTCATCTTCAAGTTCAAGGAAGACGATGTCCTGTCTGGCCTTAATCATCTTCATAGTTTCCTTCTCAAGATGGCGAATAACTGTGATAACTTGCTGCCCATACTTGGTATAGAGGGGAGTTGGCAATTTCCCGTTTAAGAAAATCATACATCTCGCCTAAAAATCCTTTTTTTTTGTACGAACTTTGATACCAATACGGTTACCTTAAAATCAAAGTACGACTCCTCCCAGCCACCAACGAATCAAAACATTTGTACAACTCAATTCGAAATTAATCACTCAAAATAGACTGTTCCGTTTCCTGATTCCCGAACGCATTTTGACGAACACTTTTATTGAATCATCACTCCATCCAGGTCAGTAAGAATTAGCTCCCTGATTAATCATCAGTGTATATAAAAGAGTCTAAAAATATTCAAAGTGTAACTCTTTCTTTTGAATTCCAGTTTCCCTGATTTTATAACTTCAAAAACGTCGTGGCAGTACTATACTATATTTTATATCTAATTCACTTTATATCCAATATATATATATATATATATATATATATATATATATATATATATATATATATATATATATATATATACAGTGTGAGTCAAAATTATGTTAACACTTCTATAAGTTTTATGATTTATTTATATTTATTTTACGGAATACATTACCCATGGCTGACAGACTAGCAATGGAGCACAGAAGGGTGGTTGCAAGTTTGATGGAATTTTGGGGATCGGCAACAACAGTGCGTCGAAAGTTTGCTGAACAATTTCCAAGTCGTAGCCCACGTGTCATTCGAGAGCATGAACGGGCCTCCCCAAAGGTAAATGTGTGGTGTGCCGTGACCACTACTGGTGTAATTGGCCCATATTTCTGTACAACTTTAACGGTGACTGCAGATAGCTACCTACAAATGCTGCAAACATTTGCCATTGAAAACACACCCCTACTTATCAGACGAGCGGGGTATTTCCAACATGATGGTGCACCACCTCATTTTAGCCGCACTGTTCCCCCTTATCTTTATCAAACTTTCCCAAATCGTTGGATAGGTCGCGGTGGACCGTTGACATGGCCACCATACTCCCCTGATTTCACACTCTGTGACTTCTGGTTATGGGGTATGATAAAGGATCACGTATATAGCAAAAGGGTTAGCGACATCGAAGAACTCAAGGATAGAATAAAAGGTGTAATATCAAATATTCCCCGTGAAATGTGTGTCAAGGCAATGAATTGTACTGTTGATCGCTGGTTTGTGTGCTTTAATTGTGCTGGTGGACAGGTAAAGACTGTTCAGTAAACTTTGAATAAATAATTCCTCTCATTCTAGTGTTAAAATTTGAATAAAATAAAACTTATAGAAGTGTTAACATAATTTTGACTCACCCATATATATATATATATATATATATATATATATATATATATATATATATATATATATATATATATATATATATATACAAATATATATATATATATATATATATATATATATATATATATATATATATATATATATATATATATATATATATATATATATATATATATAATTTCACGGTGAAGGTAAGGACACATAGGAGCCTGAGGTACTTGTGATTTATTTAAGGAACAACGTTTCGAGCGTATCACCCATCTTGAGGTTCTAAAATCATATAAAATAATCTAATGCAGTTAGAGAATATTAAAAATAATCAGGTTAAGACCATGTAGGTAAATTAACAATTAAAAAATAACTCAGGGATTTAAAGGCAAGAGAATCAAATTATCAATCTAATGTAACTACTATTCACAGGAAAAAAAACACAAAAGTAAATAATTACAGTATAATATTGCTTACAGATAACTCAGGGATTTAAACGGCAGGAGAATCAAGATATATCAATCTAATGTAACCACTATTGACACGAAAAAAAACAAAAACACAGAAGTAAATAATTACTTCACTTTGTGATTTCAGGAGAACTCACAAAGTGAAGAAATTATAAAGGATGTGGCTTAAAGAAGGATAGGATTTTGATTGATTTGTTGTTAAATAAGAGAAGGTTGGTTGGTTGTTGAATGAGCTAATTAAAATTAAGAAATAAGAAGGGGACAGCGGTATTATCTATGTTGAATGTAGGAGATTTGTCCGCATTAGTAGGCCTTCTAAAAATTCTTAGACTATATTCATTGTTATGGCAAGCAATTATTTTAAAGTTATCAATGGAACATTCTGTATTGCATTGTATAATATGATTTCTAATTACAGAAGCTTCCTTCTTAGACAATTTTTTTTTCCCAGTGCGATGGCTTATTCCCATGTGAGAACAAAACCTCTCTTTCAATGAGCGAACCGTACTACCAATATAGGTTCCTTGCAAACAACAAGGACAAGTAAAAGCGTAAACAACACGGCTGCTCATTTCTAGAGGAAGTTTGTCTTTTGACGAGTATAAAATTCCTATGGAAAGTGGGTTGACAAAAGTGATTTTGAAGTTGGAATGAAAGAAATATTTTTTGAGTAGTTTATTGCATTTTCTAGTGAATAATTAATTGTAAGGTCCCATTTCCGTTACTACGAAAAGATTTTCACTTTGGGGAACATTATATGAGCGAAAGGAAGGAGAGTAAATTTTGGTTAGCAAATTATTAATTAGCTTGTCAACCAAAGGTGGAGGGTAACAATTATTTTTAAAATGAGACTTTAGAGTCTGGAATTCATTGTGCATTAGGGAATAATTGGAGGAGAGATGGTAACCTCTATGGCAAAACTCCAAAACTGTACTAAATTCTCTAAAATTGACCTTAAGGATGCATTTTTATAAATCCCTGTGGACCCTGTATCCATTGAGAAGACGGCTATGACGACTCCCCTCGGGTTTCATGAATATTTGTTCTTACCTCAAGGAATGTCAAACTCATCACAAGCATTTCAAAGGCATATCCATATGTCGGCGCGATAACGAAAAAAATGTATCACGATAACCGATAAATCGATAACGATAATCTTATCGACGATAACCGATAATCGATAACTGGCGATAAAGTTATCGCCCAATAAGGTGATAATCGATAAATCCAAAATTATAATACAATATTGATTATTGACTATATATGTCGTTTTTCTATAATACAATAGTAGGAATATTTCAATAATGTTTCTTACCTGGTGAGGCTCTCTTTCATCTCCTCATAGGTTTTGAGGATCCTCCTCCCAGCTCGGACCTACCTATTTCTGCCTCTCAGGCACGCGCGGCTCGCCCCTGTGCTAAACTGGAACCAAAAACTAAAATTATCGATTATCTCTTGTTTGGAACCAAAAGTATCGGTGATACCGATGAATCGATAACGCGGGAAAAATTATTGGATACCTGATAACCTGATATCTTTATCGCGATAACGCCCACCTATGGGTATATCAATCATGTTTTGAGTGATTTTGATTTCGTTTTCTCATATGTAGATGACTTGCTCATAGTACGTGAGGTCGAAACTCATCATTTGCCACATGTCGAAAGGCTCTTTTCAACATTACAATCACACAGATTACAGATAAATCTTGCAAAGTGTATCTTTTTGGTAGACACACTGGACTTTCTTGGCTATCGAGTTGATTTACAAGGCATATCTCCCCAACAGGATAAAATCACTGGTATTAAAGATTATCCTGTCCCAAAGCGCTACACGAGTTGCAGAGATTCATGGGTTTGTTGAATTTCTTACAGAGATTGATTCGACAAGCAGCCATAACCTTGATTCCCCTCATGAACTTATTGAAAGTTGTCAATAATCGCCTCCCCAATTCAGTTTTAAAATGTGACAGCCAAGCATAAGATGCCCACAATGACATAAAAGCGAGACTGCCCATTACGTCTCATTACTGACGCCCTTAATATTGGCCTCAGTGCCGTCCTTCAAGAGTATTATGGAAATAAGTGAGAGGTTTTGGCCTTCTTTAGCAAATCTTTTCGTGGCCCGAAATTAAAACATAGTTCACTCACTAAGGAATTGATCGCAATTCCTCTTGCAATCAAGTAAATTAAAACATTTACTTAAAGGGACAAGTTTCTTCGTGCTCGCAGATTGTAAGGCCATAATTGGTACCGCTAAATATCTCAACACATGACACTCTCCTAAAGAAACCTGTTCATTTGAATTTATTTCACAATACACAAATGACATTCGTCATATTGCAGGGAAGGATAATCCTAGTGATGCCCTCTCTAGAGCCTCCATCATCGATTGTAACATGCAATCTGCTACACATATACAAACATTGGCATAGCAAAATAGCACTCTAGATCCTTCATGTCATGCAATACATTCATCTGTTCTTTCCTCTTCTATTATTGATTATACATCACTTGCAAGATCCCAATCAAAAGATCTGCAACTTGTAGAACTACAAGACGATGGCAGGATATTCTCCCACACAAATTGTGTTTGGCACGCCCTTACGACTCCCAGGTGACTTGTGTGTCACCAGAAACACAGATCCTTTACAACACAAATCAATACAACAACATTAGAAAATCATGAACTAACTTGCCTCAATAACTCCCAGGCCTCTTTTGAAACAAGATAATTTTATTCGCATGAAGCTTGATACTTGCACTCATCTTTTCCTAAAGGACACACAGATTCGCCCCAGTTTTTCGACACCATACAAGGGCCCATATAAAATACTAAAGATACATCAACATTCATATACTCTCCAATGGCCATCTGGCTCCTTAAAGGCAGACATCCGCAATATCAAACCAGCACATTTTGACTCCTCCACAAATTCTACCTCAAATGTTACCCCTAGTTCTTTAGTACCAGCCATTGCTCCCCCCCCCCGTCCCCGACGTCTAACAGGCTCCTTTACGTGGACTCTAAGAAACAACACTACCCGCCTGATACCACCACGAACACGTTAAATCTACACTCTGAACAAACTGACTTCCTTTCACTATTTTCAATTTATTTATGTTTTAACCAATCCACGTACTTTTTAAATGGTATGATGATTTGATGGGTGACACGATTAATTGCAACGACAAACGACTGTTAGATATTTTTCTCACACTCTCTCATTATATCTTCACAGGCAGAAATTCCCCTCAACCAATTCATTTTTATCCTTCGATTTTCACACTGAGTTGATGCGCGCGGCTGGACAAAAAAAACTACCTTTTTACCATCAAAATTCAAAATGTATTATTTGTATATTTAAATGTTATCATGCGAATAGTGTCTTAATATTATTACACACTTTGTACAAATTTTACCTAATTATTCTGTAGAATTATTTTTAATCATTGTTTTTTAGGGGTGCGAAAAATGTATCAAAGAAAAATTCCTTCCAACTCGATAATATAAATAGCCGATAAATTTACCAACTCAATACGGACTAAAGGCCAGTCGTGTGGCTAGAGTATTGGCGTTCAAATCCAACGGTACCGCGTTCGAAAATCAAGAGTCCAAAAACTTTTAAAAAGATCGCCAACGGAAGAAAACGCTTGAAGGACTAACTCAACAGGAAGACTCAAGATAAATGGATCGCCTCAAGAAAGAAAACGGAAGAAAACGGCTTGAACTGACTCAACAAGAAGACTCAAGGTAAATGTAAGAAAACTGAAGATGCATCGAGAAATAAAACGAAGATTAAGGACCAACCCAGCCAAGAAGAATACCGAAGTGAAGAAAATGTTTGAAGAGCCAACTAAAGAAAAAGGAAATTCACAAGAGGAAGACAATGCATCGACGAAACCAAGTGAAAATCAAGAATAATATTGATAAATATATAAAAGGGATAATATGGATATGCCTCTCCCCCTAGTTTTACCTTAATAATATTTGATATGTTTGATTATTATTTTGTGCACAAGAACTAGTGTCATTTATACTTATGTATTATTTTAACCAGCGTATTATTGTACATCTTACCCGTTACATTTATTTATTCTATTTACCATGCCAATGAATCTCCATTAGTGTATTTTTACCTAAGTGATTAATTCCGATTAGATTAGATCATTGTTTTTATTCGAATGCTCTTAATTTTCATCTTATTTTATAATTTCTATGTTTTATATGTACACACATAAATATAACTACATTTTCTGTTTCAGAAGGTCTGGGTGTTCTTTGTAGAGATCCAAGTACAATAAAAGGTGCACACAATCATATACTCTTAAAACTTAGGAATCGCCTGGCGACTATATGTGGATACATTTTGTTCATTCATCTCTTCAATTATTTTATTTATTGGCCTTGGTTCGTAACACCAATAATTCGGACTTCCAATTATCTTACCTTTTCCCCTCGAGTCTATGTCAGGTTCTATTGATGCACGATCTCTCTCTCTCTCTCTCTCTCTCTCTAAAAAAAACAAAACAACAACAACAACACAAAATAACTGGTAAAGACATAAATGAAGCCTGGAATGGTTTTAAAAACTATCTCTTGATGAAGCAATCCTAATTTATTCCTGTCGTTGTCAGAGTTAGTGGAAAAAAAACAAAAATCCTAAATGGTTAACAAAAGAAACCAAAAGGAATATTAAAAAAAGAAATGAGGCTTATAAGATTGCCAAATCAAACAACTTGGAATCAAATAGAATCAAATATATAGAACTTAGAAGAAAAGTAAAAGCAACAATTAATAGAGCAAAACGTAATGAGGAGATGAGGGTGGCTCTTAACTGTAAAAATAATCCCAAAGAATTCTTTACCTTAGTTAATAGTAGAAAACCAATAAAAAATAGTATTGGACCAATCAATGATCTACATAATAATCTACAATTCACAGATAAATATATAGCGAAGGCACTAAATGAATATTTCGCAACAGTGTACACCAACGATGCCTCAAATCTAAATATTATGCCGAATATCAAGTACACAGGCAATAAACCACTAAAAATCTTTAAGTGCACGACCAATGATGTACTAAAACGAATATACAAAATAAATAAATTCAAATCCCCAGGACCCGATAAGATAATGCCAAAAGTGATTAAAGAAGTAAAAGAAGCAGTTGTGGAACAAATAACGTCTATTTTTAACTTATCACTTGAAAGCAGTATAGTCCACCAAGATTGGAAATAGCTAACGTGGCGCCGATATTTAAAAAAGGACGAAAGGATCTGGCTTGCAATTATCGTCCTATAAGTCTGACATCAATAATTGGTAAGATGCTTGAAAGTATAATAGCAGAAAAAATAGTAAGACATCTAGAAACAAACAAGTTATTAAAAAATACACAACATGGATTTAGGAAAAAGAGATCATGTCTTACAAATTTATTAGAATTTTTCCATTATGTCAACACAGTTCACGACAGGAAGAGGTCTGTTGACATTCTGTATTTGGATTTTCAGAAGGCCTTCGACAAGGTGCAACACAAGAGACTAATGGTCAAAATTAGAGCTCTAGGAATAGAAGGTAACATAGCAAAGTGGATTGAGAATTGGCTTAGTGATCGTAGGCAGAGAGTTGTGATAAACGGAGAAGAGTCGGGATGGATAACTGTCAGTAGTGGTGTTCCTCAAGGCTCTGTCCTCGGACCATTACTCTTTATTATATATGTGAACGACATAGACGTGGGATTAATTTCAAAAATCTCGAAATTCGCTGACGATTGCAAATTAGCTAAAAATATAATTACTGAGCAAGATATAACAGACTTTCAAAAAGACATTGACCTTATAGCCGATTGGTCTGAAAAATGGAAACTTTCACTGAACATAAAAAAATGCAAAGTAATGCATGTTGGTGTAAAAAATCCAAAAGCTGAATATAAACTCGTTAACAAAACAATAGTCGAAATAGAAAACCAAAAGGACCTAGGAATTTGTGTATCAAATAACCTCAAGTTCACTCAGCACTCTGTTGAAATAGAAAAGAAATCACTAAAGATTTTAGGTTATATCAAGCGACAGATCAGTTATAAAAACGAAACGGTGCTAATAAACCTGTATAATGCCCTAGTAAGACCACAACTGGAATATTGTGCACAAGTATGGTCGCCCTCCTACAGAAAAGATATTGAAAGATTAGTAAAAGTACAAGCTAAAACTACAAAAATGATACCTTCATTAAGAAAATACAATTATGAAACTCGATTGGAAAAATTAAACCTCTTTAAATTAGAAAAAAGACGCATACGAGGTCAATAATTGAAGTCTATAAAATCTTGAATGGAATAGAAAATGTGGACTACTCCATGTGGTTTGAGTACAATAAAAACATTACTCGTAATAACAGCAAAAAACTCGTTCCGAAAAAATACAAACTCGATGTATGTGGAAACTACTTCTAATATAAAATTGTTAATGTATGGATTTAGTTGTCAGAAGAGGTTGTGTCAAGTCCTACCGTTAACACATTTAAGAATAGATTGGACATATATTTGGGGAATATTAGGTGTTGACAATATTAAGTCCTAACTATAAAAGTTATCGTAAAATTAGTAAAGTGTAGGTATTCAGCTTTTCTATAAAAATTCCTGACTGTGAACTTTTATTCTACACATCAGGTATCTTTTTCAATTTCGAAACCTGAGAAATTCGGGTGGGAGAGGTGGGTGGGGGAGAGCCTTCAACTTTACTATACTGTCTCTAAGACTACTAGATAGGGTCTTTAAAAAAAAAGTACCTCCTCGGTATGGACAATATAGTCATTTGAGGGACTACCAATCATTGTAAACTCATTTTAAACACTTTCTCTCTCTCTCTCTCTCTCTCTCTCTCTCTCTCTCTCTCTATATATATATATATATATATATATATAAATATATATATATATATATATATATATATATATATATATATATATATATATATATATATATATCTTCTATACATACAAACAAGAGATATTGTGTTCATGGGATCAGATCAAAATTACTAAGGCGTTCGATCGCATCACTTGATTTTACATTTATTCCTTCCACTAGAAAAGGGATCTATGCTCACCAGCTTCAGCCTTTCATCTTATAAAAACTTCAACTTTGAAATAAAGATATATTTCGGTCGACAGCCCTCAAGAATGAATCAACCTCTCTTGATATATATATATATATATATATATATATATATATATATATATATATATATATATATATATATATATATATATATATATATATATATCATGAACACTAGAGAATAATGGAAATAAATCAATAAAACCGCAAGGAAAATAAAAATAAACGGAATTTTTTTCTTCTGAAAAATTAATTTATCCCTATCGCGAAAAAAATCAGCGTAGAAGTTAGAGATCGAACCAAATACACTGAGGCAGCGAACAACCTCTTTTATCTCAATTAAAGTGACCCCTGACGCAGCGGTCGGTTGCATCCTCAGTGTGCTTGATTCGATCCCTAACTTCTGCACGGATTTTTTTTTCGGAATTAAGAATATTCATCTTTCCAAATAAAAATGATTTCGTTTATCTTCCCTTACCTTGCGGTTTAACTTATATATATATATATATATATATATATATATATATATATATATATATATATATATATATATATATATATATATATTAACGTTTAAATCGTTCTCTTTTTTTGCAAAACGTTGAAATGTTTTTTGTAAGGAATCAAATTCCCTTATAACGTCACATCACATGCATTTGAATAATCGACAATCAGGGCGCAAGTTTGATATGTTTTTTTTAAAAAAATAACTGTGAATTGCTAAAGTATTATTTGTTTATGTTAACTTAATTTTATTTTTTTATTCCAGTTACCTATTTGTATTACCCTATACTTGATCCTATACTATTTATTTACAGCAAATCGCAATTTACTTCCACCAAATTATTACTTCAATTTATTGTCCCCTTATTAAATTCCTGTGAACAAATTCTCCATTTTCACATGACAACGTATCTCCAATCTCAAAATTATATTCATACATAAATCTTTCGCGTTATATAATCTATCTGCCTTAAATACTAACAATTTTCTTCTGTGAATTTCAAAACGTATCTTGATGTTTTATCTATCAAATTCTACCTCACCGTCTCTTTTTTATATTAAGTAATCTTGTCACCGGGAGCTAGTTGAATTTAAATTGTTTCATTTTCCCATTTATATTTATATAGTATTTCCCAAATTGACAGACATTTGACATACAAAATTAAATCTCATATAGTAAACCAGAATTCAAAGGTTATATATATATATATATATATATATATATATATATATATATATATATATATATATATATATATATATATATATATATATCTGAAAGATAATGGTAAACCACGCACAATATTTAAATCAAGATAATATTTATAACTATCGGACTAGTTTCGGCAAGATGCCATTTTCAACTACTATTGAAGAAATTAGGCAGAGCACAGTATATATAAAGAGTAAGACACATCCTAAACAAAATAAAACACCAGGAAACAATCTGGCTCCTCTAAAATCATATGCAAACCAAAATAATATAAATATCACATTTAAATATTCTAATACCATCCGAAAATCCTTGACTAGACTGCGCCCAATAAATCTCGATGCTGGAGTTTACAGTATGCCATGCTATAATGGCAACTTAACATATATCAGAGAGTCAGGCTACTTTAATAAGAAGATGAAAGAACGTTTAGCTGATATCACAAGGTGTACGAACTCTTAAGTATCTTTTCGCACATGCAAAAGCACGACCATAGATTTGATTTTAACAATGCAAAAATCATTTATAAATCAAACAATTATATTGAGATGAGAATTGCGGAATCCATCATCATCAACAAAGTTAATAATTTTAATTTATCTGAAGGACAATACAAATTTAACAAATATAAAATAAATAGAGTCGCTAATCATATTTATAAGCTCTAAGCCCCGGACGCAATGCGTATCGAGGATTAGCAACTCTCCAGATTGTTTCCGGTTCCATTTCATTTTGTTTAGCTTGTCATTCACGCCAGATTCACTTGAGTTAATTCTTTTTCCAGATTGTTTCTTGTTGTTTCATTTTGTTTTGGATGTGTCTTACCTTATATATATACCTTGCATCTTGCATAGTTTCTTCATTATTAGTTGAAAATGGCATCTAGCCGAAACTAGTCCGATAGTGATAAATAAAATCTTGATTCAAATATTGTGGTTTATCATTATCTTTCACTGATAAACATCACATTAATGTGATATATATATATATATATATATATATATATATATATATATATATATATATATATATATATATATATATATATATATATATATATATATATATACAAAGAAAAAGCAAATACAAGTTCTGCGGGTGATAACAACAACCACCATAGGTATTTCGCCATATTTTTATTTTCTGCCTTTCAAAACAATTTTGAAGACAGAAAGAAAGATGCAGAAACTTTGTATAGCAGACTATATATACATATAGTACAAAAAAAAGAAGAAAATTGGAAGCGAATGAGAAATGGGACAAGAAACATAAATTTTTAGAGGCAAGATAAAGGGACATTAGAAGAACATTAGAATCAAAGAGAGCAGAGGGTGGCACAATGAAGGCAATCCTTTACCGAGAAGACAGAAATAACGCCAGGGCAAAAAAGTTGTTTGTTTTTTTATTCCTGGCCGGGACTCGAACCCGGGTCTGCTGATTGTCGGTCAGATGCTCTACCTCTAAGCACCAGGCACAGTAACTATATCTCGCCCAAAGCGTTACCCCCATCAAACCCTGTATCTCCCTTAGCTACGAACCTCGAAGGAATTTTTATATCACATCACTTACCCACTCACAATTTAAAGGCTCATTGTCCATGTCACATACAAAGAAAAAACTTTTTTCTCCTAGCGTTATTTCTGTCTTATCGGTAAAAGATTGCCTTCATTGTGCCGCCCTCTGCTTTCTTTGATTCTAGTGTTCTTCTAATGTCTCTTTCTCTTGCCTCTAAAAAAGTCCCGTTTCCTGTCTCATTGCTCATTCGCGTCCAATTTTCTCTTTTTCTTGTACTATATGTATATATAGTCTGCTATACAAGGTTTCTGCATCTTTCTTTCTGTCTTCAAAATTGTTTTGAAAGGCAGAAAATAAAAATATGGCGAAAGATCTATGGTGGTTGTTGTTATCACCCGCAGAACTTGTATTTGCTCTTTCTTTGTATGTGACATGGACAAAAAGCCTTTAAATTGTGAGCGGGTAAGAGCATGAGGTATAAAAATTCCTTGAAGGTTTCTAGCTTAGGGAGATATTGGGTTTGATGCGGGTAACGATTTGGGCGAAATATTGTTACTGTGCCTGGTAGCTTAGCGGTAGAGCATCTGACCGGCAATCAGCAGACCCGGGTTCGAGTCCCAGCCAAGATTTAAAACAAAAAAAAACAAAACAAACCTTTTCCCCCTGCCGTTATATCTGTATTATCGGTAAAGGATTGCCTCCATTATGCCGCCCTCTTCTCTCTTTGATTCTAGTCTTCTTTTAATGTCCCTTTCTCTTGCCTCTAAAAACTCCTGTTTTTTGTCTCATTGTTAATTCGCGTCCAACTTTCTCTTTCTCTTGTACTATATAATATATAATATATATATATATATATATATATATATATATATATATATATATATATATATATATATATATATATACAGTGGCCCCTACCTTAACAAGCATAATTTGTTGGCTAATCTTAGAGACCCTTTTCCTATAGGAATCAATGTAAAATACAATAATGCCTAAAATAAAAATTACCCCCAAATAATTTGTAATAATATCTAATATCGGTTTTTAAAAATTATTAACGCATAAAATAAAAGTATTATCCGGAAAAATGAACCTGGGAAAGAATAAATTATAATTAGTAAAATAAAATAAAAATAAATACCTACAGTTGCAAATTACGAGAAAAAGAAGATAGTTCTTGGTGCAAGTGAGATAGAGATGTGGGGTGGGATTATTGGCGTGAAGGAGGATGCCGGTTCCTCTTTTAAACTTCTCGAACCACCCACGACTTGCCCTGAATGCTTCTTCTTCATCAGTTGATGCTCCTGGCATTTTCTTCACGTGGTCAGCGCAAATCACTTCCGCCTTCTCACAAATGATGCTCTTTAATATTGACGCCTTGCATTTGCTTCTCGTTGATCCATATGAGAAACAACCTTCCAACATCGTCAAGAATACGTGGCCGTTGCATAGATATTCTTGTCACTCCCTTTAAGGAATTTGTCTCCTTAATATTTTCCTTGTTCTTAAGGATATTGCAAATTGTTAATTTAGTCTGATTGTGTGTGCGTGCTAGGTCAGCCACGCTCACACCTCGTTCTCGCTTCTTAATGATTTCACGTTTCAATTCTACGGCGATTTTTCTTCTCTTATCGCAGTTTTCTTCGGGAACATTATTCAAAATTTAGAAAACTTTGCCCTAAAAAAAACACACAAATAATGCGTCTGAACACAAGTTTGGAAAATGTAGGATCACAAGCAATGCTAAAATGCTACCGGAACAAGCGCTAAACACATACTGATAGCAGAGAAGCAGACGGGACCGAGTGAGAAACAGAATACAAGGGACCTCGCGTTTTCTCCCCGTGACTCGTGGCTCGCAAAGTAGAAAGGAGCCTTCACGTTAGGCATACGAATCACCGTAAAAATTTGCACAATCAACATTAATTTTGCTCCTTATGCGAAACGTCGCTCTTTAAGCGAGTCAATTAAAAAAAAAATTGCTCCTTAAGCGGGATTTGAATGTATATAAATTCTATCTCTTATTTTCAATATAGAGTTTTTTCTTTTTTTCTTGGCTGTCTTCATTTCACCTGATCTTTTTATTCTCGAGGAGTACGCGTGTATACCTATATAAAATTATTTCTCATTCTCCATCTTATTACAATATACATGAAGGTATTGATACCTAAATTATATTATCGAAATAACGATCCTGATAAAGTCCCGATGACACAGAAAGTTCAGGAAAAAGAGGACTATACATCTGCATTTAGATAGGTATGGCAGAGGTGAAAGGAACAAGAGGAGGGTCAGTTTATACATTATTTGGGGGGTCCCTGCACCATTATGAATATCAGGAGAATTTTTTGCTTTGAACGCCATTCTGGGGACTGTTACAAGGGCATAAGTCACCATAATTAAAATATCAGCCTAGTACTAGGATACTTTAAAATTCCTCAAACCAAATCAGACAAATAAAAACAAAACTAAAATAAAAGCAACAAACAAATATAAGGCTACAAGTAAAAAACAGAATAAAGGGATAAGAGAAGGAATCACGCTCTAGCGTCGGAGGGAGGGCCGATGTCCCCCTTCCCCGGCTCAGGAACAAGTCACCAACACCAAAGAGAGTTAAATAAAATAGAAAAGGTCAGCATCCTCCCGAAAGTTAAATAGTCTCCATGTTATCCTGAGTTACATGGGACTAGTGGTAGCGACTTCGCTGGTCCGAGTAGAGGGAAAGGTAACGTACGTAAAGATCACACGGACTGGGATATTCAACAAAAATGTATGGAACAGTCTGGAGGAAAACGAGGTCGTGGCAATATGATGCAGGGAAGCGCTCCATCAAATGGCAGCGCGTCCCTCGAGTATGCCCAATTCGAGGACGACAGAGAGCAGCCTGAAGCCGTAGTAGCATTAGGAGATATGTCCATGGAAACAACCGTGACACAATTGTACGCAACATTAAGTTCCTCTCGGCTGTTTCCTATCTTCTTTCCTAAGCAGGCTGCCCGTAACTATTGTAATTTAGTCGGTATGAGTAAGAGCCAAAAACAGGTTTGCCTCCCCCAGTCCTCGCGGACTCTTTTGCGGCCTCATCGGCGCGTTCATTCCCCGCCATTCTAAAATGTCCAAGAAGCCACCAGAACATAATCTCAACTTCTGCCGGGCTCGCAGCAACCATTGCGTCAAAGAGACCCAGAACCAGGGTGTGTGGAGAATCAACTTCCCAAAGAACACTCAGGGCCCTTTGTGAATCTCTAAGGATCAGAATCCGATCTCCGAACTAGGCACGACGGGTTATCTCCCGTACGAGCGGTGCATTGCAACCAGCTCGGCGTGGAAGACAACTCCCTCCTGGGACTTGGAACCATCCGTATCCACATGCACGGGTCAAGCATGATACGAAGTGTGTTCTAAATACTCCCGTCGCTGTGGAGCTTTGGGAGCAGATGCTTGGCGGCAAATATTCAAAGGTGGTACCATGTATGGTGGCGTCCTGGGCAGAACCAGAGCTGGCCAAGGGCTACACAGGGCTCTCGATGGAGATTCCTTGACGTAAACCAAAGGGCTTTGGGTATGACTGTCGTTACTTGGCGGACTGGCACCGTTGCGATAGGCCCCGGATGCAGTGTGAACTTTTAGCTACTGAGGGAGGCACCCGGCACGCACATATAAGCTCATAATCATTGTGTATTGCGCAGAGCAAGTGACATTATTCCTATAAGCACTGAAAGTGTAGAACATCAGGGAACAAAGAACGCCCATGGCGCAGGACAACAGACCTTAAGGCTGCGACATCGGTAGTAAACACGACCAAAGAAAGGGGGCGAATCCTTGAATGGCGGCAGAAATGCACCTGCCTAGTCTTGGTCATGGAAAACCAACATCTGTGCGCTTCGGCATCGTGATAGATGCCTGTTTGGAGTCGGCGCTCCAAAGTTGGGCTCCAGGACGCACCAAGAGATATTGAAAGGTTCTATATGTAGAACTTAGCGAAAAAATCTTAGAGCAGCACAAATGTGGTAGCGTTGATAATTAGGACAAAGTGTGTGAGAAATGGACATTTTGCCATTTTTCCGGAAAGGGTCGCCTTCAACTTACATGCGGAATCGACGATCTCACAGAAATTCAGAAATAAAGATTGAGAGGCATCCACTTCCCCTCATTGTGTTGGGAGATCCTTGATACTGTATCGCAATACGGGTATCATAGGCCTTCTCCAGATCGAAAAACACCATGGCGTAATGATGTCTATAAATGAAGGCCTTGTAGATACATTTTCATGTCAGAGCAGAGAGTCCGACCTGGAGTGGAACTTACGGATGCTCCACTGTGCGGAAGACATGTGGGCTCCGCTGTCGAGGGAAAAAAAGCTAATTTAACATGTCCCAATTTTTTCATCAACTTGCATGCACATGAGGTTCGACAAATTCGGCGGAAACCGTCAGAGGTAGAGTGACCTCTCCCCTGTTTGCGAAAAGGAAGCACAATAGCCATTCGCCAAGAGTCTGGGAGGATACCCTCTATCCAGATCCTGTTGAACTAATTATGCAGTAATGCCATGTCTCATTCATCTAGGTGTCTGCGAGTGAAACGAGAGCGGAAAGGACCTCACTCAACGTTAACCTCCGTTGAAAGGTTCTCCGCCTCCGAAGATTAAGTCCAGTCGGCACCCTTCAGTTACATCAGGACGCGCATTGAATGCTAGTGGAGTAGCATCCTGGCTAGAGTGTGTGAATAAAGCGGTCGCGAAAGAATTCGCCACGGAGGCGGAGTCCGAGATTGTGGTTCCATTTCCATGGAGAACCGGAGTGAGTTGGGAGTGCTGCAAAAACTTGCTCCGAATCCTTTTGATTCGCTTCCACACCTGTGCTAGAGGGATCTTTCTGTTAAGTGAGGGGACGTATGTCCGTCAGGAAGAGTGGCGGGCGTGTTTAGCAATATACTGGAACCTACCACGAGTTCGACGAAATTTACCTACGGTGAAGTCGTTGAGGCGATGCTTAGAGCGCATGTAGGCACATCGCTTTTGTTTGTGAGCCGTCTTACCCTCGGCCGACTACCAAGGCCGTCGAAGGCTTTTAAGACGACCAGATGTACTATGAATGGTTAGTCAGGCCCATGGCGATGGGGTGTTTTCAGAAAATGATAATTGAATAGAAAATTGATCTCTTCTATGAGGTAATCGATCCCCCACCCACCCAAAATTAGTATGCGCATTCTGAGAGCAAAGTGTCAAATCGAGGCAAATAAATGAAGAGGTTATCGGGCACTGATGCGTCAAGTCACCCATATTTATGACATACATTTATAGTTTGTTAATCATGCCGCGATTAACTCACCCTCCTAGGATTTGATCAACTAGTTTTCCCAGAGGGAATTGTCTCCCGATCAAATCCCCGATCAATAAAATGACCTTGGCAACCGTGCCACAAGACGGCGAAAATCTCCCGCGTCGACGACGGTAGACGTTGGAATTTACGTAGTGATACCAGTATAACTACTATCCAGGTTTAGCTGCAATACCCTTGCTTTTCATAAGGTATTTATAGCAAATAGAACGGAGACATCGAGCCGAGTCTAAATTGCTCATCATCCTGCCCACCCCAATTTCCGGGGTTGTGGGGGTCGCAAAACCCTTATACCTCGGGAGGGTGAGCAGGGGGCAGGGCCCGCATAGTTTCCTACAAAAAAAAACAGCTAACCTGAACGGGTGGGGAAGAACCTCAGCTCCTTCCAGGTGGCTCAGTTCACAGCAATTCCAATGAAGAAATATGCCCTCCAGTCCTAGCTCTGGAAAGTTAAGAGGCCCTCTTTGAAGTGAAAATACTCACGACCGTACCTTTCCCCGAGTTAGAATTCGGCGTGACTTTACCATTTTTTACGGACCATAAGCCTTTGGTTAGTGCTTGTTATTCTCGTAGTACTTCGTCAGTATACACTGCAGTTGACAAGTCATCTTAACTTCATCCTGCAGCTGACGAACGATATTCGCTATCTTCCTGGTTGTTCAAACGTCGTACCAGACGCGCTCTCTCGCATTTCATCGATTTTGGGCACGCAATTCTCCGGCATTGTGCCCATCGATCATGCGGCAATAGCGCTTGCCCAGGAACAAGATGGAGACACGCAAACGCTGCGTCACTATTCTCAACTCGTCGTTCGTGAGATCGATTTGCCGGACAGTCCTTCCAGGCGCTTCCTGATTGACTACTCATTACCTGACTGTCATCGTCCTCTCATTCCTCTCGCTTACAGTCGGCCCATTTTCGACCAAATTTACGTTCTCTCTCATCCCGGTGTTAATGCCAAACGCAAGCTTGTTGCCCAACGCTTCGTTTGCCCATGTTTGAATGCCGACGTGGCAAAATCGTCTCGCTCATGCCTACCATGCCAGCGCGCCAAAATCCATTGCCACACAAAAGCTCCTCAGGTCTCTTTTTCTCTTCCTTCGTCGCGTTTTGAGGGCGTTCACGTCGATCTAGTAGCTCCTCTTCCTTACTATCGTGGTTGCAATTATTTCTCACCATGATCGATCGTTTTACCCGGTGGCCAGAGGCAGCTCCTATCTCGGACATCAGAGCTTCCACCGTCACTCGAGCCTTCGTCTCAATATGGGTTGCTCGTTTTGGTGTTCACTCAACGATCATGACTGATCGTGGCAGCCAATTTGAATTCCACAATGGGATACACTCATGGCAGTGCTTGGTTACTTTCGTATTCGCACCATAAACTACCACCCCCAAAGCAACTCAGCTGTCGAACGTTTGAATCGGACGCTCAAGGCAAGCTTACGCTACATCAATACGAATATCAATTGGGTGGACAAGCTACCTTTGATTCTTTTGGCAATTCGTTCGTCCTTGTAAGAGGATTTGGCCTGCTCTGCAGTGGAACCAGTTTACGGTACTCAACTTCGTCTTTCTGGTCAATTCTTTTCTTCTTCGGGTCGGCCTCTACCTCCTCTTCTCAATCCTGCTTCTCATGTACACAATTTTGTACGGGTAATGGCTGAGGTTAAGCATACCGCCCCTAGAGTGCCGGCTAATCAGAGACCTTTCGTGCCGAAAAAGATGTCAACTTGTTTCCATGTCTTTTGTCCGTCGCGATTTTACTCGCTTCTCATTGCAACCCATTTATGGCGACAAATAGGGTACTTTTTATCTGGATTCGCTTGAAACCTGCCTTTATTGATGTTGTTCATTCTGAACAGTCATCACTTTCCTTTTCTACTATCTCTAATAATGGTCCAGTGACCCCCTTCCTCATCATCATCTAAACTTAAACCCAATCTCCTCTACCCTATGGTGTTTGGTTATTAGTGGGATTTATTTAAGCTAATAAATCATCATAAATAGGTATTTGAAAACCATTACGATAAATTTATTGAATTTGGATGAAATAGTAGTCTGCTAATATTTAGGCAAAACGACTGACGTGAAATGAATTCAGAAAACTTCTGAACTAGGTTTGTAAGAAAAACGGACAATAAACAAAATAAATATATTTGCAAAATCAACGAATGCACAATGAGAGAATTGAATTAGGAAATAACTAGTGAGCGGTTAGTACAATTATATGGTTGAATGATATAATTAAATTGAAAATTGCAAAGGAATACAACGTAATGCAATGTATGAAAGTAATGAAAAGTTGGTGAATGTAAGGTGAAGTTACGGTATGGTAAAAGTAACTAAGATATGGTAACTATGATGTGGTAATTATGATGTGGTAATTATGATGTGGTAAAGTAACTATGATTGACTGTGAATTGGGATCTGAAATGAGAGAAGTAACCAAAATTGGGACCTACTCTCGTATGGCAGTTTGCAGAGAATAAGTGTGAGAGGATTTATAACTGACTTTGATTCGAAGTAAAGTAGAGTACGAATGGACAGGTGACTGCTACAAAGCGGGAGGTTAAAGGTTTGCATTCGTTTGTGTGTATTGCTAAAAGTAAGTGTTGCCGAAATAATGTATCTTAGTCATTGATTTTTGGAAGGCAATTATATATTACAAAATATTTGAGATTTTTGATTGATTATTTATACATAACTAAGTTGAGATTTTACATAAAATTTAATGGAAATTGTAGAATTTAAATGGGAAAACAAATGGATAATCTTAGAAAAAATTTAAAAAGGAAAGTATGCTAATGGAATATTGACATGTAATATTTTATAGGAATGCCAGAGGGCATTGCTATAAGGCTTGGAAATTCGTTTATTCATATTTTTCATAATGTTAAGTTTAGCTCAATTATTTGTTAATGTTAGAATAATTTGGGGTTTGTTTTTTTTCAGTTTAGCCTAGCTGACGTTTGGTTTTCGTTAGTAAGTTTAAGCTCGTTTACCGGTTATGTTTTTTTCTGAAGAACTCGGCTTATTTCTTTTAGAAATTAGTAAGCATTTTCTAGTCTTTTGTTAAGGTTATTTGCTGCGGCTATGATGTTCTGTTTTTTTTTATGTGTGTTTGCGACCTAACCTAGTGGGGTTTTTTTTTTTTGCTTCCCTTTGTGTGTATTGACTAATGAGTCTAGCTTTGTTTTGTGAATGCATTGTTTCCTCTTCTTTCTAGTTAAATATTAGTATGAGATTTTGCATTTGTTTGACATTGATAAATTCTGGGAGGTTAATTATGCTGGTTAATATTAATATAAGGGAATAGTAATTTAGTTTCTTTTTATTTTGGCTCTTGTTCTCTTATCTGACAAAATGAGTGATGTTAAAACGTTAACAAAACGTAGAGCCTATGTTAAGGGCCCTATCACTTCCAAATTAAATCAATTAAAAGATTTGTTTGAGTCAGAAGCTACTGCTTCTGTTCCTAGTGAGACTTTAGTTTTCTCCTTGATTAATGATGTTGAGAAAAAAATTGAATCTGTTGAGGAGTTTACTCTGGCGATATGTCTCGAATTAGAGTATAGTTTGATGCTAGTTGAATTAGAAAGCAATAGTGAATATGCGTTAGGTGTTATAACCCTTATATGTAAGTATAGGGATTATTATCCTAAGAAAGGTACTCAAAGTGGCAGTGTAAATAGTGATAACCAAACTGTTAAACTTCCTCTTCCTCCCATTACTCTGGAACCTTTTGAAAATAACAGTAGTGATCCTTTTGCTTACTTCACTTTTAAAAAGACCTTTCTAAATGCTATAGCTGGCATTTCTAATTTAACGAATGCTCAGAAGCTGATTTATTTAAAGAACTTTATAAAGGGAGAAACTCTACTTATCATTGAGTGTTTGTCGGTAAATGAGGAATGTTTTGAGACTGCTTTTGAATTACTAGATCTTAATATCCTTAATAAATAACAAATTAGAGATAGAACTCTAGATTCTATTCTTTTGTTAAGTGAAGCCAAGTCACTCAAAGAAGTTGAGACTCTGATTAAAACTGTACATACCAAGTTATATGATTTGAAGAGTCTTAATCTTGATCTTCTAGAAACAAATTATGCAGGGCTTGTGCTAGTTATTAAAATTATTTGTAATAAACTACCTCGGAATTTCCTCATTGAATTTTTCAGGGAAACTAGTACTAGCTATCCTGATCTTAATCAACTTCTTCAAGTGTATCAGACAATTATAACTAGGTTAAGAGTAGATTCAAAGGGTAACAGTAGCAAGATCGTTGATGCACAAATAAAAAAATCTTTCAGTAGGGATGTCTATAAGCCTAAAAATGTTAGTAAATCCTCTAATCCCCCTCGTGGAAAATAGGTATCTGAGAATAAATCTGGGGCTGCTAGTATTACCTCTGCTAAATGTAGATTTTGTAGTTCGTCGGAACATTCCACAATAAATTGTGATATTTATCCGTCCGTGAAAGCTAGAGTTGGTTTAGCCTCCTCGAGGGGTTGGTGTGCTAAATGCTTGTCAAGCAAGCCCCTTGTGGATAATTGCCCTGGAAAGAGTGCATCTCTTAGTAGGGGTAAGAGTAAAGCCAGATTTTTATTTTTACTAGACTCTGGAGCTCAGTTTAGTTCTATTTGTAAAGAGGCTGCCGAAAAATATGTTGATGAGTGTCGTAGTCCTCCTATGACTAGACTTGTGTGTTCGTATGGTCAAGCTATGGGTCGAAGGACTAAAGGATGCATTTATACTGCCAAACTCACTTTACCTTGTGGACAGAAAATTGATGCTGATTTCTTTTCTGTTGAAAATTTGTCCTTTCAGTTAATCTTTCATATATTGAATAATAATGCTAATAATATTCGTGCCGATGCTATTCCTCTTCACTCGGATTTCCCATATCAGGGTGGTGAGAATGTTGAGGTTTTAGGTATTTGGGGCATAGATGTGCTGCAATATTTCAAGCCTTATTCCCATGAAGAATTCTGGGTTCATGATAAGAGAGCTAATTTCATCAAACTTCCCAATGGTTATATACCTTTTGAAAGTGCGGGGTTATTCTTGTCCTCTAGCGAATCTAAAATTCTTGGTAAGAGATTAGTAGAAAAGTTTATGTCGTGGGAAGATGAAAGTTCTTCTAATGTTACAGTTAGAAATAGAAGGAGAAAGAAGTCTAAGAGAACTGTGGTTTCTGATGCTGTCATTGAAGATGGTAAGGTAAAAGAAGATCTTGGTGTTAGGAAAAGAAATGTAGAATTTACATCTCCCCCCAAAAGTAGTTGGAATGTACAAATACATGGCTAATTGCGCTCTTGAGCCTTCCGCTTCTCATTTTGATCCTTTAAAAGAAGTATTCCCTTCTGCTGATGTTGACTATGGATTGGATAATTTCTATTATCTTGAATCCATTGGTATTAATGATGAGGGTTCTTCATATGAGCTTGATCAGGTTCAAAACTTTAGTGACTATTTCTTTTAAAGATGGTCATTATTATGTTCATTTGCCTTTTAGCAAAGATTTAGTCAAGCAAGTACCTTCTAATTTGAAGGTTTCGCTTGCTGTGGCTGAGAGAGTTTATAAGAGCCTCAAAAAGAAAAACATTGCAGATGCTTATATAGCAATGCCTCTGGGCATTCCTATAATAAAAACCTCCTGAGAAACTTATATATATATATATATCATTTATTATGTATAAAATTCAATTCTTTTGTCATTTAAATAATTCATGCAATCCTTTAACTTTGTTAATTTAATCATTCACTTATTTTACTCTAACTTTGTCAATTTAATCTTTCAATTAATTTACTTCAACTTTTGTAAATCAAATCATTTATGTTAAACTCAATAATTAATTAATTCATTTATTTTACTTGCCAATTCATTTAACGTATACTGTTCCAAACAACATCTCTTAAATTTCACACACAAACAAACAAACACACGTTCCCAGCTCGATCAAAAAAGAGCACGCTATCCTGCTCACTCCACTCGTTGCTTTCTTCGTATAAAGGTCGGTAACCATTCCTTCTACAATTATTAATTTCCCTTCAAACAAATTATACTGAGTTAATTCCACTCTCACATTCTATAACATTGATAACCATACACTATACTTATGAAGAGGTTTTTGAGGAACAAAAAGCTTTAGGCATTATTGAACCGGTGAACAAAAAAAATGTCTGATGAAATTTGGATTGTCCCTAGACCTATCACCAGGAATGAATCTAATGTTAAGACCAAGATTAGGCCTGTCTTCAACTGTAGTCTTAAGATGGGTAAAACTCCTTCTTTAAATGAGGCAGCTTTCCCTGGAATAGATCTCATGAATAATTTATCGTCTGTGTTGTTGTACTTTAGATCTATTTTTTTATGTTTTGCTGTATTACATCGCTAAGGCGTTTCTTCATATCCGTTTGGCATCTGAAGATGACAAGAACATATTTTGTTTCTTTAGGAAGATTAACGGGAAATTTGTACCCTACAGATATCGTACTATCATTTTTTAGTTTGTGTCTAACCCATTCATCTTTAATTATGTTATACAATATCATTTATCAGCTCATTCTTCTGACCCTACTTCTTGTCTAATTAGAGATAAGTTTTAAGTTGATAATTTGATACATGTAATAATGATTAAGTGTTATCACAGTATGTTAACTCTATTAAGAGACTTATGTCGGAAGGTGGTTTACTTTTGAGAGAGTGGCAGTCAAATCATCCCTCTGCTTTGGATAAACTTTCTACGGAGGAGATATCTTCTTCTAATCCTGTGAAAGTCTTGGGCTATTCCTATGATGTTGACTGGGACGTTTTGCAATTGAAGCAATGTTCTCTTAATAAGAAAGCTGTGACTAAGCGTCAAATCGCCTCTACTCTAGGTTCTACTTTTGATCCCATAGGAGTCTTTAATCCAATATTGATGCAAAGTAAGATTTTTATTCGTTCGCTATGTAGAACAAAGGTTGAATGGAAGCAGCAACTTGATGTAGGATTTCTTGATTCTTGGAAATCCTTTTGTTGCAACTTTGAAGAGGTTAGTACTAAGAAGTTTCCTAGAAGGACCTTTAATTCTAATAGTCCCATTAAACTGTATGCGTTTATGATGCTTCTAAGGAGGCTTGTGGATGTGTCTTGTATGCTGTGCAAGATGCGCAAAAACAATTGTTCTTTTCAAAGGTTAAAGCTAGTCCGTTGAAGGAAAGAATTCTTCCTACTCTTGAGCTTTTAGTTGTTCAGCTTGCTCTGAAGTGTTTTCTTACCATCTTTGACAGTGGGCTAATAAAGGACGTTTCTTTCAGTGATATTAATTTCTTTGTTGACAGCCAAGTAGTGTTGTCCTGGATTTTACTTGTTAAGCCCCCAAGAAGAATGAGTTTGTAAATAACAGTCTTAAGGCAATTGATTCAATACTTAATCCTATTAAGTCTACATTTGTGAAAGTTAATCTTGCTTATGTTCTCTCTTCGTATAGTCTTGCAGACTTGGTTACTAAGCATTGTTCAGTCACGGTCTTTCTGAATAAATTCTCCACTTGGATTTAGGGTTCTGATTGGTTAGAGTTTCCTTCAGATCAATGGCCTAAGGGACAGTTAGGTTGCATCCTTCATGTTTGTCAAGGAGAATTAGTTAATCCTGTATTTAATGTATCGATTTCTGAACCTATCTTGGACATAAGAAGGTTCTCTAGCTTTACTTTGCTTTTGGATGTAGTAGTTAAAGTATTTAAGTCTATTATTCTGGTCAAGAAAGATAAAGATCCTGGTGAGATGGCATCCAATTATCTGTTTAAGCAGATGCAACTGAAGAATTTGCAAGAGAAATAGAATATCTTAAATCTCCCTCTTCTTTCAATGAAACCCCTATGTTGGCTTTTAAGTTAAATGTCTTCCTAGATCAAAAAGCTCTTGTCAGATCAAAAGGTCGGATTAAGAAAATTTTTGATCTGAAGTATGATATTGTTTAATCCTTTAGTAGTGGCTAAGAATCACCATTTAACCAAACTTCTTATATATTATGCTCATTGTGAAAGTATGCATATGGGTTTAAAATCCTCACTTAATTATCTGAGAATTCATGAGTTGTGGATATTGAAGTCTAGACAGGCTGTGTCATCAGTTATTTCTAAGTGTATAGTGTGTAAGAGATACAATTCTCGCCCACAGAAATATTCTGGTCCTGCAATTTTACCTTCATCAAAAGTTAAGTTGAGCGTACCTTTTGCTCATACTGGAGTTGACTATACTGGTCATTATTTCCTTAGAGATGTCCAGGGGAAAAAGGTTAAGGCATATATTTTAATCTTTACCTGATTTAACACTCGAACAGTCTATCTTGAAGCTGTAAGTAGCATGTCAACTGCTGAGCTCATTTTGGCTTTTGTTAGATTTGTTGATCGATATAGAATCCCTCTTGTAGTCTATTCTGATAATGCTAAGTCATTTCTACAAGCTGGTGGAATAATTCAGAATTTACTATCTTCCTCTGATTTTGAAGAGAAATTCAGAACGGCTTCTATTGCACATAAATCAATCTCTTTATGCTGCATGGTATGGTGCGGTCTGGGAACGCATGATTAAAACTGTGAAGGAATGTTTTGCTAAATTATTGCTAGATATACACCTTCCCATTCTGAGTTTATAACTGTACTCTCTGATATTCAAAATGTATTAAATAACAAACCTTTAACTTATTGTTCGCATGAAAATGAGGCTGACATCATAACGCCTAATCACTTTTTGGTTGGTAGACCTATTCCATCCCTGCTGTTGGGTGATTTGAATCTAGAACTTCAATGGGAGTATTTTGATGAAGATTATTCATCGGTCCTTTCTAGAACTATAGAATGGAAAGATTCTGTCCTCTGGGACTTTAAGGATAAGTGGTTGAAAGAGTACTTACTAGGCTTAAGGGAGAAGAATAGAGCTTGTTACTGTCCTCGTAGAGTTTGGAA